>CM040191.1:38550640-38573140 GCA_022606455.1 Callitettix versicolor | reverse complement strand
CATCTCTTTTGCTAGTGCTCGTAAGTGGATTTAATCTCCTCAAATATTCTATGTCAAATCTGTAGAAACAATGAGCATATCAATGTAAATTACACAATTTTCTTTCTTCTTAAAGTTGGGGGTCCTACATTTAATAAATTAATCAATGTAGACCTGCTAATTGATAAATGTTATTTTACTAAAAGTATCTTAGGCCTACCTTTTACTAAACATTACTTTTACATTTTTATAAATTTTATGTTTGCATAAAATGCCTCAATTGAGCAATTGCTTAACCAAAATAAAGCCGTTTCTAAATTTTGGACTTGCGTTTTATAAAACATCCTTTGAAGCAGCGATCATGTTTCTCCCAATGCGTGTCATTTATCTGCTATTTGCTGAACGTTATTTCACTAGAAGTAGTTTGGGCCTACGTTTTACTAAACGTTTTTTTGACGTTGTTAATCTTTATGTTTGCATAAAATGCCAAAATTGAACAATTTTTTAAACAAAATAAAACCGTTTCTAAATTTGGAACTTGTTTTTTCTAAATCGTCTTTTGAAGCAGCGACCACTTTTTGCCCATTTATCAGCAATTTGCTAAACGTTATTTTACTATAGTTCAGGCCTAGGTTTTACTAAAACGTTTCTTTGACGTTGTTAATCTTTATGTTTGCATAAAATGCCACAATTGAGCAATTTCTTAACAAAACAAATTGAAATTTCAGACTCGTTCTTTCTAAAACATCATTTGAAGCAGCGATCACGTTTTGTCCAATGCGTGCCACTACGCCACTGCCAGGCCGCCTGGCGACTCGAGACTGTCCATGGTCACAACGTATCTCGCTCTTGCACATAAAATAACGAAGAGTTGAGCGTTGTAATGGACAGTCGGTGCCTCGCCGCTGATAAGACAGAGCAGCAAGTTGTTTGGTATGCGGCTGTCGTCCCGCCCTTTTGGCGCCTAAGCCTCCACCCGTGCCTTGCCCTATACCAGACCATAAACCTCACCACTTCAATAATACAATAGCCTATATACTCATACATATCGCTACAACTCTATTTATTTACAGAATCCGTATTAAAAAAAGCTTTCTTATTAATTACAGTTAGTAAATTTTGAATTGAATTGGATTTTTTAACACTTAACAGGTAGCCATATTGAATTGTAGTGAAACAGCGACTTGATGAGATATTCATCAAAGCAGTTTTACATTTGAAAAGTTTAGAGTTGGCTAATACAAACACCATTTATGGTTGAAGATGTGATATTATTATGCCTAAAAGTAATTTGTTAAAAGTTAAAAAAACATTTCTTTAAATGTCAAAATTCTACGGTTTTTATGGTTGTATCAGTTTTGGAATTGTTTATTCCATATGGACTATACAGTAGTAAATTCACCCGTGTTCAAATACTATAGGTGTTGTTAAATATTAGTGTTAAATCATTCAATAACAGTTTAAACTACTTGTAGACATTAAACAAAACAGGCCCCTAAACTTAGGCAGAGATAACAAAAGTCAGGTTTATAGAGGACTTTTAAGCCATTTAAAGTTAAAATTGAGGAAACTTTTTTTGTTCAAGGTTTTGGATTCAATGACAATTATAAAAAATGTTTTGGGATAACAATTACAAAACTGAAAAGTAAATACTGCTATCTTAAAAAAAGTAATGGAACATTGTGAAAGGAAAGAACATTTTTAGGCCTAAATCACAGTTAAATTTGTTAAAAGTTAAATCAAAATTGCAAGATGCATTTCAATATTATCATTGATTACAAAATGGTAGCTGATCAAGATTAAATAAATAAAAAAAATTAAAGGAGGATATTGAGACCAAGACACAAAATAATCCATGCTCACAATTGTCTTGCTGACGTGATGTAAGCGACTTTCCGAAACTAATAACATCAAGTAAACAAAAATTTCTAAACGCAAAAATCAAAAATAGATTTTGGTAACAGTATAGAGCTTAGACAATATCAACCAACAAAATCGTATCGTTACATATAGGTTCTGCCTAACATAACCTATGTTCGTTTCATTATTACAGGCAATCAAAATCTTAAAAATCACAGGTGCCTATTTTTCACTTATGATTTTAAGAGAAAAATATATTTTAAAACAATAAATTTTTTTATCGATTCAAGGAGAAAAGAATTTAATGCAAGACAGTTTACTGTCTGGATTATTCAACAAAGATTTTTTTATTCAACTAAATTCCTTGCTATTTTAGACGTTAAACCAAACACAAATGATTTTAAACCCACTTACCCTATGGAAATAAGTTTACGAGTGGCCTTAACCAAAGACTAGTAATTTTAAACCCACTTGCCCAAGGACAGCAAGATTTAAGGTCCTTAAACTAAAGATAAGTTAAGTTAAACCCACATGCTCTGTACGCAATAAGATTTAAGGATCTTTAACAAAAAATAAATAATTTTAAAACATGCTCTAGGAGCAGCAGTATAAAAGGGTCTTAAACCCCCCTCACATGTCCAAAATCCATGAAAAAATATAGAATGTCGTGAAACGTAAACCAAAGAAATGGCGGATACACCGGGTAAAATAGGAAATTCCCCCTCCATAAATGCCCAAAATCATTTTATTTGGGATAAATAAAGTTTACGAAGAAATTCGCTCAATTAGCTTTGACGGGGATTAAAAATTAGCACTTCTATTAAAAATCATGGGCTGTTTATCTTTGAAGATTTGATTTCCCAGTCGTAATCAGAGTTTAAATGCGCAAACTTATCATTTTACATTTCTCAAATTTGATCAAAAACACGAACATAATACTCCGAAACCTGAACTCCAACCTTCGTTAGGCTCATTTTCATATTTTCGGATACAATTGAAATTTAATTGAACTGTTCAATCTCAAAAAGCTCATTTTCCAATGGGAATTCGTGAATAAGAAAGGAAACTTAAATGAAAGAATTGCTTTTAATGACTACCAACGTTTTGTCAAAGTCATACAAGATACTGGATTTAAATTATTCTTTTACAGTAAGCTTATTTATATAATTTATTATGCTTCAAACTGTTGTTTGCATCATTTACCTTTCCTGTTTTCCTGAACTTCCACCTCGTCAACGTTTTGTTTTGAAGGATTATATTAAATTTAAACTTTCAACAACTGATTACGTTTTAATATAGGTTTGTACTAATTAAATTAAGTACCTCCACCAAATTGACCATATCGCTCCATCATCCTGAGAATGTAAGCCTATCGGGATCGTCTCAAAAATTTTAACATATATCTCACGCTCCATAACAAAAACGTTATGGATACGCGCGCGCAGGTCTGTGTATCTATCTGTCTGTCTGTGCCTGTGTGTGTGTGTGTGTGTGTGTGTGTGTGTGTGTGTGTGTGTGTGTGTGTGTGTGTGTGTGTGTGTGTGTGTGTGTGTGTGTGTGTGTGTGTGTGTGTGTGTGTGTGTGTGTGTTATTCAGTTTGTTATTGGTTCTATAGAGTAAACGTACAAGGCAACTCAGATTTGATTCAACAAAAGTGTTTTTCCACTTTTTAGAACTATTTTTTAGGCTCGAAATTAATGGATTCAAAAGAAAAAACCCGAAATTGCTCTAACAATGTTTCTTGAATTTATATTATAATGTTGCCTCATAAGGATTCAAATAATAGATATATGTATTGACCGTTTATCGCCTCAAACATTCCGATTTAGAATTTAATGAAGAAACCAAAAAATGTAGGCAATAGTAACAATCTAAAAACAAAAATATCCCTGACCGTCATTCAAATTACTTGATGATCATTGTACAAAAAGTTTATTTCCCATTTAAGAATCCTGTTGGCCATTTTTAATCTATTCCCCAAAGGCTAGTCTTAATTAGTGATAAATTACTCCGCTTTTTGTTAAGAAAAATTATGTTTGATACAGCAATTTAAAGGTCTTCTACATTTAAGTCCGTTTTTAACATTTCTGCATTTATCTTTCGCTCTCGAAATCCTTTGCTGTATTTTTAAAATCAAAAACAATATGCAAAGTCTACCCCCATTCCCATATACTTTTGTATTACACTGTTTCGAATGGTATTTATAAACGTTTAATTGAGGAAACAATTTAAGGCTTATTGTTAGTATGTGTTATCTTGAAATATGGACATTTTTATTATAAATCACTTATAAAACATATAAGCACTAAAGAACGACCACCATGGTTAAATACGGCTCAGTGACCTTGAAACGAGAGCAGATTCTGACTTTTACGTCATTTTTTGATTAATGTTGGTAACAAATTCGAAATTCGTTCAATAGTTTCAAAATGACGATTGTTCCAATTCTTTAAGCATTCATAACTTTTTTCTCTTAAATTGTTTTTTTTATTATTATTTTTACATTATTACAACTGAGGTATGCCACATCTAGTAATTCTATCTTCATATGTAATTTCACTGTTTACTGGGTTGCAGCCCGACAGCTGTTCCTAATGTGTTTACTGGCTTGGTCTTTTTCAGCCTTCTTGTTGTTAGGTTGTCACTCCGGTACAGCAATTGTACGATCTCCTTATCCTTACGCTGCTCTAACCGTCGACGATGCTTAATGAAGAGCTTCTTGATTATTTCTGCAACAGGTTCAATGCCTAGGTCTGTATGTAGGTTGTCATTACAGACATACCACAGGGCGTTGACAATCGTCTTCAATATTTTATTCTGGAAGACTAGTATTATGTCACTATTGCTTTTTTTTTGGTATATCCCCATAGTGGTGCCTTAAATTGTTTTGAACATTTTAATTCATAATCGTAATCAGCGTTAAAAATCGTATAAATCAACATTTTGAATTTTCAAAATCCGTTGAAATTAAGCAGTTTATAAATTGACGGCGGTCTGGGTTTATTTTCTAATGTAATTTAAAATTTTAAAATAGTAGTATTTGAGGATGTTAAATGGTGATTGTGATGGTGAATTATAATAGAATTACAAATAAAAATACTACTTTTGAAAATTCTCTTTCATCACGTCAGCGCGACCGATTATTTGAAGGTTTATCGTAAATGATACTTTGTTTCAGGTAAGAAGCACGCACTATTGCCAACCTCTGAAATTAAAAAATACTGATTCCGAAACATTACAGAGTGGAAGGTATAGAAAATGTTTTAGAGAAGGTAGGCTACGGAAAGCTGTTTACTAACTTACAGCTGTAAGGGTTTTATCTAGTAACTGCTGACTAGACAGTAATACCTTGTTACTAGTTATAATGAACGCCAAAATACTTTTTTCCCATCCTACGCTTGTGTGTGTCATATCCTTCATAATTGCGTTTTACCCGTCCTTCCTGCAGGGCGTGGGACTAAAGAAAGCATCGGCAATTTCATTAAAATCAACCGCCACGTCAATCAACTCACCTGTGTTTACCACATCCGCCGGCGTCCGGCCACGCGGCAACGTGTTAGTCACTGCGGGGGTGTTTCTGCCGTCGTCATTATCAGACAGAATGTCGCTTTATGGAGCGGAAGTAATCACTGCTGAAATCTATTTCGACTTCCGAACGGCTTTACAAGTCTATTAGCGGCGCCGCATCACACGTGCGGGGTAATAAAGGCTGTGGTAATAGTTTCTTTACGCTAGTTTCACGCTACGAGCGTGCTCGGTGATGCGGTTTATCAGCGGTTTGGTGAAGTCAGGTGATTTGGACGATCATGTGTTTTTAATTTGCAAGAAACAGATGCGATAAAACCATATTAAGTATTTCATGTCTTAAACCGTATTAAATGAATTATTTAAATTGCGTAAATTATAGAGTCGAACTCTATACAATCAAACTCGATTTGATTGATCGATTATACAATCAAACTCGATTTTGTGTCGGCAATTCTTGAATTGAAGTTCCATTGAAAATAAACTACTTGAGCGGTTTTATAGTAAGACCCCAAGCATGAAGTCCTGACCTCCAAGTTATGTATCTCTTTTTGAAGAGTTGCGTTCATACTTTTTACCAGTTAGACTAATGAAAACGAGAGATCGGCGTTAACGGGAATCTGCTACGGCAGTAACTGCAGTTTCAAACCCACGACCTCGAGGTTCGCAATGTCAGAGACGCAGCAGACTGACCGGTAGGCCTATCTGAACCACCTCGAACACGCTTGCTCTAAAAGTGTTCGAAATTTTAGTCAGGTTTGATTCAAATTGGTTACATAAATCGATTACGTGGATAAGTTGGTTGGTCAGTTACTCAGAAAAATCCGTTTTAAAATTGTGCTCATTCAAAATGCTTGAACAAATACATAACCTTTCATTCTTCACTTTGAAAATCCAATTGACCGTCATAATAAACGATGAAAATCTTCATAAATTAGAATTTAAAACGTTCAAATCCATTGAAATTATGAAAATTAAAGGAAATACGCTGAATTTTCGTAGTTACAGTTTATGGATGGTTAAATCGGAATTTCAAAAAAAAAGAGTTCGTTAAAAATATTGTTTCCATCACGTCAGTGGTTATTTGGCTTTTAATTTATCACGATCTATAAATTTCTTTGTTTCAAATGTGTTACAATGACTTTAGTTACGTGTCTATGTGTAACCGAAATCAGTTAGTCCAATTTTGAAGTATCTGACCTCTTGGATGTCCTCCGGTATTATTACTTAAGTTTTCTGTCAGTAGCTGTACCAAAGAAGGAGGCTAACTTGACAATAAAATCACTCTAATTGGAATACCTCGGACATAATAGCCTTTAAGAAATTACCGCCAGTAATTACAATTGAGTCCTTATAATAGAAAGGTTAATGGTAGGTTTTCAGCTCGTTTCAAACTTTTTTCGCTATATCCTCGAGATATCGAAAGTAAAAAAAATATATTTTTACCGACCGCTTATCACTATAAATGTTTTACTTAGTTAAAGTGGAGAGCTTATAAAATCATCGAATCACGTGTCCACTAACTTCGCGATCACCGTTGGAAATGTGATTCCGCCAGACCTCCCTTCAAATTTAATATTTCATTGTGAGGGTGCATTGTGTAACGAGGGGGTGCGTTCATTAACAAATTATTAGTTCAACGTTTTACACAAGTGGGGCGGATTTTTTTTTTGACGCATCTTTTTCTGCAGAAAAGAGTTTGAAATTTTAACTTGGTTTTGACAAAACTTTCCAGTAATGGTGACTATCCGTAAATATGGTGTAGTTAAAAGTTACTCGTAAAAACCATAATAATAATAAAATATCGTGGGTAATGTAAGTAGACTTTCATAAAAAACCTAAAAGTAGTCAGAGTTGGCGTAGAAGACTTACATCGTATTTCGGGGAAAAGAAGTAAAGGATTTAACGGCAAAGAAAAAGAGAAAAATTAAAGTTAGCAGAAATATTTACGAAACGCTGTCAATTCCGGAACTAATTTGAAGTCAGAATAACGTACAAGGTTGTTTGTTTGTCTCTAGCCTTTACGTAACAAACAGGCACAACGAATTTTACAAATTATGAGTTGTACTGTCCGGGTTAGAAAAAATTTAATAAGGCCTTTATATATATATATATATATATATATATATATATATATATATATATATATCTTGTATGTCCTTAATAATATATCTTTATAAGGTCTTCAGTCTATAATACATAGAACTCCCACCTAATGTTAAAAATAAGTTTCAGAATGAAAGGTAAAATGAATCTAAATTCTAGTATCAAAACCTAACCTAAAAGTACATGGTTCATTTCCCGTCTGATAGATAGCTTTCTCCATTTTCAGTCACACAGTTTTCTATGCAGTGAGATCTCTATGTAGGCCTATTATAATTTACTACTAATGTTTAGTCGAAAACTCAAAATTGGAAACCATGTAATTTCAAAACTATGAATTCCACGAACAACAATTTGCTTATTATTCGTCAAAAAAACAGTGTACAGTAACAGAAATATGCATTAACAGCAATTTTTTTTTAAAAAACGAGAATTTCCCTGCCCTTTTTTAAAAAAGAATTCATAATTGTTTTAGTTGAAACTAGCAGTATTTTTCAAGCGTATTAATGAACATCACTGCCAAATTTGGTTCATATCCGACAAACTGTGTCGATTTGTGTTAGGAACAAACATTAGTTCAGTTTTATTTAACTAGGCTATTATAACATATAAACTACATGAACAACATTAGTACATTACTTATTACCTTCATGCACTTTGGCTGCTCTCAATTGTGTTCTCTCCCACATTACTTTACAAATAGGCCTATTGTTTTTTTATTATTTGTATTTTTGTAATAGTGAGTTTTGCACTTTTTTATAATATTGTAATCTTTCTGATTCCTTAACATTTTGGCTACCATTTCCTCTCTTCCAGGTGGCTATGCAAAATAAAGCCGCCTCGGTGGCCTAGTGGATAGCGTACTAGGCTTTCACCCCGAGGACCCGGGTTCGATTCCCGGCAAAGGCTTGGCATTTTCATACGCTATAAATCATCCCATCGTCTGCATTAGCCCAAGTGTGCACAATAGTTGGACGTTAAACACAAAAAAAAAAATAAATAAATAAATAAAATAAAATAATTTTAGGATAAAGGAGTTTGGGTGGAAAAACATATGTTCACAAAATCCGTACGAACATTTGATTTTTTAAAAACTATCATAAAAATCAAACATTTAATTAAATATAAAGAACAACTTTAAAAACTATATTACAAATAAAACTAAGAATAATATAAGTGACGCGTAAAAATACAAAAATAAAAAGAAAGAAAATAAAAGAAATAACAATTAGAATGCTTTAAAAATAATGATTCTTGGTATCCGTATTTTAGCCTAAAATTGAAATTGTATCTGTAAAAATATAATTTCTTTGTTATCTAGCTGAAATCAAAGTTAAATAAAAATGTCACTTGGTTTGGTCTGATTTATTTACAAAATTCTATCCTTTAATCAAATTTGTCAGACTATAACCGACATCGTACAGTAAGTATGAAAAATATCTGCCCACAGTAAGTACACAAGTAAACAAGCATAGAGGGCTACAAGCACATTAACTGTACAGTAGGCCTACGTACGTATGTCTAGTCACAGATAAACAAGATTACACAGTAGTCACGTTGACTTAACCACAGATGGTCATTGTTAATGTATTGATCTGTGTTTACTTCTCCCCTCTTCCCTTGCCTGCACATACTCTGCCCTTCTGTAAATCCGTTATTTCATTAAATGTGATTAGTTTGTGAATATATGGAAACACACCCACATATGCAATAACTTACATCCCCCCATCGCAAAGAGAATAATGTTGCAATGTTAAGGAAGCTTGTACAGTCTGTTTGCGATCAACAAAGAAGTAGGTACACACAAAATACCGATTGATAAACACGAAAAATAAATATAAAAACAAACAGTAAAGAAATGATAACAAATACGTTACATCTGCGTGTATATAGAAATGAAGTAAACATAACGTAAGACAAATAGAAATAACAATGAAAACAACATCAAGATAAACTTTAAAGTCAACGTGAAATGAAAAACATTATTTACGAAATCAGAAAAACCAACAATTGAAAATAAACACACACAGATAGGTATAGACAACAGAACCGAAATAAAACTGACGGAATAGCCACAAAAATATAGCGTTACAGTTTTTAAACGAAAAACGTGCAAAACACATGAGTAATAGTTTAAAAATATGTGTAGGACCTACACAATTAAACATAAAATGTAAATAAACCGACATTAAGTGTTGTGATTTATAAAATTTATTTGTCACCAAGTTTTTGCATGACTTTTCTGGACGTTATGAGGGAACATTGTTACCCTTAATATTTTTTTTGCCGGCGAAAAACCGTTAAAGTTATCATCGCCGTCATGCAAAATGAAAGTATAAAAAAAAATTAACAAAATTTACTTAAATAAGAAAATAAAACTACAACAAACTATAATAGCAAAAATAAATTAAACAAAATTTTAAATAACAGGTATAACTATACTACAATAACAAATACTTAGGAACTAAATAACAATGAATAAAGAATAAAATTTAATAACAATTCGTAAAAGTATATATAAACATAACAGAAATAAAGTTATTTAGATAAGATAAATAAATAAAATAACACAAGAAATAACAAATATATAAATTAAATTTTATTTAAAACATTCAGACGATGAAGGAAGTCTAGAACCCGATCAACGGCCGAGGCACTATCTCCCAACATCGTCTGCAAACAGTTGCTCAGACCACACATAACACGTACATTTTGAAAATCATCACAATCGAGCAATATATGTTTTATTGTGATCGCTTCCCTACAGAACTCGTATTCAGTCTAAACATGGTTGCTCAGACTCTTTAATAATTTAAACTTCCCATCTAATTTTGATCTGATTGTCTCTCTTTAACATCTTTTCAAAAGTTTACTGTTTACGTTTTGTAAATACAGTATATCAGTAGCCCTACTCTTGATTGATTTTGCTATCAATATGTATTTCTAAGAGTCAAACAAAAATTTTTAATTACTTTTCTTGTTGACTTATCAAATTTACATTGGGAAAATGAGCTATGTAGCTATCATGGTAAGCTCGTGACGAGGGGCCTTGAAATGAGTACCGAGTCAGACCTCTAGATCACTTTTTAAAAACGGCAGTAATTTAAAATCTTTAAAAGTGCAAAACTTCTAATTATGTTTTGAAAATTGTATCTGTCCATCGTAACCATCGTCAAAAACTGCATAAACTAGCACTTTAGAAATTTAATTTGGCTGCTATCGAGGTTTAAGCTACTTTCCTATTTTCAATGTAATTTGAAAGTTTTAAATGCTAATATATGCACATTTTAATGCTGATTATGATGGTAGAATCAGAATTTTAAAAAAACGGTAAGGTAAGGAAAAATATTTTTGGAAATTCGCTTCAATCACGTTAGCGAGACAGCTGCGTGCCATGATTATTCACGTATCTGTCGGTGAGTTTTGATTGAAAATGTATTTATGTTTATTCATTTTATCGTCTACAAAAATGACTGAAACTCAAAATAATTTTGAAAAAATATAGTGATTTTTTTTTGCCTGTACATCTTGAATCAGATTTTTCGCTGTATGTTTCATATAAATTTTTGGGCTAGAATTATTCAATATCTTTACTGCTCATTTAAAAAAGTTTTTTTTTAATTATTTAGTTTTTCAACTAAAAAAGGCTTGAACAATAGTATTTTTGAAAAAATTAAAAGTGCTTCCAAGATATGGGAAAATTTCATTTCAGTAAAATTTTATTAAAACTGCTCAATTTTTTTAACTCACGCACTTTTTATCCTATCACCATACTTCCAACATAACGTATCCTATAAGAATAAAGTAAACACTTTTCCCCGTGCGCAGGTAATTTGAAAGTGATTCTGCAAGTTTACCTCTTCCCGTTCCAAAGTCGAACCTCTAATCCTCACTTTTCAACCCTTCTGTTCATTCTTATGTAAATATGAAAAAGGATCACAATTATATCACAACGTTCGAAAACAAAACACAAAACCGTGGGGCGGGAAAGGGGTTAATGAAACAAAAACATGCCTCCGTGTTGTTTTAAATATATCCAACACAAATATTCAAAGTCTGTTCCCCCCCCCCCCAGCGCATTGTTTGGTTTTAATCCGTTGACAGCCGCTCCGTTCAATTATACAAACTAACGCTTTTAATAAAGTTATGCAGACGGTTTTGAGTGAAAAACTGTTGTAAAAATACATTGTTATTTGGATACGTTGCCTACGGATTAGGTTGGGTTCGTTTAGTGAACATAAGTTTGGCTTATTACAAAGCACAATTAGGCCTACTTGGTTGAGACTGAACACTTCGTAAAATTTTACAGTACTAATTCAAACAATTTTTGACGCTGTTTATGTTGATAAAATCATATTTTCAAATATACTTAAGACAAAAAGTTATGATTTTAAACTAATTTTCTGGTTAATGAACTTATCTAAGCTATTATCCTTGAGTATATAATACATAGAGCTACTACACAATGTTAAAATTACGATGCCAAAATGAAAGGTAAAATACACGAAGTACTAAAACCCGACAACAGAGCGCTCTGAACTCGTTTTTCTATTACCTGCCCATATTTGAGTCTATAAATTGCTGCAGTGACGTGCATTTATCTTACACTCGATTAAGAGGTCTAATTAATATCATTAGTGATTCATAAATAACAAATAACCTAATTGTAGTATCAAAAGCTAACCTAAAAATACATAGTTCATTTCCCTTCTGATAGATAGCGTTCTCCATTTTCAATCACACAATTTCCTATACAGTGAGATCTCTATGTGTAAGACTCAAGGACATTATTACTATTCGACAAACAGTTACAGAACTGTGTATTAACAGCTATTTTTTAACAGAACAAAAATTTTCGTGTAATTTTTTATGTGAAGAATCTGCCGTAGTTTGTGTGTGTGTGTGTGTGTGTGTGTGTGTGTGTGTGTGTGTGTGTGTTGCCTAATAAATAAGGTCTTGTTGTCTTTATATATACTACTTTTGAGTATATAATAGCCTATATAGAGTTCCCACCAAATGTTAAAATTACGATGCCAGAATGAAAGGTAAAATGCACGTAGTACTAAAACCCGATATCAGAGCGCTCTGAACTCGTTTTTCTATTACATGCCCATATTTGAGTCTATAAATTGCTGTAGTGACGTGCATTTATCTTACACTCGATTAACGATTAATATGTCTAATTAATATCATTAGTGGTTCATAAATAACACATAACCTACTTGTAGTCTCAAAAGCTAACCTAAAAGTGCATGGTTCATCTCCCTTCTGATAGATAGCGTTCTTTATTTTCAGTCATACAATTCTTTATGCAGTGAGATCTCTATGTATTATAGACTCAAGAGCGATACTAAAATCAATTTGTGTGCCAAGTTTAAGTCAAATCGAAATAAAATTTCGAACGTGGGAATTTAAAACTCATGCACTTCAAACAACACAAACTGCATAAATTAGCAATTTGAATTTTTAAAATCCCGATGGTCATTTTCGTTGGTATTTTCAATGAAATTCTTAAATTCATACGAAGACCTTGCGGTGTTATCCTTCTTAGTCTACGCATATCCTCAACAGTGCATCACCTATTCGTCCCTGTGGCTGCTGATTAGTGGTCAGGTGTTTCTTCTTTCCCTTCCTCATTTCCTTCGCAACTTTACACTTCCATAAATCCCGATGAAGTTCTCTGTACCATTTCTGAGGTACCACGGAGTATTCGTAATACCACGTAGTACTTTGTTTTGAAAACTATGAATTATATTTGTATTTGTCTTCTTGGTACAACGCCAGAAGAAATAAATTAATGAATTTGTAAACTGACCATTGCACTGCGATCTTTGTAGATATGTTGTGCTTCCTTTATACACTCCTGAGATGCTTAGTTACAGCGCCTTCTCCAGTCCTAGTCTCTTAATATCTTTGGTGACTTCCCAGTTCCTTATTGAAATGTTTTCAGATGCTTGCTCTGCTAATTCCCTTTCACTTGACTTTTATTACGGAGTTTTTGCTCCATTTGGCCAGTCTTTTTGATGTACGATGTGATGTCGCTCATTCTATTTTACATTTTATACTTATTGGTACCTCACAAGTAGCTAATTAAATGATGTTCGCGCATACAGAGCCCTGCTTGCACAGATAAGGCTAAGGTACGCTTTGAGGTCGCCAGGTTTGATACTCCATTATGTGCTGCACTCCTTTACACTTTAGAGTTAACCAAGCTATGTAAAGTAGTATATGTGTTTGTCTGAGAGTAGTATGAGCTAGAGGTCCGATGAGATTACTATACCAATGAGCTGCTTATTTCAGCTGCCTTCACCGATTGGTACAACCCAGAATTGTATGTGATACGTCCGTATGTCCGTATGTCATACGTCCGTAAGTTTCAATATCTGTTCATATAGCAGCAGCTTATTGTGTACAGTCAGCTGTGAAAGTGGATCCAATAACCACTGTATCTTTCAGAATTCAATATTGAGTTCTCCCTTCTTTTTCTTAACGTGTTCTTCCATCCGAGTTTGCGTCCAGTGCCATCTCCAGATATTTCGCAGTATTTACGTGTACTTTGTGAACTTGCAGTTACTGGGATATATATAGTTTTTATTTGTAAAAATTAACATATCTTGATTTAGTCTGATACACCTTTCCTTTGTCCACATGTTAATTGCATCTAGAGATTTTTGTGGTTTTTTTAGTCTTAACAATACTTTCTCCGGCTATCTTAACTGCAAAGTTATCTGCAAATTAGCTCTCCAGTTACTGTCTGTGAGGCTGTCTTTGGTAAATAGAAAATACAGTATTTGTCCAAGTACACTGCCTTGTGGCGCTCATGCATGCATATGTTTTACATTGGAATATGCATGCCCTATGGTAACCATCAAGTATCGTTTTTTGAGATTAGATTCCAGGACTAAATACCGTTCTTTGGGCGAAGTATTATGTAGTATATCCTGTAGACAGTGGTGGCAGAACTTATTAAAGCCTTGGGTTATATCCAGGAAGACGCTAGCTTTTAGTTTCAAAAGTTTTTTCATTGAGGTTAACAATTCTGTAGACTTGATCTTTTATTGAATATTTTGTTCTAAACCCGAATTACTGATTATCTCCTGGTGGCTTTAGACTCCTGTATAAACATTTCTTGTTACTTTTTTTAATAGTCTATTAAAAATATGAAAATTAAACTTAACCGCTGCCAAATTAAACGTCTTAACTTAAATTATTTTTGAAAATTCGAACGCTAATTAACGTAATTTTTAACACTTAGACATGCATAATGGGGAAATCAGACTTTCAAAATCGTTTAAAAACAAAAAAGTTATCAATTTTCGAAGATTTAAAATGTCCGCTGTTTTGTAATTAATGAACGAATAACGAATTTGTTTAAGCTAGGCAAAATATTAGCCTAATCATTAGTAAACAATACAAACATTCAATTAGTGTTATTGTTAAACAAAAATCAAACATTTCTTCAACCAGTGTCAGTCAATGTAAAAGTAAAAATGTTTAGTCAGTTGGGCGTTCAATCTATCGAAATTCCATAAGTATAACTTCTAAATGGTAATTAATTAATTATAAAATAAATCGAAACATTTAATTAATTAATAAGGTAGGTAGAATTATTAGAGTATAATAAGGTAGTTTGTTAATCAGATGTTAATGATGACATTCTGTCAGTCAATCACATGGACAATTAGTCCCTAGTCAACGGGGCGGCAGGCATTCCGACAGTCAAAGTAAGATAACGGACCAGTGTAAATAATCAACATTTCCGAACAGCAAAAAACAAAATAAATCTTCGACTTTAAATTATCTGGCCGAGCAGTTTGGCCGATATAAGTTTCCAAAATGGCCGACAGTAAAAAAAACGTGCCTGTCATGTGAATTCGTGCCTTGCTACTACATAAATTTAACCGCGTAATGGCCAATCCCATGGACTTTCGTGATCATAGGCTATCGACTAATGATGTTCGTCGCCATGGTTACCGGGACAACAAACCACAACGTGCAACAAGCGCTCCAGCCGTGATTCTATGTAACTAAAGTTATGATTTATCACGTTATGATTACTCTATAGATGTGTGGTGAGATTGCCGGCTGTTGATTGGGTTTTTATTGTTTTCGTTATGTAATTATTTCCTTCGTGGCGGTTGTAAATTACTTTCTGTCATGTTGGCAACGAGTTTAATGTTCGAAGCGTTGTTTTGTTGTTGGTAGGTTGGCAGCAGGAGGAGGGGCTCGTAATATATTTAACGTGAGGGTTTTATTTTGAAATGATTTGTTTAAATCAATTTACTTTTAAATAATGTTTTTACTTTCTAAATACACCAAGCATAAATAATCGCTGCACGGAGTTATCTGACGTAATGGAAGCGAATTCCTAACATTATTCTTTTTACCATACAATAACTAAAAAAATTGATTTAACCATAATAGCCAGCTTTAAAATCTGCAAAAGGTACCATTTTAAACTTTTAATTACAGTGAAATTATATAAATGAACCGTGACATAACAAAAATTAAATACACTTTTTTAATTCTTCTTCAAATATTCTTTCAAATGCACTTTCTTAAATATAAGATATTATAATCGAGTTAAAACACCACATGTTAATCTTAAAAGATTTTCTCTTTCATAACCTAAAACCTAAACTTAATATTTAGGTTCTGAAGTAAATGAGGTTCTGAAGTAAATATTTTAGAAAAACATTTGCGACAAATATTTAGTTCAAAAAAATGTTTACTTCCTCCAGAATTGTTTCTGGAATCTGACATAGCCTACAGTCACAAAATTAAGGGTTCCTACTGTAAAAAAATGTTAGACTGGTATTTTGAATAAAACTGCTTACATTTTTCTTTTAGAAATACAAATAAGTGTGTAACTGACAGAGCGAAGCGAGGTCTTTGTTTCAACTCAACCAATCGGCATTTGGTTTGTTTGTTACGCAGTTTTGACTAAACGCATGGACCGATTGTTTTGAAATTTGGTACGGAGGTACCTTGTATAAAGCCCAAACGAAGTATGTAAGATTTTTTTCTTATCCACTTCCGTTTCAAGATGGCGGCCTTTGATTTAACAACGAATAGTGTACGCAATTTTAATCAAACGCATTGCTATTATTTTGCAATTTAGTACGAAGGTAACTTGTACAAAACCTGAAAGACATATGTGTAAGGTTTTTCCCATTCACTTCCGTTTTAAGATAGCGACTCTGATTCAACGTTGAGAGTGTAGTTGCTCTTTATTTCCTGTAATACTGACTGAACGGACAAACCTATCACAATTATGACCGCTTTGTGTAGGAGCATAAAATTTCCAATAAAGTTGGTCCAGTAACAGTTTTCATAACTATTACGGTAACCGGTTAAATTGACGGGAAAAGTTACGTGCGTTGTCGTTGAAAGTTCTGAATATTAATTAATATACTCTTCTTTGAACTACTAGCTTAGCAAATGACTAAATTGTGGCTGACTCTTTATTGGTAAAAACAAAATAAAAACACGACCATGATGAAAACAATAGCCGAATTTTTTTTTTAAACAGGATAAAAAGACTTTTCGTAAACTTTTATGAATGTAAATAAACATAAAGTCGACCTAAAAAAACATTTCATGAAAAGAAATTTGGTTGACAAAAAAATTGAAAGCCTAAATGAACTTAAACAGCAACAAAATATCAGTCGTTATTCATTTCATTTTTAGTTGTCCATTTTGTGAAAACTATAATTTTTTTTTATTTAGAATTTTTACACTGACATAAGTTATATTTATTTATTTGAAAAGAAAATCAGTCCTCTAGATCGGTTTAGTTTTTGCGTGTAATACTGCGTTTTAGCGATTTTTGTAAACTAACATTGTTTAAATTTTGTGGAAAAATAAACAACTCATTTATTAGAAGTGGAAAAAGAAAACTTCTTTACCACAAAATGAAAAGAAACGGAAGTTAATAATAATTTGATAAGAACAGAATTATTATTGAACTAGTCAAACATTTGCATACCGATTTATATTTCAGTAACATTGCTACAATCTTCAGAAAAATAAAAAAAATACAAGTGTATGGTAAGTATGTAGGACTAACCGAAATGTACATTAGGGTGATGTATTTTGACTAGGTTAATATTTATTCTGTCTTTATCAAATTAATTTATTTTCATTTTGTGGCAAAGCAGTTTTATTTTGGTATTCGTGTTCAAAAACTTTCATTGCTATTGTAAACCTTTCAAAAAATCATATGAAATGTTTCCTTTAACATTGAATAAGTTTACAGTACTGTACTTTGTATTGGTAAAACATTACGGATTGTTGAAAATAATTGTATTGAATTGACTACTGATTAAGTAAAAGCACTCTAAATTACTTTGTCTTTTAAATTCAAAGTTTGATGATAAGCGATTAAAAAAATTTGCAACTAGAATGAATATACATTTCGGATAAAAAAACAAGTTACATTACAAACACTAATAAGTCTCGTATCTTGCAAACAATGTTGGTTTTAAATAGTTTGTTGAAGGAACACCTATAACACCTATCTCTAGGCCCTTTTATTAAATTTGAAAAGTGATTTTGAAATATTTTTTTTCTCCACCAGATTTTGGGGAAGCATTAGATTAGATTAGATTCAAACTAGAGGCACTGCGATTAACAGACCTATTGTGCTACTAAACCTCTTGAGTATTAGTTTAGCAGATCGATGCCCTTAGTAAGTTCCAACAATCCACTGACTAACTCATTCTGCTGAAGATCCCTATGGTACTGGAAACCAAAAGCCCCTAGCTTCCTACCAACAAGAGCTTCACAATCAAGGATTATGCGTCCTGCAGTCTCCTCTTCTTTCCTGCACAACCTACACACAGTTTCACCTATTCTGTTCATGTGCACCCTCAGACCACAGTGCCCAGTAGTAAGCCCCATGATTTGCCTGAGTTGTGCTCTGCCCAAGACGTCTGCTGCCCCTTTAAGCCCTCCATAAAGAACTTTGCTTAAGAGGCGCTTACTATGGGAATGCCCGTGAAGGTTATCCCATCTTGCCTGGTGTTGTTTATTAATCCACCTATTAATATCAGACCTGGCCAACGACAGAGAGATCCCTAAAGCCAGCTCAGGCCCGATGAACTCAGATGCAGATCTGAGTATAGCCAGTCGGTCTACCTCCTCATTATCCTCAACTCCCTTATGCCCCTGAACCCAGTAAGAGCTACCGGTTATCCAGGGTGAGGTTCTCCCGACACTCCTAGACCAGTTTGGACTGAATTGTAGGACTCGCAATTGCTTTTATTGCTGCCTGGCTATCGGTATGAATATGAATACCGTTCTTGAAGGCCCGTTTTAGTTTCTCCCGAACACAGTCACTTCAGCCTGGAATACTACTGTATGCTGTTCCAGGGTATTAACTTTCTTTAACCCCAGCCTCAGGTCGTACAGTTTTTGGGGAAGCCGTACTCACTATATAAAAATACGGCCAAAGTAATAAGGCAAAAAGTTAAGTCTAATAAAATTTAAATGAAACTTATAAGCAAGAAGTAAGTGTACATTTTTGTTTGAGTGAACACATCAATTGTTGAATAAAATTGTCAGCTTCGAGCAAAACGAGTAACCAGAGAAAGTAAAGGTCGCGGACAGGTGCAGAGTGAACAAAAAAAAGATTTTTATTTGAACTCTGCCTAAAGTTTTGTACGATAGTTTTGTAAACAAAGTAAAACTGTGAAGATTTTCAACTTTAAATTTGAAGTAATAACAAAATGTAGCGTTCTCTTTAACGTAGTAAAATAAATTTCAAACAATATTTTATTTTATACTTTTTTTGAAAATATAATTTCACTATGTAATCAGCGTTAAAACCCACATATATTAGGTTTTATAATTTTAAATTTACATAAAAAATTAAATTCGAAAATTAACTTTGACGACAGTCAGATTTATATTCATGCATGTTTTAAATAATAATAAATTGAAAATAATATTTTCGAAAAAGCATATAAGATAAAATTATGATTTTTAAAGAATTGAAATGGTTGAATAGATTTTGCTAGTTAATAAAACTTGTACTAGCTGTTACAAAAAAAAATATTATATCAAATTGAATATAACCCAAATTATGACTAATAGAGGCTAACACGTGTATATACAGTATATGTTTATTAAATAAAAACAATTTAACCAACCCTTAATTTACCAAGAAGTCTGGATAGAGCTGATTTCTGATACACAACAATGTGTGCCGGTATTTTGTTATAATACCTGTTACTATGTTGTACAGTAAGATAGGTTGCCTATCAATCAGGCGCAAATACAGCACTAGATAATCTAAGTATATTACAAGGACATACTTCGCAGTTCATCGTGTTATGTCATTTTTTTCATGTCACAAACAGCGCTATTTTAATTTCCTCAAACATAATGGAAACATCTATGGTCTTCATTTATGGTTTTGTACAGTTAAAATCTTTTATAACCTCAAAAATAGATTCTTATTTTTTAAACTGGATTTCACCAATGAAAGGTAAAACATACAAATACTGTTTAGCGGTAACAAACAAATACAAAAATGTAAGCATATCAGATTTTGGAATTTAACGATTCTAAAGGTTTTAATAATTCTGTTTTTTTTTTTAAATTTCAAACATACGAGGTGCTACCCAAAAGTTCGGTTCCGCTCAGGCGAACTCTTTGTGAATTAGTGTACCAACAGCTATGACGGTGAGAGGCCGCGTTACAACATTGTGCGATTTTTAAAACTTAAATGGCAAGTTTTAAGGATCAAAAGAACCTGGATCAAATTTTGCTTCGAGGTTAAAAAACCTGCTGCAGAAACCCATCGCACCAATGTGGAAGCATTTTATGACAGTGCTATGGGTCAAAGTAAACGTTTTTGCGTACAAACACTGCAAGAATGGACCAAAATTTGTCGACGATGAGCGTTCAGGACGACCATCGACAAGCACGACACCGGAAAACATCGCGAAAGTGCGAAAGGCTATTGTTGCAGATAGTAGACGGGCAATCCGTGATGTTGTGCGATCATAGGAATGTCATACGGGTCCGTGCAACGCATTTTGTCAGACAATTTGGGCGTGAGTCGTATTGTTGCAAAACTTGTATCGAGACTTCTGAGCAGCGACCAAAACGATAATCTCCTAGCTGTCTGTACTGAATGAAAAATTGCAGAAAGAGGAGACAACCACGTTATAACTTCATTTCCAATGTCGTAACCGGTGATGATAAATGGGTTTACGATTATGACCCTGAAACTAAGTAGTGGAAGTCGCCGTCTTAATCGTGGCCAAAAACAAAGCACATTAAGTTTGCAGCAACGTGAAGTCTATGTTTATTGTGTTTACAACAAAGGCATTATCCACAAGGAAGTTACCCCCCGGTCAAACTGTAACTGAAGTTTTTAAGCGGCTATGTGAGAGCAATTTTATATTTATGAGAAAATTCTCCGAAATTTTGAATATCACCTCAAATGAGTTTAGTACTATAAGTACGACCACCATGATAAAAAGCGTGCTCGATAATGGAGGCTACAGTAATTTGACTATTTGCGGCTACGAACGCTGCAAGTTGCACAGACAGGAGGAAAACTTTTAAGAAAATAGACAGTACTATTAATTATTTGACTGTAGTTGAACACTCTGCCGCAAGATGCTACCAGCAACGAACTCTCACTTATCTCTCATAAGGGTTATCATTCTAGTAGGCATACGTTTATAGGCTTATTCAATATTACTACAGTTAGAAACAACGTCAGCACACCGTTGTCTCGTTAAATATATATATATTTAAGGCGAAAAGCACATTGAGGCTATTGCTTCCCTAAATGTAAGTGTGAGTGTAAAGTGTTAAAGTCGTAATTGTAGTGTTGTAAGTGTAAGTGTGTGTTAGACTAGGGGATCTATTTCAAAATATGCTATGTATCCTACGCCGACATTTCTATGTAAAAATAAATAAAAATATATATATATATATAAATTGTATTTTAGGAATACCTGAAAACATTCGTTGGCAAACAAAATAATTTCACATTCATAAAATCTGTATAAATAAGTAGGGCCTACTGTAGTTTGAAAATGAAAACATAAAATCTGACCCCACTATGGTACATATTCGTATTTTAAATCAAATTAAAAATTTACAGTGATAATTTATGCAAAATTTAAAAGCGATTGATGACGATGGCGAAAGTAGATTTTGAAAATCATGTAAGATGACAACGTTTTTTAAAATTTATACTGTCAACATTTTGATGAAACGAAAGAAAACTTTCTAGGTAGTCTAAGCTAATAACAAAATCAATTTTTGTACTACATTTTAATACAATTTGACTAAAATTAGGCAACTAACGTTAGAGTAATAACAGACACAAATGCAAAAAAAATCAAAATTATTTTGTAATGACACATTTGTGAAATAAGCATATTTTGTAAATTTATAAAGAGGAAAGTTTTTAGTTAACTCTTTCTATGCACAAGATTCATTGTGTTAAATCAGCTTATCTGCGTCTAATCGTCCAGAGATCTTTTATTACTTCTGTGGTCATAGATTGCGTGCGTGGATGGCGCTTACGTGTCCATCGGCTAAGATTACAGCAGTGACGCGTGATTTAGCCGCCAGAATGCTCTGACCATGAAGCCATTGCGTGTTCAGTGGTAGTAAAATGGTTAATCAATGACAACACGGAAGTAATAACCGAAGCCAATACTGTAAGTTGATGCCATCACAACAATCGACATCGTAAAAATTACTTCTAGGCCTAAATGTACCACTAAAAGGCTAGTACAAAGTTTAAGATATACTGCTGAAACAATACTGGGTTTTATTGAAATGTCTCGTAACCATAGCATTCGTTATTTTCATGTGATTCGATTTACAGTTGGCACAAAAAAATGTGCTTAGAAACGTTCGTCGTCCACCAAAACGCGTTTAATTATTTCAAAATGGCGACCAATCAAAAGAATGTTTTTATCTTACGGACGTTTTCATGCCAGTGAAGGTTGTGATGTCACGAAACCAACCTTAGGGTGTGATATCAAAAAGCAAAGGGCA
>CM040191.1:38080640-38545640 GCA_022606455.1 Callitettix versicolor | reverse complement strand
CAAGCAAATTTCCAAAAAGCAGTAAAATCACATCACATAGCCAAAACATTTTTATTTTAACATTCTTTTGAAAATCTGTTTTCATCGTAGTAAACATATTTAAAATTCTTCATAAATTAGCATTGCTTAAATGGAATTTAAAATTTTAAAAGTATTTTATTCATTTAGGCATATTAAATCCTAAACGTCTCTCTAAACAGCAGCCTAGATGTCAGGATCAAGGTCATGTGTCTTACCACGGTAGCTGCTCTATTCAACAGGAAGTCACTAGTATTATTTTGTAATACAGATAATGCAATATAAAGTCAATAGTAATGTTTTGTAATGTGGAAGATCCAATAGAAATTCAATAGTAATGTTTTGTAATATGGACGATCCAATAAAAGTCAATAATTATGTTTTGTAATGTGGACGATCCAATGTAAAATCAATAGTATTGTTTTGTAATGTGGACGATCCAATAGAAAGTCAATAGTAATGTTTTGTAATATGGACGATCCAATAGAAAGTCAATAATTATGTTTTGTAATATGGACGATCCAATATGAAGTTACTAGTAATGTTTTGTAAGCTGGACAATTCAATAGAAAATCATTTTCAAAAAAATAATAAATAAAATCCTTTATGATTTTGCACGAATGTTCTAAGCTGTTCATAAAAATCGGTTATAACGATTTTGAACAAATTTCGCTCAATCATAGTCTATAGGCCTAATTACTGAAACACAACGTAAGCTTAAGCCAACCTCGTAAAATCTGGTTCAGGAGCTACTGAAATGAAAAATTGGTTTAATTTATCAAAATCGGTTCTTATAATTTTTGTCATATTTTATATTAAGGTAAGTAAATCAGCGTAACGAATTTGAATAAAAAATTGGGAGTAACTTGAAAGACAAAAATGAAACCTGACCGCCGTCGTATATTTAATCATTGTTACGATAACAATTTGAATAAGATCTTATGTTTTGTTTTTGAACTAATTATTATTTTAAAAATAAATATAGAAATGGAAATAAAAGAGTAAACAACAGATTTATCCATAATAGGCATACATTCGTTTTTGGCATCAAATTTAAAGGGATTAAAAAACAAATCAATATGACTACTAAAGAGCACGAGAAAGTTGTTAAGTGTAGCCTACCCCCTAGCTTATTTTGATATACATGCTGAATGTGTACATTCAGCACAATATTGACGAGTTTATTTGTTTCGAATTCCATTTGAATAAAGTGTTTAGGTAGGCCTGCCCCCTACAACTGCGAACTCTTCTTGCGTGTCGCACAATGGGAGTAACCACTTCACCGGAAATATTTTAACAATAACGGGTAGATTTTTAAGACATTTTTTCCTAACAAAGCGACCCCATCCCGCACTGAATTGCGAAACCAACGCGAGTCCTCCTTCGAGTAATTGTTTACCGAAGAAAAAACTCCGAGGCTCGATCGACACTTGCATCCAATCATACAAATTCCTTCGCCTCGCTCGCTCAAACAATGAGAGGAATGATCAAGACACGGTCCGTTTATTTTCAATTTTTACGTTTCAATTGAACGACCGTGCGACGACAATAGCACGCGCGCTTATTGTCAAGCCGGTGCGTTGACGCGTGCTCCCTCTCTGCGAGAATTTCACTTGATTGGTCTGGAATTGCATACGGTAGCGGAGAATACTGTGTCGTGCCCTTCACACTCCCTGGCAGGGTAGAGGACTAATCATTCTCAGCACTTCGCTTACACACATTTACACTGTGATTACTTAACCCCCAACCACCCCTTTTTGTCGAATCGCCTAATAAACAACTTTCACTAGTAGAGCTGAAGAACTGGTATAACATTTTATTAAAAACACAAATAACATAAGAGAACAATTTTATATTAGGTATGTAACTTGCAGATCAAAGAACAGTAACCTCGCAGTGTATTCTTAATTTGCCTGGCCACCGCTCTGCGACAGCGCTCTGACCTTTTGACGAAAAATGTTACTCGAAATTTCCTACGATTTATGGTCTCTACATCTGCACATAAACTCATAATTTGATAAAAATCTTTAAGGAATCGTGACGATTTTCTAGTTATTTTTTGATAGCTCTATACGTTTTGTTTGTGCACTTATGAACTTATTTTAGGCAAAAATTGGTCAAAATCATGAATTCTGACTTTGAGATATCCGATTTTTAACATTGATTTTGAGAAAAACTTCGATAAGATTTTTCGAAAAGTAAAAAATATTCGACAGATTTAACAAACGTGCTTGACGAATTTCATTAAAATCGGTCGATTGTTTTAGTTTCAAATATGGTGCACAGAAACGGAGAGATAACCTATCCCTTTTTTGGACTGAGGGTGGTGTATCATTTTTTGCCATACATTATTATACGTTGCAGACCTACTCTATAGGCCAATAAAAACTAAAAGGTTTATGATATTATTTAATCTTAATAAAAGACTTATTGCTTTCGATTATTATACCACGAAAGTTTTCATCTAAAAAATATTGTCCATGACCTTTTTCTAAGTAAAATTACCAATATTTTTTCTGTTCTGTCCGTAAAACTAACTTTGAGGTTATATTTATTTGCATTGTTGAAGTGCTGCCTATCGGTATCCCGTAGCCGTGTTTGTTTACTCTCTCCCTCTCAGTGTCGCCACCCCAAAGTATGATTCACCCTGATTGATCACCTGGACTTGCAATGTGTTGGCAGATGCTCCACACCTTTCTTTTGTCTACAGCTGACTGTAACCCTTACTAATAACAGAGCCCGGTTAATGTAGGCGTGAGTCCATAACACTTGATTTACTCGGCGCAGCTGATTTGTACAAGGGATTACGCGAATTTCATTTACTGTTTTTTTTCCAAAGCGGTTAATAAGAAAATCTTAACTTTTGAAGAGGTTACGTCTTATATTCGGATGGATTAGAAAATCTTAGTGTTACGAAAACAGTAATGGTGAAATCACAAACTTTCTCACTTTTAAGTACTTCCCCAAAAAGATCAGTTTAGGAAGCTTTACAGACGAAGAAATTATAAAATCAGTAAATCCAATTTTGTTGACTTTTTAGAACAATTAACATTTTAAGATTGATTTTTCACGATCATCAAATTTCCTTATGCCGATCGGGATAAAGATTAACGACAACCGGAAGCGGTGTTCAGTCAGTTCAAAGAACGCGTTTGTACCTTTTAAATCTAAATATTTAGGCCTACTGTAATCGATTCTAGGAACTTCTATGTTAAAAAAACGTAACCTAGGCAACGGTAGGCTATGAAACGAGAAATAATAAGTTTGGAGGCATGGTCAACGTGGTGGGGGAAGTGGAGTTAACTTTAAAAATGACCTAGACCAAGTCGAAGTTACGAGGAGCTGAGTCCAGCGACGCCGCTTAAATCCGATCAGTTCCGTTACGCTTTAAGTTAAAACGTTAAAAACAGTAGTTAGGTTTTGAATGCGTAGTTGGTATTTGGTGGCCGCCAGATCTTATAGTAAAACAGTAAGTTGTGTAACACATGTAACTACTAAGTAGGCCTACTGAATAACTTATTGTGTGTAAGTCAGTGTTTTGCAACTTAGACTTAAGGTCCTTAATATTTCGGGATGGTAAAAACGTTACACAAATTTTGCACATTAATTTCCCAAAAAAGCCCTATTCAGAAGCTACCGACAAAAAGCAGGAAATCGGATCAATTTTACAAAAATGTTTGTCGGATGTTGTTGGCATTTTAGACACAAATAAATATTCACAACTCCCGTAAGTGTTCCAAATTGTTAATAAAAAAGTGCATTTCACGAATAAATCAAAAAAACGAAACACCAACGGACAGTACTTATTTTGGGATTTTTCGATTTTTTCTAAGACCCAAAATTTATTTTATTTCAGAATTTCTGTACTGTCTTAAGTCGTAAAACCAAAATTTGAACAAGATCCAATGAATTTTAATTCATAAATGAAGCAAAACCATTTTTTTTAGTTTTATGTTATTATTATTTTTATATAGTGACTCAACAGTCACTATTTGTATGTAGTATAACAGTTCATACTATATTATAAATCGATATAAATGCTTACAATAATTATTGTTAATATTGCTAGTTTTTACCAACAACCTGTAACTTATTATAGCCTATCAGCTGTTCAATGAAATCAGCTGATCGTTACGAATTAATATAAAACAACTGATATTTTACTATAGCAACAATAAATATTATCTATGCTAGGTTAATGTACTTATTCATTTAAACAAAACAAGGTATTTGTAAACATATTTTCAAACTAGTTGTATATTCAGCAAAGATATCATTAACAAAAGCTTCGCTTCTGTCGGTAACCCCCGAGTTCCACACGTAACTGTCTGAGTGTTTTACTTGCGAGTCTAAAGACTAACCTAACCTACATTTTAAATAACAAATTATTTTACTTGGGAAAGTGTATATAGATCTAATTCTAATTCCCTCAGAACAGAGATATCCATATCGAATTTGTCGGTCCAATCAGACAACGTCCTGCATTACTCGAACAGTGAGAAGTATTGGAGGCAAGAAATCACAGCTGACTTCAGCTTCTCGCAGAATGTGTTATTGTTCGGATGTAGAGTGTTGTAGTTTAGCTGTAGCACTGGCATTAGACAATGCCTACAAACATCTATAGACAGCAGCTAGAGGGAGATTACCCCCGACAGCGGGGGAGAGGGGCAGAGGGGTGCTTTCTGAATAATTAACACTAATGGAAACATCGTGGAGCTCTCCTCTCTGCTCTGGCCATTCATGGATATTTAGTCGATTTCTGCGCAGCGTGATTTTATTAACTCTAACAGATTTATCGATAAAATGTCTTGACTTATTTGGCTGATCGGCGCATTGTGATGTCGCAGGCAAGAACATAGTTTTAACACATATCATGTTTTAGGGCTGGTTTTGGTGTTGGATTTTGCGTGACACGTGATGCTAACATGTTTATATTAATATATAACAGTATATTTTGCGCGTTGCAAGTCTCATATTAAATTAATTATAATTAAAAATAATTGTTTCTGCCCGGGATCGAACCGGAGACCTTGCGCGTGTGAAGCGTGCATTATAACCACTACACTATGAAAGGTACAAAGAAGTTTGTCCGATTTATGTATATGAAATCAATCGTTACTTTAATTTTGGTAATTGTATTAAAAGATCAGTTGTTTTATATTAACTTGTAAAGATCAGCTGATTTAATTGAACAGCTGAAAGGCTATAATAAGTTTTAGGTTATGTTGTTAAAAACTAGCTATATTAATTTGTCGTTTATATTAATTCGTAACGATTAGCTGATTTCATTGAACAGCTAGTAGGCTATAATACGTTTCACGTTATGTTGTTAAAAACTAGCATGTTAATTTGTTGTGTTTTCGAAGAAATTATAACGTAATTAAAATAAAAAAAGAAGGGAAAATATGATACATAATTTTTATTTTTTTTTCAATAACAGAAATTTGTATTTTTTGTTGATTCGGTTTGGTTCAAATTTTGGTGCGTACATTCGTGTAGGCTATTCTAGCTGAATTAGATGTTGTAAAGACTTACTAAAGGATACTCCTGCCTGTTTTGCAAACCAACCCCGCTCGACGTTAAGGGTTCTTTGGAAATTGTTTTATTATTACCACTCAAATACCTCAAACCACTCGTGAAAACAATACAAAATTCTAACGCTAGGAATTTGAAACAGAGAACCGGCAGGTGGCATTACAGTAAACAGATAGGCCCCCCACCATTCGGTGTTGGCATGAGCGGACATCAGTAAGTTGTTTATTGTTATCTTTACAAAATCTTGTGACAAGGACAGTTCGTTCTTAACATAGCCCTAAGCATCTAGGCTTATGTTCTAGTTGCATTTTTGTTTTAAGTTAGGCGTTTGAGAACGAGAGTTGATCCATCCTCTCGGATTGACGTAAACTGGAATATATAAATGTATTGTTGCTGTTTTACAACGTAAGTTGCGTTTCAAGAATTTTTTTAATAAAACATATTTAATTTAGGTTATTGAACAATACTACATAATGTAACATGTAATCCATTCATTCATTTATAAATAGTCAAATAAAGAATTTCAACAAAGTTCAGTTGTTGTAGACAATAAAGAAAGTTGTCTTTATTTCTATTAATAATGCCAACATTTTTAATATAGAGAAATAAATTTAAATTTAAAAAAACGTAATAGGTTGCTAGGTTATTTGTTTCCAAACTCAAAATTATATACAAACTGTAAATAAATTAATATTACAATTGTAAGTAATGTAACATACTTACACTTACAATACTACACTTACGACTTTAACACTTTACACTTACACTTACATTTAGGGAGGCGATAATAGCCTCAATGTGCTTTTCGCTTTAATATAAAAAAAAAATAATAAAAAAGATAAGAAGCATTTGAGAAAAGTTAAAGAAGGTTCGTGCATTCGAAATTTTTCTACTCTGAAACTCGAGAACTCCTTACATAGAGGCCTAAGTCAAGACAATGTTAAAGGAAAGCTAACTTGAAATATCTTGAAAGGTTATCACTTGAAGTCCCTGTTGAACACTTAAATGTATTCATTCTCATAGCAGTAATTGATAATGTTATCTTTCTGCAAAACATTTAGCGAAACCATAATGTTGTAACACCCTTAGGCTGGCAGGCCATCAAATGCGGGGCGGAGTTGCGGTGAACGGAGCTGACTACGTATTCAAAACCTAACCTATTGGTTTAAATATACGTTCAACCACTGAAAGCGTAACGGAGCTGAGCGGAGTCGCTGGGCTTTGACTCTGTCTTGGTTTGATTTTGAAGCTGACTCAGCTTCTCCCACCACTTTTACCACGCCTCTAAACTTATTATTTATCGTTACCTTACGGGTTTTAAACAAAGTAATTTCCTAGAATCAGTTACAGTAGACCTAAATATTTAGATTTAAAAGATACAAACGCTTTTTTTAAACTCACTGAACTACGATCATCTTTATTCCGCCCAGCTGTGGTAACCACCCGGCCTAAAATATTTTTCAACGTAATTCAAGCGATAGACGTCAAGACAGCTATGTGACAGTTTAACAACAATAACGTTATTGTCTACAGGTTTAATACGTCTATAAAGTAGGCTGTACAATAGAATCAAGTTACGTAACATGAACAACTCGATTGTCTAATAGTGACAGCTATGTCGACTTTTTAAACTGAGTTAAATCAGTTGTGCCCAAAATAATACGTCTAGATGCACTTTATCGATCACTCCGACCTCGTATTCCCTGAATCCATCATTGTAACCCTATAGGCTATTATTATATTAAGACTTTCTTACAAAAATGCATTTTGTTGAAGGTGTTTGCTTTCCTTTTATTCGACCGTGAATAGTATATCGATATGACCTTTTAACACTTAAGACAAGTTAGACCACTTTAAGGATTACTTCTAACTTTGTAGATATGTATGTGTGGTAGTTTATGAAAGAGAGGTGTTATGAATTACACGAAAAGCATAATGACTTGCAACTGTTTTCTGTAATCACGTGTTTATTTTCTACCTGGAAAAATATAATTTGTTTTGCAGTACATTTAATGTTATTTTCGCTCATTACAAATGTTACTTTTGTTTTGTTGATCTTTATTTTACTTTTGTTTTACTTTACGTACGTTTTTATTTAATATTTTATTAGAAACTAGTGGACCTGTTCTATCTTTCGCAGTTAATGGGGAAAAAACGAAAAGTACGAGGTATTCTAACGAATCTGTTGGTAACAGTGTACTTAGTTTCAACAACGCAGGTCCATATTTTTAGTACAAAACCGATCGGAATGATTAGCGTAATAATATATGCAAGATAATACACTGATCTTTAAAACAGTATTTCTATTTAAGTAAAATAATTGTTAAACCATCTTGTCTTACTGTTTCTTGTCAGTATAAACTTATGTTAAAATAGACGTTACAGTTATATTAAGTACTTGTGTTACCTGTTATTAAAGTAATTTCACTCATTATACATGGTGGTCCACGAGAAACGGATGGTTTTGAAAAATCACTGCTCCGTTAGTTCTAAACACAGATAATTTTTATTAATGCAGACGTAAAGGTAACGTTATGCCATTTAAAAGGAAAATTACATTACTTCAATTTTTAAAAATTACATCATCCAAATGTTGGCCGTTGCGACGAACACATCTCCAGTCTTTCTCGAAAATTTGCTTCCACTCTGCCCAATAAGCACTCTGCTTCGTTGATTAGCTCAGTTTGGTTTCTTATTGCAGCCTTCAATTCTTCAAGAGTACATGGTTTTCCTTTGTAAACAATTGCCTTAAGGTAACCCCACAGGACGAAATCACACATGGATAGCTCGGGTGAGCGTGGAGGCTACGCAACATGACCAAACCGTGGGATCACTCGTTCAGGGAACAACCTCGGACTGCAACCATAGAAGCTCAGGCCGTACGAACAGTAGCTCCATCTTGCTGGAACCATACGTGATCCATGTTAATTTCTCATCTTTCAAATTCTGGCGTAAAAAAGTCTGTTATTATATTCACGTATCGATTAGAAGTCACAGTTACAGTAATTTCATTCTCTTCAAAGAAAAACGATCCAAAAATCCCAAACTTTCCTACAGCGCACCAAACGGTCACTTTTGGCCTGTGCAATGGTCTCTGCTACAGGATTTGGTACACACAAGGATTTTCCAAAGTCCAATAACAATATTTCTGCTTATTAACAACCACATTCAAATGGAAATCAGCTTCATCAATGGAAATCACTCATCAAAATTGTCAGTTCCTCATAATCTTCAAACATGTTTAACATTGTCTCAACAAATGTGAGGTGTTCTTGATGATCTGCAGCATTTAACTTCTGTACAATTATAATTTTATACGGGTCTAACCCTAAATCCTTGTGTAAGATACGCTTTACTGTGCTCATACTCAGTCCAAGTTCCGTAGCGTAACGCCTAGCAGAACGGCCGGGACTGCGCTGAATCGCCTGTCTCACTATATCGAGAGTGAGTGGGGCCAGGTGGCTTTGTTTTCATAATAGATCTAAATGCATTCACCTACCTTAAAATGGTATTGCAACTCGGTATTTTACCATGGCGCCAGATAATAAAGTGACGCCTGAAGTATCTTTGAGTTTCAACCACAGACTCACCACTTTTTACAAAAGTATCATACGCAAACACACGATGATATTTCGTCCACAGTGGCATAATGGCGAATAAATGGCATGAAATGGGGAGTTGAATAATGTCCACCGAGGGTCTCCCTCTCCACCAGTCGAGTACAACGCGATTCAAAAACGTCCGTTTCCCGTAGACCACTCTCTATTTAGATTATATAATATAATAGGCCTTACTTTGTTCTACGTACGTATTTAAAAACATAACCTATAAAATTAATGACATTACAGCTTACTGAAATATACACAAATAATTACACGAAACCTACTATAACCGGATTTTACTTTACATACCTAAATTCGCCAACAATATTTACTGTTTACTAAAAGAAGAGTGTTATATTTAATAACATTTACATATTAGAACTGGCCTAGATTGCAATACCATTTTACTTCTAAAACTAATTCGGTCAATAATTGTTCAATTCTTGGATACAGTAATAATTTACATATTTCTTTCAACAATGTTTTTTAAGCAAACAGCTGTTTTGGTACACACAATTAAATATTCTGTCACCTATACTGCTCTCTCACAGAAATACTTTATAATGCTCTTGAAATTTTGTATACAGATTTTTATCGGTTTTAAGTCGGTTTTATTTTACTATAAAGACTTAAAATTGAAAAGTATGAGGCGTGAGAATATTCCATATACGTAGTTTCTATAAAGCAGATTTTTATTTTTGGTACAAACCCGATCGGAATGACAAGTCCTCGCAGGGGGATGCTGACTAGCTGCACCTATTGAGAGGATTTAGACATCCCTCGCGGTACCCGAGTCTAACATACACTTACACTTACAACACTACACTTACGACTTTAACACTTTACATTCACACTTACTTTTAGGGTAGCGGTAATAGCCTCAATGTGTTTTTAGCCTTAAAACAATAATAATAATAATAAAATAATAAGAATACCTAGTATATAAAAGCGAAAAGTAAAATTCACAAAATTACCAGATTTTTACTGAAAAATGCTGGCATTCATTGGAAACAAGAAAGATTTTTGATTATTTCTGACTTTGTTAACTAAAACAAAAAGAAACAACAGAAGGCTATGCACAGATTCGTGGGAAGACACATTAGATGTTATACATTATAGTATCTATTATATTATTAGATACTATTTTTTCCCTTAGTTTACGCCCTCATTGGAGCACTTCATTCAGTCCATACACTTCCAAGTGCAATATCGCTATTGAGAGACTAGTGTTTCAGCCTCTTCTTTCGTTCCCAAAAGTTCTTCATCCTGTCCGACCTGGCTGCCCTTTGTTCATTAGTTATAGTATAGGTATTTCGTTCAAATGTTGTTAGCTTGAATAGCAGATATTTATTCCTTAGAATCCTCTTCTCTGCTCTATCTTCAATTTGAGGCACCGTCAAATTTAGGCTAACTCTTCTAAATCACTCTGGATCTCTTTGAACCAATTATTCTGCGTTTTAATCTTCCAGAAATAGCTAAATAGCTGTTTCACCAGTCGGGTTTCTGGAAGGCGTGCTATATGGCCGAAAAAAGCAATTTTCCTTTTCCGGAATGACTGACTTTCTCGATATACCACTTCATTCAGTAGTAATCTCCATTGGCCATTCTCTTGGTGTTTCTTGTTAACGATTGTTCTGATGATCCTTCTATCTGCTTGCTGCAGTTTATCAGTTGTTGATTTAATCTTCAACTTGAAGAGTGTTTCACTAGCATAAGTTGCCTCAGGTTTAACAACGGAATTATAATGTCGAAATTTGGCATTCATACTATATTATTATAATACAATAAATATTATTATTATATTAGACGATTATTAGGTATATTAAGCAAATACATATTAGATGAACGTATATTTTTACTTGTTAAAAACATTTTAAATTTTCTTACAGATAAGAACACTATTTACAATGAACATTATTACTACAAGTACACAAGATAGCAAATACACAACAAAATAGAACAAGTAAGCCTAGAAGTAACTAAATAAACATTTTATTTAGAAAAATATATTAAATAAGACAAAATTGAAGCTTCTGCCTGAAGAAGTAGTTTAGAGTTAGTAATTAATTATTATTATTTAAAGAATTCGTGATATTTTTTTCTTGATAATCGCATAAAAAAAGTTTACAGTATATTGCTACGCTTGCAATAAAAGTTCCATTACGGATAAACGATTAAAGTGACAAAAAAAGCTCCACCGATTTTCGTTTGTCGAAGCGATACATTACTTTTGAAGCACAGTGTAAATGCTTATTTGCTTTAAAAACGCCAGCCCCGCATACGTAAAAGTACTGCCTGTATAAATGGCAACATCTCGTGCCTTTCTTTTGCTAATGGTTCTTTTTTCTAACGCCGAATGTAAAAACAGTACATTTATATATTCTTAGCTGGTCACAACACTTCACCGCCGAGTGCTCAAGCAAAGTGAACCCAAACAAAAACACTTTGCAACCACTGAAGGTATTTTTACTTTCAGTAACCTGGATTGAGCTTTTAAAGCCACTTTCTTTGACAGGTAAGGCTTACAGCCCCTCCCATTACATGAAGAGCTATCGAGACTTGCTGGATATCGATAATTGGCTTTGCTTTAAACAATAGCGACACTCGAAGTTTTAACCACGTTAGGCCTACCCCACAATGCCTAGTGGAGGCGAAGGGTGCCACAAGTATACTCGGTACATTCCGCAGCAAAGTATCCATTAGTGTTTTGGCACAATCAGAAATATTTTATTGTATTATTGAGAGGGGCTAATCTATGTGCGTGCGTGCAATTCACAACCCTCTTCACCGCTACACATTTCCATTCTGTCTTTTCTTCTGATTCACCCACTCCTTCCCCACATCTGGTATTAATTCCCCTTCTAGTCGCGCTCACACGTCCCTCTCCTCTCCCCTTACTTATCCTCACTTTAAACCTCTTACAGTTTCGGTTGCTATCTTTTTTTTCTTGTTTTCGGGTAAAATCATAGAAATCGGCCGACATTTTTTGTTCACTTGTTTGTAATTCTTCTTCTAATCACAGTTGACTGAAGCTGTAAACAAATGTAAGACGCATAAGATAACTTTGGCCTAGGTATGTGAAGTTTACGTGCTTGAGTTGGCACAAACGCGGGAAAATTTCCATTTTTGTAATTTGGATTTGCGTCAGTTACGCAGTATTCTGCAAATCACCTCTTCCTCTTTGTATATTTATGTCCCTTGTCGGAAGCACCCTTTGTCTACCACCGACCGCCTGCCCGTAGCCATACACCGTCTCACACGACTAGGTACAATTTAGTTTCCTCTTTACAATTCTTTCTTCCAAAGTCTTCTTCACTTTTTATATTATACAATCTCGATAGATCCTCCTGTCTTATTTTCATATTACTGTATTTCTGTATTTTAGAGCTCAGTACTAAAAAAAATCAGATAAAAATTATGTTTTACAACTTTTAAATTACCGCCATGTTGATAATGTTAGAAAAATATAATTTTTGGGTTACGCTTGACTGGTTTGTTTATCACTTAGTAATTGTTGACATTTTTGTTTTGTTGATTTTGCACAATCACACGCTATTAAATCTGTTTGTAATTTTTTTTTGTCAGTAATTCGGTTATCCTTTGGCCTACAGAAAAAAATTATAACGCTTTTGTATTAAATAAAATTTATTACAAAAAATATTAAATATAAAGAGGTCTCAAGTATTAAAAATTAATTTTAAAAAACGTGTGGAATTAGAGGAGTTACTGACAGAAGCGAAGCTTTTATTACACATAACAGATAATATGTGACTTTTAATTACCGTTTAATTTCTTTAGGATCTGAGCAGTACTGTTATAACTTGAATCGTTACAATCACTACCTGAATTATCCATAAAAACTTTTATTTCTTGTCAGTGTGTTGAAAATAAATTCTGAATTATGTTGTACTAATAACGTTTTCTAAACCATAATTAGTTTGAATATAATACGAGGGTTGTCTGTAAAGTGGGTTCCCAAGGGGCTATAGCCGCTGCGAACGTTGTTACGCGGGATCCGGTGACCTTGGCTTGCAGCTTGGTTCCTCCACTCCCAATCCCCACTCCACGATATGTCTGCGACGCTCAGTCTTGGCTTGGTAGTCGTTAATAATGAATGAAAAGAATACTGTCTTTTCCGTCTCCCGCCAGGTGCGAATTACGCTCTGTGATTCGTTTTTTGTGTGCAAAAAACACTGCGCCGGTGGACATTCATATTCAACTGTGTGAAGTCTGCGGAGAAAAATGTATGAGTATACAATACGTGCGCAAATGGTGCAGAGAATTCAAAGACAGACGTTCATGATGAACAGCGTTTCGGACGAAACGATTGCGGAAGTGGAAGAAGCAATGCTGAAAGATCGAAGGGTGACTGTTCTGGAGCTCTCCGAGATGATCCCTGATGTCAGCAAGACCTGGATTGATAAAATTTTGACAGACCATTTAGTGTATAGCAAGGTTTGTGCAAAATGGGTCCCAAGCAGACCACAAACGGCAACGGATTGATACGGCCCGAAAATTTCTTCACGTCTACGAAATCGATGGCAGAAATTCTTGGACTCCATTGTCACTGGGGACAAGACCTGGGTACACTATACGATTTCGGAAACGAAAGAACAATCACGTCACTGGAAACATCCAGAGTTACCGAAGCCGAAAAAGTTCAACAAACACTGTCTGCCGGCAAAGTCATGGCTAGCGTGTTTTAGAACAGGAAGGGGTTATTGTTGTGCAAATTCATGGATACCGGCACAACAATCAATGCTGATCGCTACTGTGAAACGTTAAAGAACCTTCGCCGCGCGATTCAAAACAAGAGGAGAGGCATGCTCACGAAGGGAGTTTGTTTCCATCAAGACAACGCTCGTCCGTACACCGCCCGTGTAACAACCGATCTCATCAACCAATTTGGATGGGATACTGTCACACATCCGCCCTGCAGCCCAGACTTAGCCCCAAGTGGTTACTATCTCTTCCCTAATTTGAAGAAACACGTAGGTTGGACGCATTTCAGTACCAGAGAGAAGCTGAAAGAAAACGTTTTAAGCTACCTTGTCGGCGAGGCGGAAGAGTTTTTCGACTCAGGCATACAAACGATGGTTCACCGTATGCAAAATGCATCGATCTCAACGGCGATTATGTCGAAAAATAGAAAAAAGTGTAAGCTTTCCATAAATGTATTATTCAATGCAAATAATCATGTTTTTCATTGTGAAAAATTATTGGGAACCTTATTTTACGGACAACCCTAGTAATGGTTGAATTGAAATAATTAGTTGATATATTTAAAAATATCTTGTTTTGTTCAAATAAATAAATACCTAGGTTAAATATTATTTGCTGTAGTTATAGTAAAAAAATGATCGTTATATGAATTTGTAACGATCAGCTGATTTCATTAAAGAGCTGATAGGCTAGAATACGTTTTAAGTTATGTTGTTAAAAACTAGCAATAATAACAACAATTATTATAAACTTTTATTTCGATTGTATTATAAACGGTTACAACTTGTACGTGTTCTCCAACTAAGGAAAAATACCGAAACCAAAGCAACACAACGTTTTCATTTAATACGCGTCTACTGTTATCGAAAAGGAGCAAGAAAAAGAAAGAGACAAAAATAGAGACGAAGTTTGCGCGTTCGTTACATATTTCCTTTACATTATTTCGTTCGGGACACTTTTTTCTCTTCACTCCTCTAACCAAAGCTAACATTAAAAGTTCCCTTTCAAAAACATTATGTTCCATATCCTCCCGAAAATCCTGTTTGGAAGCAATAGAAAATAACCAGTTTATTTCGTCAAAATTAGGTCAATTCCGTAATTTCGTAAAAATTCATACTAAAAATTAATGTACCAAATATAAAATAAAAGAAATTTACTTTGAGAGTAAATTTTGAGGAAAACCGAAAGTACACCTTGACTACCCTCGATGTTCTTTTTCCTCATTTAACCTCTAATCGTATTTATTTAAACATTTGGAACACTTACTTCAGTTATGAATCACTATAAATATCACTGAACTTAAGAAGTATCTGATTAACCGATTTTTAGGAATTAGATATTTTAGATTTTTGAAGTCACTACTTCTTATGGCGGGGTATGGATGTATGTTTTGCACGGGAAAAAAATTCAGTTTACCGTTACGCATCACGCTCTTATTGAAGTGACTACTTCTTATGGCAGGGTATGGATGTATGTTTTGCACGGGAAAAAATTCAGTTTGCCGTCACGCATCACGCTCTTATTGAAGTGAGTACTTCTTACGGCAAGGTATGGATGTACGTTTTGCACGGGAAAAAATTCAGTTTGCCGTCACGCATCACGCTCTTATTGAAGTGAGTACTTCTTATGGCAAGGTATGGATGTATGTTTTGCACGGGAAAAAATTCAGTTTGCCGTCACGCATCACGCTCTTATTGAAGTGAGTACTTCTTATGGCAAGGTATGGATGTATGTTTTGCACGGGAAAAAATTCAGTTTGCCGTCACGCATCACGCTCTTATTGAAGTGAGTACTTCTTATGGCAAGGTATGGATGTATGTTTTGCACGGGAAAAAATTCAGTTTGCCGTCACGCATCACGCTCTTATTGAAGTGAGTACTTCTTATGGCAAGGTATGGATGTATGTTTTGCACGGGAAACAAATCAGTTTGCCGTCACGCATCACGCTCTTATTGAAGTGAGTACTTCTTATGGTGGGGTATAGATGTATGTTTTGCACGGGAAAAAATTCAGTTTACCGTTACGCATCACGCTCTTATTGAAGTGACTACTTCTTATGGCGGGGTATGGATGTATGTTTTGCACGGGAAAAAATTCAGTTTGCCGTTACGCATCACGCTCTTATTGAAGTGACTACTTCTTATGGCAAGGTATGGATGTATGTTTTGCACGGGAAAAAATTCAGTTTGCCGTCACGCATCACGCTCTTATTGAAGTGAGTACTTCTTATGGTGGGGTATGGATGTATGTTTTGCACGGGAAACAAATCAGTTTGCTGTTACGCATCACGCTCTTATTGAAGTGACTACTTCTTATGGCAGGGTATGGATGTATGTTTTGCACGGGAAAAAATTCACTTTGCCGTCACGCATCACGCTCTTATTGAAGTGACTACTTCTTATGGCAGGGTATGGATGTATGTTTTGCACGGGAAAAAAATCAGTTTGCCATTACGCATCACGCTCTTATTGAAGTGAGTACTTCTTATGGTGGGGTATGGATGTATGTTTTGCACGGGAAAAAATTCAGTTTGCCGTCACGCATCACGCTCTTATATATATTTTTGTTTTAAAATGTATTTTTGAAGTGAAAACTTGTATGTTCGCGCCATTATATTACTTACCCAGTCCAACTTAATTATTTAGTTTTGTGTCAACTATTAACTGTGTAACAGTGACGTTTTATACGTTTATTATATATTGGTACGTGTGAATAATAAATATTTAAATTATTTTAAACGCCATTATACTACTTACCCAGTCCAACTTTATTTAGTATTTAGTTTTATGACAAGTGTTAACTGTGTAAAAGTGACGTTTTTACGTTATTATATATTGGTAGGTGTGAATAATAATTATTTAAATGCCATTATACTACTTACCCAGTGCAACTGAATTATTTAGTATTCAGTTTTGTGATATGTGTTAACTGTCGGCTACAACAGTGACGTTTTAATAATATTTTATACTTCTTAATATAATATTTTAAATTTGAAAGTTTATGTGTGTGTTTTTGTTTCTTATTCAATCACACATTAACTACTGGACCGATTGAGATGAAATTTAAAATGAACATGGTTTAGGTACCTGAAATGGACATAGATGTATTTCCGTTTTAAAAATCTGAATCCCTGTTATTATTTATTATAAAATTATTGTTTATAAGCTTACATTTGCAATGATTTTAATTGAAACAATTTTATAATTCCATACAACCTGCCTTTCCAAATTAAAATATTGCGGTTTTCATTGAAGTTGGCATTTACAATGACAATTAATAAGTCACAGGGTCAGATATTAAGAGTAGCAGGAATACTTTTGGGACTTCGTGGTTCTCCCGTGGTCAGTTATAGCCTATTCTAGTGTCGAGTAGTAAAAATCTATGTCTTGGCAAAAAACCATAAAATCATATAATATTGCATTTAGAAATATATTAAACTGAAATGAACGTACTCATGATTTTGAAAATCGACTATAAATTTTATTTTGTGGTGTAAAATATATAGCCATATCCCGTGATAAGAAGTAGTCACTTCTGTCGGTAGTCATGCCACTGCCACCTTTTTTTTAGTAACGATTATTTTCTATTTCCCGGTATTTTTCTCAGTAGTTCTCGAATCGGATTTGTTTTGAGCTTAATTAAATTTTGTTTAATCTGTTTTCAATAATTTAATTCAGTCTGTGAAATTTTTCCCAGTATTTCACACAAAATTTAAAAACAAGTTTGCAGTTTTACGATAAATTCATATTATCGTATATTCAAGATAAAGGACAAAACACTAAGCGTACACAACGCAGCAAATCTTTATAAATATTTGAGCACTACCTCAGCCAGAACGGTTCCTCTAAATACCTACTAATACATGCTAATCCCCTGCCACAATAACCTCACGTTTAAAACTCGCTATTTGTAGAGAACACACAATTATTGAATTATTAAACTTCACTGCGTTGCCGCGGTTAACCATTCCTTGGCGGTATTGTCAGGCTGCGGGAGGCTGCGGGAGGGTGCGGGAGGGAAGGAGTGGCTTGGATAAAGCCTAATAAAATTATGAGCGTACTTAGGCTTGGGCTGCCAAACATTCTGAATGCACAAAGCGGCCAGGCCCAAGGGACGGCGGTAGGCTTCGGCGGAGTGCATAGTGTTATTTGTACCATCTGTAGTAATAGGTTAGGTTTCATCTGTGATAGAGTGGCCACAGGAGAAGTTTGAATTTTGATTAATATTTATGGGACTTTATCAAACCAGAGTTTTTTTTTATTAAGCAGTAATATTACTACATTCCTAGACTTAATATTTTTGAACGAGAGTGATTTCTCAGTTTTAACTTGACCAAGTCGACGTTTGTCCCTATCTTACAACTTCATTTGAACAAATTACCATATTATTATCAAATTTAACTTTTAATATGTAGTATACTATTCACGCATACGTACTGATTTTGAAATAAATCCAATAAAAAATGAAATGTTAGTTTTAAGGCCCTAGATTAAAAAATCGTAAGTATTGATAGTGCATTATAGGTTAGGCCTATATTTATAGATGAAACATACATTTTTTTGTAAATTTATTTATAACTAGCTGTACCCGGTCACACGTTGCTGTAGCTCATTCTGGTTCAATGTAACAAGGCATTCGGAAACATTGAAATAGAATCGTAAAATTGTAAATTTGGAAATCGTAATTTGGAAACATGGAAATGGAATCGTAAAATATTTGGTATGTCGTGTGTTGTTTTTACGTCCAACAGATGGCGCTGTTTTTCAAAGAAAATATTTTTACCTGTAACAGATGTGACATATATGTAGTGGTAGGCATATAAAAACATAATAGGTAGGCTATATAAAAACATACGCGTATTCGAATTCAACGTTGTGTAAAAATTTCAAAGCAATCAGTAAAAATTTTCGGAGATTTAAGATTTCGAACAAACGAACATTTACATTTGTATTAACATGTACCATGTTTTAGGGCTGGTTGTGATGGATTTTGCGTGATGCGAGTGCACAAATTTATATTGGTAGTTATAGTTAAAGATCAGTTGTTTTGTATTAATTCGTAATGATCAGCTGATTTCATTGAACAGCTGATATGCTATAATAAGTTTTAGGTTATGTTGTTAAAAAGTAGTTACGTTATAGTAAAAGATCAGTTGTTTTATTTTTCGTAATTCGTAACGATCAGCTGGTAGGCTATATAGTAAGATTTAGGGTATGTTCTTAAAAACTAGCTAAAAATTGTCTTAATTAAAATAAAAAGGAAGAGAAAACATGATACATGGTTTTTATTTTTGGTTCAATAACAGAAATTTTAAATGAAAAATACGCTATTGGAACGGCAATCATGGTAAGACCCAGAGCCGTGACCTTGAAATGAGGTGATTCTGACTTCCAAATAACTTGAGGAGTCTTTAAAAATTTTAATAGATTGCCAATTAAAATATTTATTTATATTTAGGCCTATTATTTCATGTCTTTGCAAGTGTATAAACAGAAAATATTTCAATTATCTCAATAAGTAAATAGCATATGTAGGCTATATTATTTCTTATGACTTCTACAATCCAATATTAGGCCTAAGTTTTCTTGAAAATAGCTGCAGCGGTTTCGAAAAAAATTGATTTAAATGTAGCACAACCAAAATAATGTGTTTGTCGTTATTACCTTTAAAAAAACTCTAGTTCGGAAGACATAACAGCAATGCAGACAATCTTCCGACAAGTTCCGATCAGAAATTAGAATCACTTACTAAGTCAGTGTACAGAAAGTCCTTCTACAGGGTGATTCAAAACTATACGACAATCAGTAGCTGATTCTATACATAAAAATATAATAAAAGTTCTTATAAGCATATGTCCGAAAATTATTTATTTTTTACTTGCCAATATTTTGTTTTTTTTTACAAAATATTAAATCATAATTAAAATAAAATAAATTAGCACAACAAAAATTCATAAATGAAAATTCGACATTGTTGTAAAATTTTGTAAAATTGAATATTTATTAATCTACAGTTAAAATACTTAATTCACTGGTACTAGTGTATACAACTAATAAGTTAATCTCCGATTAGAAGTATTATTTGTTCTAGAAACTGAAATTGACGATCTAATTAAAAATTAAGTGTAATGATGGATTAAGTACGCTTAATGATTGTTCTTGGAAACCTGTTATTAATAAAATAATAATGGTTTAGTTGTTGCTATGGTAACAAGTTTAAAACAATTTGTCTTAAAACTGAACGAGATGGAGTGTGTGTGCAATGAGGGGGTTGGACCGCAAAGCGAACGACAAGAGTGTCCCTTAGTTTTAAATAAAGTTGTATTTTAGAATAAATCTTTTTTCAGAATTGGTACAACAGCTTTTTTACAGGTTTCAGGATCATATTGTTCTATTTCTTATTTCAACGTCATGATCAACTCGCTGTTTATTTAAGAAACTCAGTGCAGTGTGCTTTTACAACTTGCTTGTAACTCTTCCAAGACGTTGAAGTCTTGTATAGTGATCATTCATACAGACGAAATGTTACGAAATCAATAAAAAAACTAAACAGTGATTTTGCGGGGACCCATTACAGAATAACACCGCCAAATATGTCTCTTCCTCCGGCAATAAATTTTTCGTCTCCCCCGCGCTGACATAATGTATGCAACCAGAGTTTCCTGAAAGGAAGCCGTTTCGGGTAATAAATATCATTTAGTAAATTGCACCAACTTATGGTTAAAGCCTACACTCGTCAATCAATCGTTATGACAGGGCAGGGGTGAGTAGGGGGGTGATAATACGCCCTCTATCATTAGCTACAAGGCTGCATAAACAATAATTCAAACCATTATTGGCTTAGCATTGGTCTCTAGGGAGTAGTGTAGGCGCATCTGTTGACCGCAGATAGGCATACATCGGATATTCATGGAGGCTGGAGGCGCTCTGCGTTTGCCATTAAAAAACTATCAAGCTGGAGTGTTTGCCGATGAGGCCTTGTTTATTGGTTTGTTTTCATGTTGGGGAGATAAGTTATTTAAATGGAAACTGATTAGAATAAAACAAGCAATGTTGCGATTTTCAGGGAACTAGATTCTGTGTTCATAAGTTCAATCGTAAAATCGTCTTTCAGTTTTTAAGTTGATTAAAGAATTCTTAACAGATTCTTTTTTTACATAAAGGAAGAAAAGTAACGTGATTTTACCTGATATAACCTAACCGATTATTTCTTACGTACATAACACAAAAAACCTAACCTAATATAACCTGATATAACCTAACCTGATCATTTTTATACATGCAGTACGTAAAGTAACCTAACCTAATCTGACATAACTGATTCTTCTTAACATACCGGTCGTAAAGTAACCTAACCTAATCTGACATAACTGATTCTTCTTAACATACCGGTCGTAAAGTAACCTAAACTAATCTGACATAACTTATTCTTCCAAACATACTGGTCGTAAAATAACCTAAACTAATCTGACATAACTGATTCTTCTTAACATACTGGTCTTAAAGTAACCTAACCTAATCTGACATAACTTATTCTTCCAAACATACTGGTCGTAATATAACCTAAACTAATCTGACATAACTGATTCTTCTTAACATACTGGTCGTAAAGTAACCTAAACAAGTCTGTCATAAATTATTCTTCCTAACATATTGGTCGTAAAGTAACCTAAACTAATCTGACATAACTGATTCTACCTAACATACTGGTCGTAAAGTACCTAAACTAATCTGACATAACTGATTCTTCCTAACATACCAGTCGTAAAGTAACCTAACCTAATCTGACATAACTGATTCTTCCTAACATACTGGTCGTAAAGTAACCTAAACTAATCTGACATAACTGATTCTTCCTAACATACTGGTCGTAAAGTAACCTAAACTAATCTGACATAACTGATTCTTCCTAACATACTGGTCGTAAAGTAACCTAAACTAATCTGACATAACTGATTCTTCCTAACATACTGGTCGTAAAGTAACCTAAACTAATCTGACATAACTGATTCTTCCTAACATACTGGTCGTAAAGTAACCTAAACTAATCTGACATAACTGATTCTTCCTAACATACTGGTCGTAAAGTAACCTAAACTAATCTGACATAACTGTTTCTTCCAAACATACTGGTCGTAAAGTAACCTAACCTAATCTGACATAACTGTTTCTTCCTAACATACTGGTCGTAAAGTAACCTAACCTAATCTGACATAACTGTTTCTTCCTAACATACTGGTCGTAAAGTAACCTAACCTAATCTGACATAACTGTTTCTTCCTAACATACTGGTCGTAAAGTAACCTAACCTAATCTGACATAACTGATTCTTCCAAACATACTGGTCGTAAAGTAACCTAAACTAATCTGACATAACTTTTTCTTCCAAACATACTGGTCGTAAAATAACCTAAACTAATCTGACATAACTTATTCTTCCTAACAAACTGGTCGTAAAGTACCTAAACTAATCTGACATAAATGATTCTTCCTAACATACTGGTCGTAAAGTAACCTAAACTAATCTGACATATCTGATTCTTCCTTACATACTGGTCGTAAAGTAACCTACTCTGACATAACCTAACTGTTTTGTTTTTTTATTATTTTTTAAATAGAGGACGCAAAGTAAAAAAACCTAACATAAAACTTAATACAGTATAACCTACAAATTTCTTTTACATACAGGACTCAAAATAAATGGTGAAGCGACATTTACAAGTTTTCTTTTTTGAAAAGTCGTTAAGAATTTGAAAAGATCACTCTAATTTTCAAAATTGTAATCCGTTTCCGTACGAACTTAACACGAGATTCGATTTTAGTTATAGTTTAGACCCAGCAAAAACTGGCTAAACCGATTATCAAGTGACACACATTCCTAAATCATTTATGAAATTATAATTTCTCCAGTGTAAATAACTAAAAATTTACGCAGCTTAACGTTAAAAATTTCTATGAAAAATGCGATAATAAACCTAACGGTGGTCAGGGTTCATTTTTGTAATTTAAATATTTAAATTACCTGATACTTATGCATTTGTTAATGTTGAATAAAATGGTGAAATCAAGTTTTTAAAATAGTGTAAAGATTTAAAAAAATAAACGTAGTTGGAAATTCGCTCTCATTAGGTCAGCGTGAAAGCTTTTGTGCGTTTATCTTTAAATTATTTCAATCAACATGAACATTTGCAAATAAAAAGTTTTGTTTTTTTTCACCTGCAGTAATACGATATTGTTATTTATCCAGTTTGACCAAAATCCGACGTAGCATGTTGAGAAGCTAGGTCAATAAACACGCCATAATGGCAGGACTTATCACTGAAAGCTTTCAGCCCCTTCCCGCCGCGCCTGCCCCCTCGCTTTATTATTACCAGGGATTAAGAAATATTGGATATTTTCACAAAAACACGGGATTATAAAATCGCGCAGAGGTAGAGGTGGGTACAAACAGGCTTAAATTTTGCTTATTTATGGAAAGTAAACATTACCGGAGTTATAAGGGTTGGTTTAACGCCCCCACTTGGGGGGTTGTGAGTGGAAACAAAATATTGGTGTTTGGCGGAATATTTTTACGTTCAAAGTAAAATGAGGTGATCGTACAAATAATTGATGCTTGGATTTTGGCTCTTTTTTCAGATCTTCTGAGTCCAAGTGTTTAACTTGGTTGTCTGTCCGCCTACCTGGAGGCTAACATTTAATATAGTTGACAAACGTAGATGGCATTTGACATTGCCACTTAATCACACTTCGTATCACCTTAGTACCACTTAGTCACACCTGGTAGACACTAAGACCTTTTTTAGTGACATTTCACGAATTAAAACTTGATTAAAAGTTTTAACTTCGATGATTCTTTTTTCATTTACTGTATAAACCGCCTTACAGAAAACTCTTTCTAATTAATTAATTAATCTATGATTTATTAGTAAAGAAATACAAACAAAAATGTATGCTTAGTTGATATTGACAAATAAATAGTGCTATATTTACAATTTACAAACAATTACTCAAGAAGAGGCAATTACTCAAGAAGAAGTAATAATATATTACTGATATAGGTCATTCCATTCATTCACGAACTATTGTAGAGTTGAAAAAATGAAATACTGAATTAATCGAACTGTAGGCTATAATATGTATGCATAGTCTATACCGTATTCGAAGGCGCCATGCATTATCATATGGATAACGTAAGGTAACAGTTGCTTTTGCTTATTCTGCATATTGTTGCAGTTAGTGTATTTTAGTTTCATAAGAAGCAGTTAGGGGAGCTGATTGCGAGAACGAACTACATATTAAATCACGGACTTGTTCGCGGAGTAGTTCAGTTAAAAGATTAGTTCATTCTGACCTGTTAGTTCGTGAACGACCCACCACTACCAGATTGTTAGATTTCGCTCAACAGAGACAGTCTGGCTGCCAAAGTCCATGGATTTACCAACATCTGGTTTTGTTTGTGGGTTTTTTAAAAAAATTAAAGTGTACGTCAGTAATCCATAAACATTACTGTAATGATTGCGAGAATGAACTACGTATTTCACCACAATTTAGTTCGCGGAGTAGTTCGGTTAAAAGATTAGTTCATTTTGACCTGTTCGTTCGTGAACGACCCACCACTACCAGATTGTTAGATTTCGCTCAACAGAGACAGTCTGGCTGCCAAAGTCCCTGGATTTAACAACATCTGGTTTTGTTTGTAGGTTTTTTAAAAAATCTCAAGAGTACGTCAGTAAGCCTTTAACATTACTGTAATTAAAGAAAAGCATTAAACAAGAAGTTTTGGTTTGAAGACGAAAGCACTACAGAAAGTAAGTGTTGACGCATCACCGAATGCATTCAGAAACAGGTGGTAATTTATCCAATGTAATCTTTTAAAAATTTTACTCCCTAATTATTTAAATTATAGTTTATCTTTCAATAAGTAAAATGTGTTTATATTTTTAACTTTACCGTATATTTTAGATAAACGATTCACAGTTTAAAATTAAGTTAAAGAGATAGGAATGTGAAGAACATCATACTAATTCCAAACTAGCTTGTTTAATGTTTAAAAATTATATTAGTTTTTTGTATTTTTATTATAGGCTTTAGTCCAATTTCGCAAATCTAATAAATATGTCAAATATTATTATTTAATGTTCAAGTTTAATAAATACTTTACTTAGGAAAGTGAAAGAATTAATCTAATAATTGCATAATGTTTTGAACCACTGGTGTACTGAAGTTTTTGCCCCACTATCTACCTGTACTAAATTCCAAAACTGAAAATTTATGAAGTTGCAATCCTTTTTTCATCAATTGAATTAAAATGTTATTTTTGTAAAGCTATTTAAAAAGCGGAAAAGTTAGTTTGATTCCACGTAAATCAATGGTCTAGTGGTTGATGTGTCCAAAGCACATGTCAATGAACTGTACACCTGAAGGTTGTGGATTCGAGGCGTGGTTACTACTGTTGCTTTGTACTTACCGTTATACCACGTCACCATTAATCTAGGCTATACGCATCTCAGACGGTACAATTAAAAACATGGGACTTACTGTAACGTAATTTCCCTATAATACATCACTTTATGAATGAACTCCTTCTTTCATTCATTCGTAGCCCCTACACCGCCTAGCCTACTTAATAAATATTAAGTTATATTAATTTTTCTATATGCAATATAAATGCATTAATAATAAGTATAATAATAATAATAAAAATAATAATAATGATAATGATAATGATAATAATAATATTTAATATTATTAAATAATAGTATTAATTTATTATTTAATTTGAATTGTTTCAAATTATCGAACTAAAAGGAGACAGTAAGAAATATGTAATAAAAAATATATCCTTTTTAATATATTAAGTGTTGATAAATTTGTTAATTTTACCTACTTAAGACCGGAAAATTTTTTAATACAATTTTTAACAAACCCTCGAAATATATTTTAGTTTCCAGGATTGGTGTTTTGTACATGATGGGGTCCATTAAATATCACATTTTCCGATGGAAATTTTCCAATAACAGTTATGTTTTCAACACTGTCTTCAGCTCTGCCCTTATACGAGCACACGTCATGTTTAATGTATGTAGGCTTACAGGATGCGGTAAAGTTGATTCAATCAAAGATCAGCGTCAACAGACGGTCACTGGATTACAGGAGCCTGAAAAATTAAATAATGACATCAAAGCCCAGTGTACATTGAGCAAACATCGGGGCTGCGGGGGGTTGATTCCCCGTGGACTCCCGCTAAGCACAAACCACCTGATTATGATGTCCTCCCCTCCCCATGTCCTCGTTATAAACTACCCCTCTCGGAAAATCTCTTTATTTTCGTTTCAGAGTTATGTCCACTTATTGTGACCATGGCCCGAGCTAGGCTATTGTCCAGAAGCAATGTTTTGTGCTATTGTGTTCTAGAGGGCTGTAATGCACACCCCGACACTTCTACGCGCGCCATTTAACCGCCCTCCGCCACCCACTCGACATGGATTTTTAATAATTTTATTGGATTTTACACGGAAATAAGGATTAAATTAACTGTAACGAAACTTACGTTGTGAAGGTATTCTTGGAAGAAAGAATAATTTATTAAAAGATATTTCCTTTGGGAAATGTGAGCTCTAATAGCTTCCATCATGGTAAGATCCAGATCCGGAACCATGGAATGAGCACTTATCCGCAGTATATGAGTAGATATATTAGGCTAAATATAATTAGTTAATTTTTTTAAAGATTTTGAAAAACCAAAATTTTAAAATTATTTAACGGATTATGGTGAGTAATAATCTTGTTAAAAGCTTCTACCGATATATTGTTTTAATATTTATCTAATATGTAAATATTTATATAGCCTAATAAGATATGTCACAAAGAAGCGAGTAATTGTCAGGTTCTACTCGAGAATATAGTTCCAGGTAAACGTAATCTGGAAATGCTTTCTTTCGAGCTGAAGCTAGGAAAATATTATTACAATGCCTCTATTTGTTTTAGGTCCTGACATTTTGGCCGGGCTAAGCGAAGTCTCTGTTTCACCGCGACAGTTCGGAATTTGGATTGTGCGTTTTTTTGTATGTCACGGAGTATTTGTCAAACGCATTGACCGATTGTTATGAAATATGGTACAGAGGTACCTTATATAAAGTCCGAACAACGTGTATGTAAGATTTTCCCCATTCGTTTCTGTTTCAAGATGGCGGCCTCTGATTTGCAATAACGATTGTACGCAGATTTAACCAAACGCATGGATCGATTGTTTTGAAATTTGATACGAATGAAGCTGAAATGACGATATGTAGGCTATAATTTTCCCCCATTTATTTCTGTTCCAAGATGGCGGCCTTTGATTTAAAAAAGATGAGTGAACACAGTTTTGGCCAAACACTTTAACAGATTGTTTTGAAATACGAGAACATCTTGTATAAAGACCAAGTGACGTAACGATGACGATTGTACGCAATTTGAATCGAACGCATTGGCCAATTGTTTTGAAATTTGGTACGCAGGTACCTTGTATAAAGCCTGAAAGACGTGTGTGTACGTCTTCCTCACTCACTTTCGTTCCAAGATGACGGGCTGTGATCAATGTTGAGAGTGCAGTTGCTGGTCATTTCCTGTAATACTGGCTGAACGGCAAAACCTATTATAATTTTGAACGCTTCACGGAGAAAGAGCACAAAATTTCCAATAAAACTGGCGCAGTAACATTTCGTAAATATTACGGTTTTAAAATGGAGGAAAAAGTTACGAGCACTGTATGTTAATTAAGAATACTGCGAGGTCCACTGTTCTTTGAATTACTAGTTAATACGTGTTAAAAGTGAAAGTACGTGGATTTATTTCATAATTTCAAGTTGTAACATTAGCTTAAGTTACTCCAAGTTCTATTGCTTCACTAGGTATTACTACAGATTGCCACGATGCCGGATCTGAGATAGTCGGGGAGAAGTTTGAAGTGAGGGAGGGAAGTATGTTTGTTTTGCTTTTAATTGAAACATATCGGGGCGGGAGCAAATACTTCTTCAGCACAAACACAGAGGCAAATTAGTGCCGCAAACAAACGTTAGGCCTGTCTGTACTCCTTGGTCGTTCAACCGTTGAATTGATTTTAGTCGTAGCCTGTAACAAGTTGCGTTTTAATTAAATGTCTTCTTTTTACTCAGCTAATATTGTTGTTGATTGAATATGGAGATTTTACAGAAACGTTTTGGGGGATTGTAGATCAAAACAGACAACGAACTATTAGAGCGGTCGTTGTAGCAAGACCCATACCCGTGACCTTGAAATGACCCCTAATCTTTAATTCTAGATCATTTACGTTCGCCATTTTAGTCGAATTTCATTCAAACTTGGCATACAAATCGATTCTGGTAACAACTTTGAATTGGCCAACAAAATTCGTTGAACAGTTTCAAAATGGTGGCCATTTCAAATCTTTAAATATTCGTACCTTTTTTGTCTTATATATATGTTTGAAAATCGAATTTCATCATCGTAATCAGCGCTAAAAACTGCAAAATCGGCATTTTGGAAATCCGTTGAAATTGAGAATTTCAATTTGACGGCGGTCAGAGTTCATTTTTTAAATTTTCAATGCCATTTGAATTTTTTAAAATGTTAATGTGCAGATTTTAATGCTGTTTTGTGGTAATGAAGTCAGAGTTTAAAAGAAAGGGTCCATAATATCAGCGAGACAGCTGCGTGCCGCAATTGTATTGCTATTGTAAAATAAAAAACGTTTACGTGATGTTATTTAATTTGTTTTACCTGGATGGGCTGTCTTCAAGTGTTGATCAAATTTAAGAGCAAAGTATAGGCCTATAAACAGATACAAACTTGTAACATCAAAATATTTTGTAACATGAATTTACAAAGTGTGTTCAGAAAGTAACAAGAATTTTATTTTTTAAACAAAATATTTATTTATTCTTCTACATTGATGTTGTCGCCTTCAAAATAGTCCCCATTGGAGATTATGCACTTGTGCCAGCGCTTCTTCCAATCCTCGAAACAATTCTCAAACTCGATCTTTGAGATAGCCTTTAGTTCTTTCAGCGATGCGCTTTTAATGTCATATACGGCTGTAAAACGACGGCCCTTTAAGATTCTCTTTATTATTGGAAATAGGAAAAAGTCACACGGAGCCATGTCTGGCGAATATGGAAGCTGGGGCATCGTTACAGTACTGTTTTTGGTCAAAAATTCACGAACAAGCAATAAAGTGTGAGCTGGGGCATTATCGTGGTGCAAAAGCCATGAATTGTTTTTTCACAGATCCTGGCGTTTTTGTCGGATTGCTTCACGCAAACGGCGTTGAACTTGTAGGTAGTACTCCTTACTGACCGTATCACCTGGTGGCAGGAATTACACTATGCCATCAATATCGAAGAACACAGTGAGCATAACCTTCACGGTCGACCGCACTTGTCGAGCCTTTTTCGATCTTGGCGAGCCAGAATGCCTCCACTGGGATGATTGAGCCTTAGTTTCGACGTCATATCCGTAGACCCATGTTTCGTCACCTGTTATAATACGTTTCAGTAATTCTGCATCGTCGTTGACTTCATTTAGTGACTCCTGAGCAACTTCCACTCGCCGCTGTTTTTGTTCAAAATTTAACAATTTTGGAACGAATTTTGCTGCCACGCGTTTCATACACAAAACATTGGAAACAATGTCATGACATGATCCAATCGATATGCCAACATCATCAGCGACCTCTTTAATTGTGATTCGGCGATTGTTCATAACCATTTCTTTCACTTTTTCTTCGTTTTCATCGGTTGTTGATGCTGGGGCGTCCAGGGCGTTCGTCATCTTCAACGTCTTCACGGCCTTCTTGGAAACGCTTATACCATTCGTAAACTCTTGCTTTACTCATAGCAGACTCACCATAGGCCTTTGTTAACATTTCACACACTTTGTTACACTTTATTCCATTTTTTACGCAAAATTTGATACGAATTCTTTGATCCATTTCTTTTAACAAACTAAAATCGCCGAGCTCATAGAAACACTTCTAACCTTAGTGGCTGTCACAGACAAAATCAGCAATGAAAACAGCTAAAAAAGTTTTATCATACTTTAAGGGCATTTATACCAACATCATAAAAAAATGTTTGACAATCGGACTCTCCAAGCCCGCGAAATTTAAAAATTCTCGTTACTTTCTGAACACACCTTGTATTTAAAACTTCAATAAACCGAATAGGAAGGTATTTTAGATTAAAAAATTATCAAATTCTTACTGAAAATACTGACCTTAATATTTAGTTACGAGTGTATAATGTTAAAACAGCAAAAATACTAATTCACTTAATTTATTATTTAAACTTTACTTATAATCAGATGATTTAGAATTCAGAAAATATTAATAATATTAAAAAATATTAGCGATTACCTATTAGTGATCGAGGGATAAAATACTGCGGTACCTCGGTTAACGGTCTTACTTCGTCCAGACCTGTTATCTGGGCAGACTGCTGTGCGAGTTAGCGTTTATAGTAGAGACTTACGGAAAACATTTTAATTTGTTAAAAAAATGAAAACAGGATTTAAACGACAATTTGAAAATAGCACACAGAGATACTTAACATTTTGTTAAATTTAAAAATCAAAAGCATGTAACACGGTAATATTATAACTGTTTAAAATTTTTAAAGGGCCAACAAATTAAACACACAGTAAATGAGTTGACACACTATGTAAAATTACGTACGATAGTAGAAAAGGGAATGGAGGGAGCATTCTGAGAACAGATAACCAATAAATAAATAAATAAAATAGTTCGTTATTGCTTTACAAAAACTAAACACCTTCTTTATGTTAACTCAGCAGCTTGTACTTCCTGTAGCACAGCACAGTATTATCTCTATATTTACACATCTGCTTAGAAATAATAACAAAATGAAAACACTTGTAATACGTTAATCTGAAACTTAAACTGTTATGCGGATTATTCTTTATACCGCGAATTAGACCGTTATCCGACATGACCGATGTCCAGGTCGACCGTAAGCCGGAGTATCATTTTAATTCTTTTAAAGCATGGTTTTCTTTAATAAACGTACTTTAAAGGAAAGCAGGTATATTTAAATGTTTATTCTGCCTGTATAGTGCTCGAGCTGGTGCATCTCTGAATTGCGTACTTCAAGGTTCTTAGTTCGAGACGCAGTTACTTTATCGTTACCGTTAACGCTAATCCCTCGTCCTAATTAGTCTAACTGGTATAAAGTATGGACGTTAAACAAATATTCTGCTTATTGTAGGCTACTATTGCAATGATTAATACAGTACTAATGAATCCGTGTGACTTTCCGCAGTTGCTGGGGGAAAACGAATAACATACAACAATGTACAGCTAGAAATTATTAGTTAATTTAAAGCAATGTCATTTGTTATATTTAGGTTATTTAATGCAATAGACCTTACCTTTTTTACTTTCGTATTTAAAACTATAACCTACAAAATAAGACTTAATTTTAACATTGTACCTTATCAAAATATTTACAAATGAAACCTACTGTAACTGTATTTTACCTTACATACCTAAATTTGACTTCAGTATTTACTGTTTACTAAAAGCAGTCGTTTATTTAGTAATATTTACGTATTAGAACTGGCCTAGATTGTCTTATCGATTATACTTTCAAAACTGATTCTGTCAATAATTATTTAAATCTTGGATACAGTAATAATTTAAATATTGCTGTCAACAATGTCTTTTTGTTAACAATCAGCTGTTTTGGTATACGCACAATTATTTCTGTCACATCTGTCTGCGTTGAGCTGCACTCTCGCGGGTACATTTTATACTGCTCCTGGAATTTTGTACATACCTTTTATCGGTTTTCAGTTGGGTTTATTTTACTATTAAACCATAAAATTGAGAAGTATGAGGCGTGAGAGTTTCCTGGTGTTCTGACGAACCTTTAAGTAAATGTAATTTCAGTAAATGTAATAAAAAAAATGTAATTTCAATAAAATAGGTCCTTATTTTTGGTACAAAACTGATCATAATATTATATAGATTTAATAGATATAAGTATGCTAAATCTAAATACAGAATAAAAATATGAAAAGAGCGCTGTGTCATGACATTCAAATACGCAAAATAAATAGGCTACACAGAATAAATAGGCTACACAGAATAAATAGGCTACACAGAATAAATAGGATACACAGAATAAATAGGCTACACAGAATAAATAGGCTACACAGAATAAATACGTAAATGCATAGATATGAAGAAAATAAATAAACTAGTCAACTATTTTATTCTCTTTATATTTCGGTAACATAGAAGTAACATGTTAGATCCTTAAATCGAAGTTACTTCTGTTTTGGTATTTATACTGTTCATCTCAAGTTGTTTCCTTTTCACGTAGTAGTTATCAATTTCATCAAAATATGACCGCTTGTAAAAATACAATGAAATATTTTTAATTTGACATTTTTGGAGCTCCATTACGGAAAGACCCATACCCACAACTTTGAAATGAGTGCATATCCTGACCCATTCGCATAATGTCGTTTCAGATTCATTATTCACTTCTTTTATGTAATCATATCGGTAACTACCGGGTATTTCAAAAGTTACAATTCTAAAATAATATTTCCCTGTACCTGATTGATTTGCAACATTGTGTACTGATATATGAGGTCGTTTTGAAACATCTGTTGGTTATATATTAGCTTGTTACCATGGCAACGAGTTTGTTACAACAACAATTAATTCCACCTAATTACTGATTGGTAAAAATACAATGAAATATTTTGAAGGTTATCGAGATATATCGTAATATGCATATTGAAATAGGCTACGTAAATAAAATATATCGAAATATATTAAAAATGTATCTAAACATGTATATTTACATAGATCAAAATTGTCACTTCACTCGCGTCGTCACCACAAATTTGGGAACCGTTATGGACTTGTTTGGCTCTCTGACAGTTAAAGAAAAGTAAAAAAAAACTAAAGTTGTCCGAAGCACGGAGCTGTAACGCCATCGTTCAAGTTTCAAAATGTCGGATCTAACACTTAACGACCCGTGATCACTGGAGTGTTGAGGTGTTTCAGTGTAGGCTGCAAATAAATCATCCCCCCAGCTTCCCGGCACGTCCTCCAAGGTGAACGCGGGTTGTTATTGATATTCATTCCCGGAGCGAGAGCCACGCGGCCTTGGCATAGACAAATGACGTAGACGGTGCGTCATGACAAATTGAAGGCGACAGTAGCGCCCCGCACCCGGCGCGTGGCTTCAACGACCTATTATTCACTTCATCTTTTGTTATTTTGTTTATTTCTAACCTCAATCGAGTTGAGCCGCCGCGTCGTCGATAATCAACTGCGGTTCTCGTGGGATACGACGGTCTTAATGCGATTGCCGTTATGGTCGGACAGGGCAAAGTCTAATCTTTGTGATACAGTCCGGTTACCGGATAGTGTTGTAATTGTATTTCAAAATGTTGCTGGAGTTAATGTTTTGATTCCCTTCAGACAGTAGGTAGAATGCTGAGATGCTCTGCTACCTGTCAAGGATACCTGACCACGTAACAAATTTCCAAACACTCGGTCGATGCGTTTGGCTAAAACTGTACCCACATGGTCGTTTTATCAGAGGCCGCCATCTTGAAACGGAATTACAACAATCTGGCCAAAACAGCGTAACAAACAAATAAACACGCAAACCAAATGCCGAACGAAACAAATTTGAAACGGAGACATCGCTTCGCTCGTTCAATATGAATAAGACTTACGAAAGTATTACTTTTAATTAGTTGTAAACTGCGGTTTGGATCAAAAGAAAAACTCCTGATGGAATAAAATATACTGTACTTTACACGGCCCAGATTCTCAATACGTATTTCAGCAACAACACAAGACATTTCGTTTGAAATAGCCAACATTGTCTGTGTACAATAATCACACATCTGAGCTGAGCGCTGAGTCAGTCGCAGCTGAAGCGATAAGGAAACTAAGCGGAGGGAAAATAGTGAAATGCGGAAGCGGTGTGCGCCAGGTTGCATCGCGATATTTAGAAGGTGATGTCCAAATCTTAAGGATGATTTCATCCCTTCAAGGTTTTTAAATGCTTAATGATTTATTTCTATTTTAAAAAATCAAATCTATGAGATGAAATTAATATAATTTTTACTGAACGTAAAAAAACCAATTAACATTTTTAAACGCCACCATAATTTTATAAAGTTAACTGTTATTTTTTTTCATGTGCACAGTTGTTACACAGTTTAAGTCTTCCTAAAAATCGAAAAATGAGAACTTTTTCAATTTTTCTTAAAAACGCGTAGGCCTAAGTATATTAACAGTTTTTAGCATACTGTTAATCTAGAAAAAAAATTAGTCCCAAAATCTACCGCAAAACCATTAAAGAAATTTTACTGTGCAACTTGGTAAAACAGTTTACAAATAACTTACCAATCAGCGATATTTCTGTGATAAATACTTTTTATACTAAATATTTCTTTTTATGGTTTTAAAAGCTATTTTGCTTTCTTTAGCAATAGTATCTTTCTGAAAGATGTTTTAAATTCTTTTCAGAATACGTTTGAAGCAATCTGAATACGTCTTTAGGCTCGCCTTGTTCCCACTGCTTGGAGGTTATGGTTTCGTGAGGATGCTAATTATTGGGAACGAATAGTAATCAAATTACTTCGTTCTTAGAAAACAAGGACAATACAAGTAATCTAAAAGATTGTTAAGATTTATGTTTGCAATCTAGAAAAATTACTCGTAAAATTATATTTAATAATCAATTACTTTTAGAGTTGGATTAATAAAAACATAACGTTAACTGATTACAAAAGCATTTTTTACTATCAAAATAACGAGAAGGAAAATTACGTTTAAGGCCTTAAGGATAAACAGGTCTATGTTCATTTTAATGTCGACCTAAATACTAAACAAAGAATCGTTGAAGTTGCTTTGGTGTTTTCTACATATTCTAAAACTGAGTGTAGGCTATATTAAAAATATAATTTATAAATATTATGTTAGAAAGTTTGATCAAAATTTAAAAACCGAAAAGAAAATATTGGGAATTTCCCCTTAATAAATTCAGTTCGTATATTACTCTCTTAATCTTAATAAAATTGTTTGGATTTCCTGAATTTAAAACAATTCTACGACATAAAGCTAAAAGTGTTAGACAATCACAGAACTGCTACTTATTATCTGTTACTGTAAAGTATCATTTACAAATATACCCGTTACTATATTTCCTAACTAAATGTGATGTTTGTTATTCGTGATTATCGTGATTGTGATTTTTCTACTACACTAGCGACAGCTGTTGTCTAAAAATGTAATCGTAATTAATAATACGTAATTTAACTTTTTCTTTATTCTCATCTGTGATTAGCTATCGAGTTGCAGTAACAGTTTGGCCACTAAATGTGGTTTTTTTTCTAAATACTACTGTATTTAAAATCGTTTTATAAATTAGGAAGATAATTATTTTTTTTAAATATATGTACACTAACACAAAAAATTACGTATTATTTATTTTTTTGTTCTTCATGTTTTAATTAAATTTCTTTTAAATATTTTAATGGACGAAAAATAAAAATTAGAAATTTTTTTTTTAAACCAAATGTTTATTTGTTATTGTAAAGTAACTCAGGTTTTGTAGGTTATTTGTGGCTGTTATTGTAAACTATAAATTATTTACCCAGCAAAGAGCAGCAGATAAGACTATACAAATGTTATTAGGTTAGTTAGCCACCACAAATCTCAGTAACTGTATATAACAACTTAAAATAACAGATAATTTTCGGTAGCAATAATAGTTAGAACTGTTAGTGAAAAATCACAACTAATAACATATCTACATTACTACTTAAAATCCTTGAGTTAACAATAGGATACATAGGAATAACCAATTTTAAAATCAGAATGCCAGAATGAAAGATAAAATTCACGTAGTACCAAAAAACTACATCAGAGCGCTCTGCTCTCTTTTTTCTATTAACTGCCCATCTTTGAGTCTATAAATTGTTGCAGTTAGGTAAATTTATCATACACTCGATTAAGATGTCTAATTTATATCATTAGTGATTAATACATTAACAAATAACCTAATTGTACTCTGAAAAGCTAACCTAAAAGTACATGGTTCTTTTCCCTTCTGATAGATAGCGTTTCTATTTTCAGTCACACAATTTCCAATACAGTGAGATCTATATGTATTGTACTCACGGATAGATACATAGATACATTAGTTGCATAATTTGAAAACTGAAGGGGCAAGATCCCAGCAACGCCGCATTGATATAGTGATACTTTATCTATCGGCGACAACTTGACGCCCTTGTTCTGTATCAGGAGAATTTACCTTGGTAAGGACAAACGAAATACTGTATCCCTTCTGTCTGGCAAGAAACCGGAAGGCATGCACAAGTACTGCTGACTAACAGCTGATTACCGATACTTCGGCAGCAAAACGTCTGCAATTCAAACGGTGCAGACGTAATGAGTATTTCACGCAATCCGAATTAAATGTGTCGAGCGCATTGCGCAAGCATACTTATACAATCAGTGACTCGACAGACTGATAATTGTGACGACAAAGATGAATTCAACATAAGCATGTTAGAATTTACTGTACAATTTTTTGTAATACTGATCTTATATATTTAATACCTTTAAATTTCTTATAACGCAAATCCTTTTTTTAAAAGTTAGCTAACAATGGTAAAATGCAATTAATTTTAAATTTTTATTTTAAGTATATGGGTCGTATATACAGGGTGTTACGGAACTCTCGTTGGATATTTTAGGAAACTGTTTCTGGAAGTGAAATGTTAACGATATTTAATTTGAAACAAACCTAGTTCTACGTCGGTACACCATTTTATTTGGAAACAAAATAAATTTCTGGAAATATACCAAATATCAAGTAAATAAATTGAACATATTTTTATGTGATTTTTTATCATTGTACCCTTTTAGGGAATTTCCATTAGAAAATGAGCTTTTGAAGCAGCTATCATGGTAAGAGTCAGAGCCTGGACCTTGAAATGAGCATGTATCGGGTCGTTAAATGTTATTGTGTGTGTGTGTGTGTGTGTGTGTGTGTGTGCGCGCGCGCGTGTGTGTGTGTGTCAGAGAGAGAGAGAGAGAGAGATCGTAATTTTGGTGATAGTTTGGACGAGATTGTTAACCAGGGAATTCGTTCATCGGTTTTAAATGACGACCATTTCAAATCTTTAAAAATGCTTAACGTTTTTTGTCTTAAATACGTTTTTTTGTCTCGTATTTTTGTAAATCTGATTTCACCATCGTATAAGCAGCGTTAAAAACTGCACAAATTAGAATTTTGCATTTTAAAAATTCGCAGATTTTATTGCTGATTATGATGGTGAAACAAGAATTTCAAAAAGGGTGAAATAAAGAAAATTACTTTCGGAAATTCTGTTCTATCACGTCAGCGAGACAGTTGCGTGTCGCGATTATCTATGTTTTACTCGTAACTATAATTGTATCGGCTGGTCCAACAGAACATTTTCTAATGGAAATCCTGTAATAAACTCGACATCCAGCTGGTAATTTTTTTCGGAGTGACGGAAGTATATTTCCAACAATATTTCCTTTACCATGTTTGTAAAATCTGATAACACGATCAGAAAATCTGCATGGAATGTTAACATTTTAAACTTACAAATTACATTAAAAAGAGGAAAACGAAGCATTACCACCATCAGGATCATTGTTTATATTTTCAATGTAATTTGGAAATTTTTAAATACTAATTTAAGTTCAGATCTGATTTTCAATAAATGTTTTTTTTAATTTAAAATGCACAAGTTTTAGACGGATTTTGCTGAATAAAAAACACTTTTCAAGCAAGTACGATTTTTGCGCCAAGTTTAAATCAATTCGGTTTAAAAAAAAAATTGGGAATGTTCTTGTGGTAAAGTGTGTAGAATCTGTATTTTTCGAAGTCGCGGGCCTGGATATTACTGTGATGGCGTTCCAATGGCTCATTTTTTAAATGAAATTCGCTGAAAGTTACAAATGCCAACGAGAGGGATTTTTGTAGTTTTGCAAATTTATTTCCATCAAAGTAAAGGTTTTCTTTTTGTAACAAATTTATTAGACCTCTATCCCGTACAAGGGTAATTTTATTTTTATTTATTATTTTCATTATTATTTTTAAATATATAGCGTAAGCCTACACGAAGGACCTAACGGTTTTGCGCGATTTCCTACAAATATTTTGTAGTTACAGTTTCGGAAAAAATAAAACGTAATTGTGTAAAAAAATAATTTACTGACCGTGCGAAGCGAGATTTAAAATCAAAACTCTACAATTCGGCATTTGGTTTGTGTGTTAGTTACGCAGTTTTGGCAGCCTCTAATTTACAATAACGAGTGTACCCAATTTTAATCAAACACATTGGCCGCCTTGTATAAAGCCTGGAAGACATATGTGCAAGTTTTTTCCCATTCACTTGTGTTTCAAGATGGCAAACTCTGATTTAACGTTGAGAGTGTAGTTGCTGGTTATTTCCTGTAATACTGGCTGTACGGCAAAACCTATCACAATTTTGACCGCTTTGTGGAGAAAGAGCATACAATTTCCAATAATGTTGGTTCAGTAAAATTTTTCGTAAATATTATTGTTACCGGTTAAATTGGCGGAAAAAGTTACGAGCGCTGTCCTGTAGCGTTCTGTATATTAATTAAAGATCTGCGAGGTCTGCTGTTTGAATTACTAGTTTAAGTTACTGTAAAGTTGAAAAGTAATAGGCTATCAAATTAAAATTATTTTTAAGTACAACAAGACTGATTCCAATTTGAGTGGATGTTTCTTCTGCTGGCAATATTTAATATTACCTATAAACATGGTAACATAGGCCTACACTTGACAGAAATATTTTGAGTGTATTTGGTATACGTTGACAAGTGAACACAAACACTTGGGTAGAGGTGGGTAACAAAACACAAAACTGTTAAAAAAAACTGTTTTTCTATATACGAAAAACAAACTGCTTTTCCAAAAGGAAACAAACAGTTTGAATTGGACTGGTTCGTGATTTGTTAAACAAGGAACAGCAGTTTGGACTTCCCCACCACCTACGTTCTATTCGAACGTTGCCGCAAGCGCTAAAACTTTTTTCCTGCTATTTTTCTGCTAACTGTTTTCCTGCAAACACCTTTTCTTTAACCTGCTATACTTTTTCCCTCTATTTCAAAGTTTCTTGTTGCAACGTAGTGAAGTAAGAACTGTTTGGGCGTTGTCAAAGTTTATCTCTATTTTGTTGCGAGTTATTTGAAAGTTTTAAATGTAAAATTTGTTGTTCAAACATTTTTTAAACTGTAAAAACATCCATAATTGTGTTTTATATTAGTTTTTCTCCGTAGTTTACTTTGTGTTTAGAAATTTAAAAATATTTAGAGGACAATTTTGAAAGTTTTCTTTTACTTTTTTTAATGTTTTTAGAATTAAGTGCATAGTTTTTAATTATTTATTGGATGTGTGGACTTCTTAAAATTCACAATATCTACTCTTGTATATATCTTGAATACTTTTAGGTTATTTTAGAACTTTTTCTAAAATTTTGCGAAATATAGGCTGCCTGAAAGGTATTTGTGAAAAATTAGAAACAATCAGTATTATGATGCAGCAAAAAACGTTATTAAATCTTTAAAAAGTGGACTTAACGAAAGATTTGAAAAGGTGGAACAAAGTAATACCTTTGCTCTCTGTACACTATTAGATCCGAGGTACAAAAGTCATGTTTTTCAGGACCAGTCAGCCTTAGAAGAAGCCAAGAAAAAACTTCGTTATTTAGTCGTTCAACTAATTGAAAAATATAGTAAAACTAGCTGTAGTCCAGTTACACATCTACCATCTACATCTAAATCAGTTGTAAATCCTACACCTCTACAGAATAGCATAAGTGCCTGGGGAATTTTAAATGAAATAATGGCTGACAAGCATCCACAAACTATCAATAGTACAGCAAGAGCAATAAAGGAAATAGACAGCTACATGAACGAAGACATTCTACCTCGGATAAATGATGCTGGTGAGAATAATTGTCCACTCCGTTGGTGGAAAATACAACATATTTATCCTAATCTGGCAGAACTTTACAGGACCAGATGCAACATAGTTGCAACGTCTGTACCTTGTGCGAGGCTATTCTCAAAGGCTATTCTCAAAGTGTAAATGTTTTACACCCAAAAACAGTTAAGGACATGGTGGTAATGGGAATGAAAAAGTAGTCTTAGAAAACTGAACGTTTGTGATTATGTTTTAACTGCTAATACAACTTCGAGTTTCAGTTTTCTAAACATGTTTTTTTCCAACTGTTTTTCCAAACAGTTATTTTTTTCCAACAAACATTTCGTTGATATTTTGTAAAAATAGCAGAAATGCCCATCCCTACACTTGGGCTATAATGCAACGCAATTAAAGAATAAGTCGCTGCAGACTACGGAAAGGAAGGAAGACAGACGACAGAGACGCCCGATGGACCAGAACGGCTTCACATTAATCCAGTTGCAGTTTCCGTCTCGTCTTTCACAATATCGACAATAATTAAAAGTGGAAGTCGTAGTTGTACACGGGACCCAGGCCGCCATTAAGGGTACCCCAACGCGCCCTACAGTCGTTATTGCGAAACTGTGATTTATTGCTCTGTCTGTTTACATCGGTTCTTATTGTGGTAAATTATATTGTGGTTTAACTTCTTAAGGATTAAGTTAATGATGATGGGGAATATACGAAGACAACATAGCTACAGAAAAGCTATATATTAATACGCTAGAACTAGAACTGGTCACAGTATATTAATACACGGTTAGAGCTGGTGTCGAAATGTAATCTGTAAACGGAAGCCTGCGTGCAGAGATACGCCGATTATTGTAACAGCGTGTAACAGCAAATTACTGATTTGGCGCGGTAGAAGCAAATTTGTTAGTAACAGGAAAATATAAAGTGCTAACTTGTGCATATTTTTGGTGAAATACTTTTTTTAAAGGGATACGTATGCGATGTTAGATTGAAATGAACTAGCTAAAGAAAATCGTATGGTGTGTGATAACATATGTAGGTACTTGTTGGCGAATTTTCATTGTAAAAAGATATACTAGTGCGATCATCATGGGGCGACCCAGCCTCAAAGCAGACGTCGATAAATAGGGCCTACAGCGTGAAAATCTGTATAAATTAGCATTTAAAAACTAGCCGTTGAAAATTCAAAAATCATGGCACGCAGCTTTCTTGCTGGCGTGATGGAAGCAAATGACCGAAAGTGTTTTTCTTTATCCTTTTCTTTTAATTTCTGATTTTTTCATCATAATCACCATTAAAATCTGCATGTATTAACATTTTAAACTTTTAAATTACATTGAAAATTCAAAAATGAATCATGACAGCCTACTTACTATCACTACAATAGACTAGGCCTATTAAATATATTCTCGTAAACGGCTCAAGGAATCTGTCGGTATATTAGCATTTAAAGGTTCAAACGTATAGGCCTAAGTCCCATATCCGAGAACTTTCATTAAACTGCAACAAAAGCTGTTAAATACAAATTAGATTATTTTTATGGCTATATATGCGACCATCGATATATAAAATCGATAACTAAATTACTCGTGCTAATTATCAACATAAAGTGCTTCCTGTATTTTAGCGAATTCCCATTTAAAAAAAGAACTATTGAGAGCTGCTATCATGGTAAGATCCAGATCATAAACTTTAAAATGAGAACCGATCTTGACCTCTGTGGCAATTTATGAGTGTTGTGTGTGTGTGTGTGTGTGTGTGTGTGTGTGTGTGTGTGTGTGTGTGTGTGTGTGTGTGTGTGTGTGTGTGTGTGTGTGTGTGTGTGTGTGTTCTGCACGTTCACGTCCAAAATTGTGACCCATTGTAATTGAAACGACGTAAAAAAAATATATTTCTACGAACTTTTACACAAGTTCGTTGTCCTACAAAAGCCCTACAAAAGTTTCAAAATGACGGCCATAAAAAAAAATGCTTAAGTGACTTTTGTAATTTACACATTTTTTGACAATGTGATTCTTATCATTATCAACGTTAAAATCAGCGAGCATTACATTCTCAATTTTCATTGAAAATTTAAATTACTAATAAGCCCTATATTCTGATTTTAATGATTAAGATAGTGAAATCAATTTTTTAAATGTTAAAAAAACTATTGTTGAAAGCTTGTGCCATCTTTTCTACTAGAATATTATTTTACTTGCAATTATTACAGAATTTCAATTGGGAAAATAAGCTATTGAGACGGCCATTATGGTGAAACCAAGACACGGGGGACCTTCAAATGAGTACCGGTCGTGATCACTTTTTAAAGGGTTGTTGAAATTTTTAAATTATATATATATATATATATATATATATATATATATATATATATATACACAAGCCTGTGTGTGTGTGTGTGTGTGTGTGTGTGTGTGTGTGTGTGTGTGTGTGTGTGTGTGTGTGTGTGTGTATGTGTGCATGTGTGTACTATTAGCATGCTCATATTCGCAATTTTGGTCCGATTTGATTCTTGGCAGAAAAAAATCGAATATGATAATAGCTTACACAAGTTAAATATTCGTTCAACAGTTTCAAAATGCCATCAATTTCAAATATTTAAGAATTTTATTATTATCTTAAATCGGTTGTATAATTTTGAAAATGCAGTTGAATTTAAGAAATTTGTTGACGGCGGTCAAGGTTAGTTTTCGAATTTTCAATGTAATTTGAAATTTTAAAATCATAAATGATCAATATCGATATAGCCTAATTAAAAAGTTTAATTAATGATGATAAAATAATTAATGATAAAATGATATGCAGATTTTAATTCTGTATATGATGGTAAAATATGAATTTTGAAAAGGGTAAAATAAAGAAAAAATACTTTTGAATATTCGCTTCTATCACGTCAGCGAGACAGCTGCGTGCCTTGATTTATTACAACTGTTATTTTTGTTTTGTTAACCTAACCTAACTAAAAAGATGCTCTTTTGTAGAAACTCTACATCATAATGTAATAACAGATTTAGTTTTAAATTATTCTGTTGTTAAGTTTACAGCGCTGTACACCATGTAACCCAGGTCGGCCAGTTTCACCCCCAACGAGCGTGCACGTCGGCAATCTGTGTGCCCTTTGCTTCCGGTCACTCAGACATTTCCGGCATAGGTCATCCCTTGTGACCATGACACAGCTTTCTGCTCCCTCGTTCCCTCATGCACCATGGTTAATGTCCACGACCATATACTAACGACATATTTCCTACTGAAATGTAGCTATATTTTAAACTTTACACTGGCAAAAAATAATAGCCTAATAAAATGTAAGACTTATCACTCATGTTTATTTATATTATACAAAATTCCGATTTTGTTTGATGATTTTGTTAATATTTGTTTAATTGAATGAATCTCTGTTGCAACTCGACAGTTTGGCATTGGTTTGTGTGTTTGTTTGTTACGCAGTTTTGGCCAAACGCATTGACCGAATGTTTTGAAATTTGATTCGAAGGTCCTTGTATAAAGCCCAAATGACGTATGTGTAAGCTTCGTTTCCATTTATATCCTTTTCAAGATGGTGACCCCTGATTTTACCATGACGTGTGTACGCAGTTTTTATCAAATAGTTTTGAAATTTGGTACAAAGATATTTTGTATGTAGCCCAATGACGTATGTGTAACATTTTTCTTATTTACTTACGCTTCAAGATGGCAGTTTCTGATTTAACGAAGACTAGTGTATTCAGTTTTGGTCAAACGCATTGGCCGATTATTTTGAAGTTTGGTACGAAGATAACTTGTATAAAGCCCAATTTCCCCATTTACTTCCGTTTCAAGATGAAAAGCTCTGATTTAACGTTGAGGGTGTAGTTGCTAGTTATTTCTTGTAGTATTGGCTGAACGGCGAAACCTATCATAATTTTGGCCTCTTCATTGAAAATATTTTTTTTCAATAACGGTGATCCAGTAACACTTATCGTAAATATTACTGTTACCAGTTACATTGACTGGAAGAGTTACGACCGCTGTCGTAGAGCGCTCTGTGTATTGATTAATTAAGAATACGCTGCGATGTCTACTGTTCTTTGTACAACTAGGTCTAATGTTACCTATTAATCGCTTATATATTACAAAGTTCTTGTAAACGTTTTGTAATAAAATGTTTTATGTTAAACGTTAAATGTAAACATTATAATTAGACGTTTTATATTAAATGTTAAGCGTTATAGACAGACGTTTTACTTTAAATGTTAAACGTTAACGTTATAGTTAGACGTTTTATATTAACTGTTAAACGTCAACGTTATAATTAGACGTTTTATATTAAATGTTAAGTGTTATAGTTAGAAGTCTTATATTAAACGTTAACCTTATAGTTAGACGTTTTATATTAAACGTTAAAAGTTAACCTTATAGTTAGACGTTTTACATTAAATGTTAAACGTTAACGTTATAATTAGACGTTTTATCTTAAATGTTAAGCGTTATAGTTAGAAGTCTTATATTAAACGTTAAACGTTAAAGTTATAGTTAGACTTTTATATTAAACGTTAAACGTTAACCTTATAGTTAGGCGTTTTATATTAAACGTTAAACGTTAACCTTATAGTTAGACGTTTTTTATTAAATGTTAAACGTTAACGTTATAATTAGACGTTTTATATTAAATGTTAAGCGTTATAGTTAGAATTATTATATTAAACGTTAAACGTTTACGTTATAGTTAAACGTTTTATATTAAACGTTAAACGTTAACTTTATAGTTAGACGTTTTATATTAAATGTTAAACGTTAACGTTATAGTTAGACGTTTTACATTAAACATTAAACATTAACGTTATAGTTAGACGTTTTATTTTAAAAGTTGAACATTTACGTTCACGTTAGACGTTTACATTTACATTAGACATTTACGTTAGACGTTTTATATTAAATGTTAACGTTATAGTTGACGTTTTATTTAAAAGTTAAAGTTATAATTGAACGTTTTACATTAAACATTAATAGTCACGGTATAGTTAAAAGTTTTATATTAAACGTTTTACTTATATTAGCTATTATTATTTGTTGTATTTTAGCGAAGATATTTTCGATTCTGTATAGGCTCATACGGCTGCAGTTTGATGAGCAGCACATAACACATTCATGCTGCATAATTCAAAGTCAGCTGGATGATTACGATTATTAAACGATATTGTGTTTGTATAAATGGTTCATGTGATTATTAACGTTACCTCGCAGTATTCTAAAACTGTATTGCAATTATCTATCACACAGCTGTTTCGATGACGTGACGTGATAGAAGCAAATTTTCAAAAGTAACACCCTTTTTGTAACCGTCATAATCAACATTAAAATCTGCATATATTAGTATTTTCAACTTTAAAATACCGACGTCGAAATTAAATTCGTAATTTTCAACATATTTTGAAAATTCAAAATGTTAATCTTTGTAGCTTTAATTACTGATTGCAATGGAGAAATAAGATTTAAAAAAAAATTAAGACCAACAGTTACGCATTTTTAACTTGAAATGGCAGCCATTTTGAAACTAAGGATTTTGTCGGGTACTCTATTTTTTCCAAATATTCTACAGTTACTTCAGTAGACCTGCAGCACGATTAATTTTACCCGAAACCAAAGTCAAATAGGCTAAGCAATCTGAGGTTAATTTGGCACAGTACTCCGCTTATCCACTTTGGCTTGCCAATTATGCTCTTCCCACCGTGTTTACTCTCTCCGATATGAGGGAGGTTCATTGACAGGTAAGTGTGCCTGCCCCCGTGGGACAAGGGCTGGAAAGCGATCCTCACAAACCTCCCCAAGGACCTCAGCACGCTCCTCTCCTCTGTTACGTTACGCATCCCGTAATTTGCGGATGTATCAATATTTCTGACGTTTTCATTTCAAATTCAGCCACAAGATGGCGTACTCTTTCTTAATATGAATTAATTGGTCTAAAACATTGCACGACTTTACTTAAAACCAAAATACCAAAAAGGAATGTTGAATCAAATGTTAAAAGGAAAAACGAGTTACTGAGTCGGTCATTATAGAAAGACCCAGACCTGATGCCTTAAATGAGAACTCCAACTCGTTTTGAACTGTTAGGCCTACACTAAATATAGCCAAATAACCTGCCTTATGGGAAGACAAAATAAAATTAATTATGTAAAAACATTACGAAAACTTCCTCATGAGTAAATCGAGTTCAAACAACAGATACAAATTTCTCAAAATCGGTGTATCAGATTGATTCCAAATTTTAGTAAGAGAAGAATCATAACTAAAGTATTAGGGTAGCATATTTGAATTTAAAAAAAATACGATCCAAGAGTAAATAAAAAACTAAAATAAACGGCCATCAGGATTTATTCAATTCAATTTCTTACCGCAATTTTCCTTTATTTCAAATTTTTTTTAAAAACCAAATTTTGAGTAAAATTGGATAGATTTTTCTGACCAAATGTTTTAAAGATATGGCGACCACAATCGTTAAAACAACGTGAAATTTCATTTTGATTTTTTAAAAATTTAATCATATTAATAAAATTTTTGTTGGTAACACATAAGCATGAATATAATTAAATTTATTCGTTGATTTAACATAAAATTTATACATTCATGGTTTGGTAGTTTGCTGTCATCCAACCAGATTTTGACAAATGTATTTTTATATAAAAGTTAAAAGTGATTGATTTCGTCACATATATTGTTTCACGTTTTTAAAAAACTTCTGCAAACTACATTAAGTGTTTTAAAAAACTTTAATTTGTAAAGAAATATTTTTTAAATAAATTTAATTATCTTAATTGCATATACAAGGACTTTCAATAAAATTAAAATTTTAAATGATTATCTTTTAGCTTGATTGTTTTTTTAATATAAAACAAAGTAGCTTACATACAAGTCTATAGATTTAAACAAAATTCATAAAAAAATTAATTTATACCGTTCTTTTTCTGGAGAATCACTTAACTTATTACAGAGTACACTATCGACGCTACTGCTTCTTTCAATTGTTCAACAGGTTGCTAGTTTTGTCTTCCTGACCTCTTGACGCATCAAACGGACTCGAATGTTTCAAACTTCTTACAAATTTCGGCACGAAGGTGTTTCGCTGACGTGATGGAAGCGATTTTCCAAAAGTAATTTATTTATGTTACAGCTCATTAGCAATTTTAAACCTTCAAATCGCATTGAAAACTTTAAAAGGACTCTGCGAATGTAATTTCTTAATTTAAACGGATTTGTAAAATTATAATGCTAATTTATGCAGTTTTTAACGCTAATTACGACGGTCAAATCAGGTTTTTCAAAAAATATTCACTACAAAAAAGTTATGGATTTTAAAAAATTTGAAATGGCCGCCATTTAGAAACTGTTGGAACTTACTTTGCTGGTTAATAAACTTGTCCAGGCTATTACCAAATTAATTTTTTTTGGAAAGTTTGGATCAAATTCACACAAAATCGCGTGCGCGCGCGCGCACACACACACACACACACACACACACACACACACACATCTAAGTAAAAATAACATTTTTTTTGTTTCAGGAAACCAGAAAACAAAAAACAAAAATCAAAATTGATTTTTTTTTATTATCACTATAGTTTTTTTATAATGTAGTACTTATAGTGAGAAAATAAACATCGATAAATTAAGTTTTTTGTCTAATTCTAAGTTGTTTTCTTTCTGATTATATAAACACGGATACTATTGTTCCATTGTTTTTATGTAATATTAGTTCACTAGATCTTTATGACAAAAGATATTTTGTAATCTGTTATGAGATATTTAAGATTTCACTAAGAAGTAGTTCACAGATAATATTAACCGCCGCGCCACGACAGCGCTCCGACGTGCTAGTAACATTTTCTGCCAATTTAATCGGTGACTGTAATACTTAGGGGAAATGTTATTAAACCACCTTTACTGGCAACTTTACAAGCGGTCAAAATCATGATAAGTCTTGCCGTTCAGCCAGTATTACAGGATACTGTCAAAAACTACCCTCAACATCGTTTACCAGAGGCAACCATCTTGAAACTGACTTCAAAGGGAAAAAATCTTACACATATCTCGTTAGGTATACAAGGTACCTTCGTACCAAATTTCAAAACAATCGTTTTGCCAAAAATGTGTACACTCATTGTTATATTAGCGGCCGCCATCTTGAAATGGAAAAGAATGGGGGAAAATCTTACATAAACGTCGTTCGGGTTTTATACAAGGTACCTTTATATCAAATTTCAAAACAATCGGTCAATACCTTTGGCCAAAACTGTGTAACAAACGAACACAACCTCGCTTCGCTCTACCAGGTATTTAAGTTACGATTAACTCTATTACACTACACACCTGACCCAACTAAACTATAACAAATCAATAATTATTTATAAGTAATAATTTTATACAGTCTTAATTGTGTTAATTTAGATAGGAGTATGTATTGAAGATATAGTATTGAAGGAATAGCTGTTTGTTACACAAAATAATATCAGCTGATAGATTATCACAGTGCTTTTTGCTTTTTATTTATTCAATATAAAGTGTCTGACGATAAGGCAAAAAATAATATGTATTATACTGAGCAAGAGATCGAATTTCGTATAGCATTTCAGTAGCGAATGAACTTTATAAATTATGTACTTTTTTCGGAATTTTCAAGCACTTGTACAGTTACACCTCCCCAGTGAGACAGGGAAGGGGTGCGCACATGGTGTAAGGGTGACGTCACAACAACCCCCATGAAAATAATACTCGGCTAAAAGCATATCTGTGTTGCACGTAAGTGAATTTGTGTATCAAACGGCAGGAGCTGGGAGTTGGGGAGTTGGAGGGGAGATGGCCAAGGGAGTCGGGTGGTCCATATTCTACGACACTAGCCCCACTGCTGTAGGCCTACCCTACTACCTAATTCCTTACGTGATCGAATTTGAATTGGTCTGTTCGGTCTTATTTCGGGCGTTAATTTTGTAACTAAACACTCTGTCTTAACGTTTTTACGAAATTTGTTTGACGATTATGAAAAATCGATATTCAGACTTCGATTTTCGGTCTCGTGACTTGGGTGTGTGAAGAATAAACTAATTAACCGATTTCAATAAAATATAGAACGTACTGTAGGTACGATCAGATCGTTTTCAACTTGCTTAAAACTGTTAAAAATCAAATTTTCTCGAAATTAACTTTAATGTAATTCTTAAGTACCAAAACAATATTTTTATCCACAAAAATCCGTTTCTAGAATTGCGTTAAAATGTTTTTAAAATCGGCCAAATGTCTCAAAACAGTTTCATAAAATTTTGATCAAATTTCAAGTAAATCGAGAATATCTTTTATTTAAAATTCTGTAAAAATGCCTTGAGTTATGGTCCTTCAAAAGTGACAAATCTAATAAATAAATTTCAAAAATTACGGCAATTCAAGTGGTAATTTACAAATCGAATTTTTAAGGAAATAATTGAATGTGAAAACGTTTTTGTAAGGCCTATTTTCGTAAAATGTGTTTCTTTTATCAGAAAATATTTCAAATTTCAAATCATGGATTTGTAATTTGTAACTAACTATTGACTAGAGTAGTCGAATACATTTTATCCACAGATATTGTTTTTAATCCTATAGATTTAATTATTTAAATAAAAATTCAAATATCACAGCCTCGAGCGATAAAGTATAATTTTGTTATGGCCCGTAAATGTTTATTTAAATGTAATCAGCTTAATGTACGGTTTGTTACAAAAACATACAAACACCACACAGAGTGATTAAAATTGTGTCTGTATTTTTTAAATTTTTATGGCACAATTAATTAGTACTTCAATGCAATAAAAAGCGGAAAATACACTACACAGATTCAGTTATTTCTACTGAAAATTCGGTTTGAAAATAATCTACAAACAAAAATTGCAATTTAAAAAAAAATCGGTTCACCAAATTTTGTTCAAACTTCATCGTATAAGCTATGTAGGTTTTAAACACAACTTAGTATTGTAAATATTAGTGAATTCGATTCAAACTTAGCACGAAAATCGATTTTGATAACGACAAGTTCGTCAACCAGAAATATTTGTTCGACATTTTCAAAATGGCAGCCATTTTAAAATTCATAACATTTTTGTCAGAATCTTATTTCACTGTCGCGGTCAGCGTTTTAAGTTTTGAAAATTCGTTAAAATTAAAAAGAATAATTTGAAGGCGGTCAGGGTTCAGTTTCTTTTATTTTCAGAACAATTTGAAAGTTTAAAATGCAATACGTGCAGATTTTAATGCTTTTTACAACGGTGAAATTAGAGTTACATGGTAGGCCTAAGCTAAACAAAATTCCTTTCTATCACGTCAGCGAGACAGTTGCGTGCCGCAACTGATTGAAAATTTATTTCAAATTTGCAACAATAAACTAAGTTATGTGTTTTAATAAAGTCGGTGAACAAAATTTTAGCGAAGTCTGATGTAATGATTTCGATAAATTGTGCCGTTTTCATTCCGTTTGTTCGTGTATAGAAAATAGAACTATCTAGAGCAGGGTTTTTTCAATTTTTTTTCTGCTTCGACCCCCCCCATAAATAATATTTTTATCCCGCAGACCCCGTAGGCCTATGTTTACAATGTGTTGCACAAATATATTACCGCAAATGAAGCTTTTACTAGGAGCACTTAAGTAATACAATTTTTTTCAATAATTTGTATTTTATATTATTACACACACACACACACACACACACACACACACACACACACACACACACACACACACACACACACACACACACACACACACATATATATATATATATATATATATATATATATACATTTAAGATGTAGGATAATTACGTTTATGGAAGCAGAAATTTAATTTGTGACAAAATTTTAATGAGATGGTTGCGGTTGATGTCCTTCGATTATCTTACTTATATCCGGGGAAATATTTGTTAATATTAATCGTAAATCATCACGTTCTGATATCTTAAGAGGTTAGAAATGGAATTTATTTCATCGCCCCCAACAGACCCCCCCAATTCAATCGATCCCTTCAAAATTCAATAGAACCCCAAAGGGTCCACCCGAACCCCGTTAAGAACCCCTGATCTAGAGGTAGCGATTCATGTCCATGGTAAATTTATTAGAATCTCATTTTAATTTACATTAATTTCTGGCAGAAAAATAACTTGAAACTAAAACGTCTTAATAATTTTTAAATAATCACGGAATGTATCTGTGTATGGATGCGTGGAAGGTTTGAACAGATCAATTTGTTTAGTCAACTACATGTTTTTAAAATCGGCAAAACCTCTCAAAACAAGTTCATAAAATGTTGATCAAATTTCAGGCAAATCGAGAATTTATTTACTTAAAATTCTGTAAAAACGGCTTCAGTTATGGTCCTTCAAAAGTGACAAATCTAATGAATGAATTTGAAAAATTATGGCAATTTTTCGGTTTTTCCGTATTTTGTACGGTGTCACGCATCCAATTAACAGCATCAGACTCAGAGAAAGTGGACATTGATATATCCATCTGAACTTACCTGTTTTATCGATAGGCCTATATTTTGCACACCATATATACCTACTACTTCGTTTTTCAACTAGAAAGAAAATTTGATAAATATTTGACACGTTTTTAATTTCTTTATGTTCCCGCCAAGAGAAGCATTTGACTAGCTGCTGAGACAGCAAGGTACTCTGAGGGTGCGCTTGCAGAAACCCAAAAACACCGACAGACGCCGCTAGGCCGTTGAGCATCTGTCAGCGCCCCAAATTGTGTTTATCCCGGCTTTGAAGTGACCCGAATCAAAGCCCGGATAGTAGCCGCAGTGGCAATCCACTTAGTGTATGATTTATGCGAGGCGCCGGTAGAAGTGGTAAGTGCTTCTCGTCTTGTGGGCCACGGGTTTGCTTTTTTACCCGTTTTAATGACAAGCATACATCTTCGCGTCCCGGTAAAAATACACTTAGCAACACGCCGCGCAGAAACCGTTTATTTATGGTCGAGGAAGCGGTTGTTGAAAGAGTTTTTAATAAGCTGAAACGTTTTTCGATGTCGCACACGCGCGTTTTAAAAAATGTTTCAAAGGGGCTATACTGTGGCCAACGAATAAATATAGATAAGACGTATTAGAAATACGTAGTCTAACATACGTGCTCTCGCGCACATACACGTGTGTGTGTGTGTGTGTGTGTGTGTGTGTGTGTGTGTGTGTGTGTGTGTGTGTGTGTGTGTGTGTGTGTGTGTGTGTGTGTGTGTGTGTGTGTGTGTTAGTGTGAGTGTTTGTGAGTGTGTGTGTGTGCGTGTGTCTTAAATAGATAATAGTACTGTCAGCAGTCTCGGTGGCCTAGTTGATAGCGTACTGGGCTTTCATCCCGACACCCGGGTTCGATTCCCGGCCAGAGATTGGCATTTTCATACGCTATAAATCATCCCATCGTTTGCATTAGCCCAAGTGTGCACAATAGTCGGACGTTAAAATAATAATAATAGTACTGTCTACTTGCTCAAACGTCTCTACCCCCTTGTCCTTCAACTTGCAGCATTCGTAGCGGCAGATAGTCGAATTACTTGGACTTTAGCTGCTAATAACGAGCACGGTTTTTATAATGGTGTCTGTACTTTTAGTCTGTTTATATTAAATGGCCTAAGTTAGAAGTATATGTAGTATAAAGTTATTTAATATTTTAAACCATTCGGCCTTGTTGAGAAACTGTTTCTGCAGTATTTTAATGTTGCAAAAGTCTTTAAACATGTTTCCAACTACAAAATCGTCTCTTGACTTACGCTTATCTACACACGAGGTTGTCCGTGTCAAAAAATTTCTTTCGTTTAAATAACCAAGATAATCTTTTTACACACACGCGCGCGCGCGCGCACACGCACGCACACACACACACACACACACACACACACACACACACACACGCACACACACACACACACACACACACACACACACACACACACACACACACACACACACACACACACACACACACACACACACACACATATATATATATATATATATATATATATATATATATATATATATATATATATATATATATATTTCAATATAGGTCAAGACCTGATCAAGATATAGGTTATAGATCAAGATAACACTGTTGTAAAATTTTAGACGTCTGTTAAAGAATTACTTCAATAAAGTTGCTGGTAACAAAATGAGTACTTTTTTAGAGAAATTTACCATAATTTCAATTTTTGACAAAAGTTGGTCAAATTTGGCAAAAACATTCACAAATGTATATTATTGTGGAGTAAAAGTTGACTTTACTCCAGTTAGACTAATGAAGACGACTAGGGATCAGCGTAAACAGCAGAGTAACTGCGGCTAGATCTAAGAACTTTAGGTGCGCAGTTCAGAGACGCAGCCGACTGACCGGTGCTTTAGGCACATCGACCACCGAGTGCCCTACAAATTGAAAAAGTTACGAAACTTCAAAGTAGCTAGTAGTAGAAAAACTACATAAAAATCGTGTTTTTGATAAATTTAGTCCTACTGAAATGTAAAATAGATGTTTTCATTTCAATAAATTTACCGAAAAACACGATTTTTACGCAAAAAATGAACATAGATTTATAGGCAAAAGAGCACGCTTTAATTCGGTATATCTGAAATGTCTGTACAATAACCGTTTGGAGCGTTATAACTTCCTGAACTAGGCGTTTTCCTTCGTGGGCCAGACTATAGGCCTAGTAGCAGTTGGGCAGCAGTGTTGCCTTACGTTGTTCAACAAACACTACGCACTACATTATTCCTTGACGCGCTGCAAAATGAAAGAACTATAGCGCGAGTGTTAGAAGGGGCCGATAACTACAGCTTAATAACTGTGAGTAAGCAATTCGACACTGTTATTTTAATTTGTCATTTTAGCACCATAATGAGAAGGGAAAACGTTCCTTTTAAAAGCTGACTATAAATTTTAAGAAGTGATCAAACTCCCGCACGTTGCAGATAGATATAGTCGTACAATATACGAGGTGTCTCTTCTCCATTGTTTCATCCCAGGCCAAGAGCGATGCACTCAAGCCTGGAGTGATTAGAGTGGCAACTCGGCTTCCATATGAAACATTAGCGCAGCCAAGCGGAGCCGTCAAGTACTACGCCGCATCGCTTTCTTAATTGTTTTCATAACGACGTTCTGTTGACGTTTCTGTTTCTACACACTGATGTATTGTATTGTATTGCCAGCCGGTAAATACACGCCACCCAGGGCGTTATACTATAATGTTATTGTTTTTTTGTTCCGCAGCTTTCTCGGATTTGCATCGTACTGCATTGAGAGTTGAAATGCGAAATTTAAGAACAAAATTTGACGAGGGATATCAGAATGAGTTTTCACAATACATTTTCGTATTGTTTACAACTTGCAAAAATACGAGGTGTGTTCAGAAAGTAACGTGAATTTTAATTTTTTGAACAAAATATTTATTTATTCTTCTACATTGATGTTGTCGACTTCAAAATAGTCCCAATTGGAGATTATGCACTTATGCCAGCGCTTCTTTCAATCCTTGAAACACTTCTCAAACTCGATCTTTGAGATAGCCTTTAGTTCTATCAGCGATGCACTTTTAATGTCATCTACGGCTGTAAAAAGACAGCCCTTTAAGTTCTCTTTATTTTTGGAAATAGGAAAAAGTCACACGGAGCCATGTCTGGCGAATATGGAAGCTGGGGCATCGTTACAGTACTGTTTTTGGCCAAAAATTCACGAACAAGCAATGAAGTGTGAGCTGGTGCATTATAGTGGTGCAAAAGCCATGAATTGTTTTTCCACAGATCCGGGAGTTTTTTCTAATTGCTTCACGCAAACGGCGTTGAACTTATAGGAAGTACTCATTATTGACCATTTCACCTGGTGGCAGGAATTCATGATTCACTATGCCATTAATATCGAAAAACACAGTGAAAAACCTTGACGGTCGACCGCACTTGAGCATTTTTCGGTCTTGGCGAGCCAGAATGCCTTCACTGGGACGATTGAGCCTTAGTTTCGACGTCATATCCGTAAACCCATGTTTCCTCACCTTTTATAATACGTTTCAGTAATTCTGCATCGTCGTTGACTTCATTTAGTGACTCCTGAGCAACTTCCATTTGACGCTGTTTTTGTTCAAAATTCAACAATTTTGGAACGAATTTTGCTACCACGCGTTTCAAACACAAAACATTGGAAACAATGTCATGACATGATCCAATCGATATGCCAACATCATCAGCGACCTCTCTAATTGTGATTCGGCGATTGTTCATAACCATTTCTTTCACTTTTCCCACGTTTTCATCGGTTGTTGATGAGCTGGGGCGTCCAGGGCGTCCAGGGCGTTCGTCATCTTCAACGTCTTCACGACCTTCTTGGAAACGCTTATACCACTCGTAAACTCTTGCTTTACTCATAGCAGACTCACCATAGGCCTTTGTTAACATTTCACACACTTTGTTACACTTTATTCCATTTTTTACGCAAAATTTGATACAAATTCTTTGATCCATTTCTTTTAACAAACGAAAATCGCCGAGCTCATAAAAACACGTCTAACCTTAGTGGCTGTCACAGACAAAGTCAATAATGAAAGCAGCTGAAAGTTTTATCATACTTCAAGGGCATGTATACCAACACAATAAAAAAAATGTTTGACAATCGGACTCTCCAAGCCCGCGAAATTTAAAAATTCTCGTTACTTTCTGAACACACCTCGTATGTGAAAACAGATGTTACAATGTAGCCTATAAAAATAACATGGCCTCAGTTTACTTACTACAATCTACAAGAAGTTTTACTTCACCTCCAACCAAACAAAACATGATTTTCTAAAACAAACAAGGATCATGACGAAGGTAAACTTGTAATATTGCGAGGATACGTTCAAAAATTTCAAAAAAGTTCAAAAACAACCGTTGAATATTAAGAGAAAGGGTCTTTGATACTGATTACAAGAAATAATTTCCAATCAAGAAACACTTACATAAAAAAAAGTTTTACTTACAAACATTATTCGTAAAAAATGTGTATTTTTCAAACTACTTATCTATAAAAATCTATTTTATTGCTGTTAATTGATAAGAACTGAAAACATAAACAATACAGACACAGCGTTTTTCGCAGCAAGTAGGCCTTATACATGGTCTGCATAAAGACCATAATTTCTTGATTTGGAACTTTTAGTTGCGTACAACAAACTAGAAGGCCTGTGCGACCTTTCACAGTAAATGGGAAAAAGAAACGAATAATATACAACAGTGTACAGCAAGAAGTTGAACAGTGTTATAGCACCTCTTTATAAACTAGGAAAAGTAGTTGAAATACTGAATATTTATAGGCTATGAATGGAAAAGCAGTTGAAATACTGTATATGAAATGTGTGGCAATAATAACATTCCTTGGTGGCAGGCTTACATGAATGTAAAAGAAAAGAGGTTAGGACTTTATCAAATCGTTATCGGTAATTAAACGTAGAAAATTCATGCCAAAATTCTGTTTGGCATGAAGGACTGATCCACAAACTCAAAGTACTCCTTCAGGTTCAGTATGCAAAAATACTAAAATCTTATATCTCCGAAAGATATGTTAGGGTCAAGCAAGAAGATGCCTATTCTGATCTGAAGAGAATTCAAGCACGTGTGCCACAGAGTAGTATAATTGGGGCCAATCCTGTACCTTCTGTATACAAGTGATTTACCAACTTTAGAACAAAGTATTGTCACTACTTTTGCTGACGACACAGCTATTTTAGCTGTTAGTGAAAATAACATTGAGTCCACCAGAAAACTGCAAACAGCTATAGACGATATTCAAAATTGGACTAAAAAGTGGAGAATCAAACTTAATGAGGCCAAGTCTGTAAAGAAAATAATTCCTGGTATTTAACTGCTACAATACGCTAATCTTTAATTAAATACTCATATTTTAAGGTTACTCTACATATTTTTGCAGTAAAAACTTTGCAGAACCGTGTAGGCCTACTATTGAAATATGAACTTCTGTTAAAATATACGTTATAGTTATATTTAATACTTGTATGACTTGTTAATAAAGCAATGCCATGCATTATATTTAGGTTATTTAATACAGTAAGCCTTACTTTGTTCTACTTTTGTATTTAAAACTATAACACTAATGACTGAATTTTAACATTGTACCTTATTGAAATATTCACAAATGCAACCTAGTATAACCGTATTTTACATTACTTACCTGAGATTACGCTATAATATTTACTGTATGCTAAAAGCAGTCTATTATTTAATAACATTTACATATTATAACTGGCCTAGATTGTCTTACCAATTCTATTTTAAAAACTGATTCGGTCAATAATTACTTAAGTCTTGGATATAATAATAATTTAAATATTACTTTCAACAATGTTGTTTTAGCAATCAGCTGTTTTGGTCACACACGATTACCAGAGTGCCTGCATCGTGCTGCACTCTGACGTAAATACGTTACACGGCTTTTGGAATTCTGTTTACAGATCTGTTACCGGTTTTTGTTTTATTTTAAAGCTTTAAAAGAAAAAAGTATGAGGCGAGAGAGTTCCCTGGCGAATCTGTAAGTACCCACATACGTAGAAAAAACATTTTATTATATATTCCCCATTACACAATCAAATATTATAAAATATCTTTATCTTTAAGAAATAAATAAATGTGATTGTGTAACACTGACCTAACGTATTTATCACTTATATGCTTATTTATTACATGATGACATAACAAAACGAACCCTCCCGGCCTACAAAAAGGTTTACGCAACTTACAAAGACTCTGACGGAGTGACGGAAGCTGCAGATCGGATGCAACGACGCGACCCGGATTATACCAGTAGGTTCCCGAGGGATAGCGGGCACGTGGCGGCAATCTTACCAGCGAATTGTTTGCAAAGCCTCACAACAAACTGAATGTTTGGTTTTAATTGGGATGTACGTGTGCGCGCATATTGCTTTGTATAATTTCATAAACACGCAAATAGATAGCGTAATTGTTTTTTGTATCAAAGAAGACGTTATTTTTTATTAGTGTATAGGCTTAATAAAGGCTACCGCTACATACAAGGAAAAGTGAACACCTATATAAGATACAGTAAACATAACCTTAAATCTGTACATTAAGAAACATCTGTTACCCAAGAGATCAGCTGTTTTTCAGGGATAATTAATTTTATACATTTTTTACTTTGTAAAGAAAACCAATTCGTACGTTAACAACCTGTGTTAACTGATTTACAGTAATAATATGAATTTGTTACAAACAACCAAATATTTTAAAAAATAAGGTTTTTTTTACACAAAGCATACCATAACACTAAAATAGAAAGCAAAATAAACACAAAACAATCTAGACTGGTTTAAAAGCCGTGAACCAGAGTTCGTGTTTTCTTTTGAAAACAAATATTGATTCCGTAAATAATATATAAAAGAATAACTAAATGAGACAATTAAAAAAAACAAACATTAATTACTTTTCTTATAAATAAATGTTTGGTTTACTTAATAATAAAATAATATAAACAAAAAACATAATCTTATTCCAGCAGCAGGTAAATGAAATTGCAATACGGAAGACATTTTTTTCATCTTTAATACATAATTATATGATTAATTTTTCAGAGCGTCTTTCTCAGTAATATGCCTTCACCATTATACATAAGAAAAAGATAAATATGGTGCTTACAGACTAGGCGAGTTAGAAATCCCCATTAAGTTTTCTTTCAAAGCTTAGCATGTAGGCCTAACTCGAAATTACTTTTGTTTTTTTTTTAAATAAAGCATTAGTTTTTTCGATCTTTAACGTCATATCGAGATTCCGTTGAATCGCTATTTTCTTCTAAATGTTTATTCATTTCATCTCTCATTTCTTGCCTTTGTTGATAATCTGTACACGTTTCGGAAACCCTGGTATTATCTTTTTGCCATCTGTGCATTAAAACCATCTCTTGAAGTTTCATCGCTTAAACTTTCGTTCGGTCTGTTTTTAGAACTTTATCAATTTTTTAACTACCTAAAAGTAAACTTTCTAAAGAACGTTTACAGTTAAATATATCTCTACTTACTTTATAAAAGGCTGTTCTTTAATACTATAAATAAATTTAATATTTCATATTTAGATTATAATTAACACAGTTATACTACATACCATGTCATCTAGCCTAAAATATAAACTTAATTATTTTTAAAGATTTAATGAGCCATTGTACTACTTGCCCAGCCCAACCATCACAGTTATTAGAGTATTAACAGTTGGATATATTATACAAGATTAATTAATGTTTTATATGGTGTAGGCAAGTCTCCATTTTCTTTAATATCAGTTGCGTATAATTTTAAATTCGCATAAGATCAGTAATGTAACTGGACCAGTACAAACTAAAAATGAACATTCAGCTTTTGAGATCAATACTTCATGAAACCAATGTGATTTCATTATTTTTAAGTTCCCAACTCTGTTTGCCAGTTCTTCGACAGTTAGGCCTACATTTCGTATTTTATCATTTTTTGAAAACATGATTCCACTATCATAACCAGCGTTAATATTTGCGTAAATTAGCATTTGGAATTTTCAAGTTACACTGACACTACGTAAATGAACCCTGACGACCACTGCTAGATTAATTTTAATATTTTCAAAAAAAATCAAAAATTTTAATGCTAATTTATGCATATTTTAACGCTGATTACAATGGTAAAATCATGTTTTCAAAAAATAGTAAGACCAAAATTTCAGTTTTTTTTAAAATTTAGTTTGCCCTTTTTGAAACAAATTTTGCTGGGTAGGGGCCTAAATAAACTTCTCCAAGACATTAACAAAATCGACTTTGCGCTATTTTGAATCAAATCCGACTAAAATTGTGAGCTCTAAAATGCCGACACACACATTACAGCCAATATAGTTCTTAAATATCTAACGACCTCTCAAAAACTGATCTAAAGGTCAAGAGTATGTTTATTTCAAGTTCCCAAATTGGGTTTTACAATAACGGCCGTTCAATTAGCTTGTTTTACACTGAAAATTAAATTCTAAAATTTCTTTCAATAGCTTATTTTTTTAATGAAAATTTGCACCTAGTTTCCTGATCCTCCGCTAGAGCCTAGAAAAGTCCTCAGTTTTACCAAAGGGATTAAATAACGGACGCCTAACTTCATATCAAATGAAGTCCATTTGCACTGTTTTTAATCTGAACCCTACTTAGCGAGGGATGATTATCTTGTACAGCAAAGTACTTGACTAGGGGAGGATAAGGTGATTAAATGCAGATTTAAAGTTAGGGGGTGAGTGTGTGCATTGACCGAGGCCAAATGTTATGTCAACCCCCCTCCCGGCCGCCTCTAATAACTTGCTTATATTGAACTGATATGGCCCATATTCGGTGTGTTTGTCCTTTGGCGCAGATGTCACACTGAAGATGAATCCGCGAAGTAGAAACATGAACAAAACTGTTGCCTGGGTTTACGTCATTATCATGGAACAGATGTTTTTGTAAATTTCAGGAATTTATGTGATAGGCAGAATTTTGATTAGTATGTACTGGCAGATACCGGACCTAATGAGTTCTAGTCTTGTTGTACAGAAAGTTTAAAATTAACATAACGAAGACATAACTGTGATTCAAAACAGTAAAGATATTATTAACCTTTGTACTCCAAACTCTTGATTTTAAGATACTAAATAATAACGGCAAGCAGCTGTCTCGCTGACGTGATGGAAGCGAATTTACAAAAGTAATTTTTTCTCGTACCATTTCTTTGAAACCCTAACTTCACCATTACCAACAGAATTAAAATGTGTAATATACTTTAAAATTTCAAGTTGCACTGAAAATACGAAAATGAATTTCGACCGCTGTCAAGAAAATGTTTTATCTTCAAGGGATTTTGAAAGTTCAAAGTGTTGATTTATACGGTTTTTAACGCTGATTAGGCCTATAATGGCTTAATCGGATTTTCAAAAATATTTTAGTCAAAAAAGTTATGAATTTTTAAAGATTTGAAATGGTTGAAATGATCGCCATTTTGATTGTTGTAAGAATTTCACTGGTTAACAAAATTGTTGTCAAAGTCGTTTTTGTGTAAAGTTTGAACCATATCAGTTTGAACCATAAAATTACATTGTGCGTGTGTGTGTGTGTGTGTGTGTGTGTGCGCAAGCCTTTTAAATTTATTTACACCACAGCCTTTAAAACACCACAGGAGGTTGTCCTTGGCCTCAGCGAGCCGCATCACCCCCAAAATGCACCCTGTATAGAAATCTGTGTAGGCCTACTATATGTTTGTACACGACTTCAAGTATATCATAATTGGTTCTTTACTATACAATATACACTGCAAGTTACAGTGTGTATTCCTTTGTTCCTCATACAGTACAGTGCTTTGATCTCATGTATCCAGCACCCCTTGAGTAGGGGTTGACGCTAGATTAGAAGGTATAAGCCTAACACAATTACACCACCCTCCCCTCCCCTCCCCTTCTGTTCATGTCATTGCCGATATCGGGAGCATTTAATTTGCGAATAATTTAATCACAAGTAACAATTCTATTAGCAAAACAGCTTGTAACGAAACGTCGAATGTGTACATGTCATTGAACGTACACAAACATTGAACACGCAAGTCAAGAAGAAGAAGAATTTCATAAAAAGGATTAACGTAGTTTTGATATTATTTTGTAAAATTTGAATTAAATCTTTAAGCAAGAAGGGTTTACAAAAGGGTTTTATACAAAACGCGTGCAAAAAGTTTTTTTGACATTGGGTTCTTTACACTAACTGAAAAAAATCAAAATTAATTAGATGTAATTACGGTTAATTGTATTTAAGGTTTGAACCAAGCGGTAAAAATAGATCTTTCCGTTAACCACTTAGAGAAGTGCCCTCAGTTATTTCAACAATAAATATTTGTTTAATGCGCCGTCACAAGTCCAGTTAATTTACAAAAATTAATTTTCCCGAGAGATCCTTCCTCTTCAAGAATAGTTTCAATTAAATTTACCTTTTAAGTGCATAATTTTAAAGCTGATTGCAATTGTAAAACCACATTTTAAAAATGCGTGTGAAAACAGATTTGTAATGGCTGCCATTTTAAATGTATGATAGAGTTTGCTCGCTAACGAACATGCCTATTTTTTCTCTGTTCCATTTTCGAAAATCTATTTTCAAGATTCACTTAAATTTCTGATCCAAACTACCTGTATTCTTGTTTCTACAAATAGAAATCAATATTCCTTTTACTGAGTTTTTGATTTTTTTAAATTTATAACTAAGTTTTCTATACGGTTTTCTGTTTTTTATAATCTGATATAAAACAAGTAATATGAAAAAAAATTAAGCCAATTCCTATTTATGTCAACAATTTATTTCTAAATTTATATCCTGCTAAATATCTCATATATGAGAAATGTTTTTCTCCCATATAAAACTAAAATTATTTAATTTAATTTAATAAACGAATTAATGTTTAAAAAACTGTATTAACATCAAGTGCCATCCACTACAAGTTAAAAAAATGTATTTGAATTTGAGTGGATGAATAGAAAGTATTTTAGCCGCCTCGGTAGCCTAGTTGATAGTGTACTAAGCTTTCACCCCGAGGACCCGGGTTCGATTCCCGGCCAAGGCTTGGCATTTTCATACGCTATAAATCATCCCATCGTCTGCATTAGCCCAAGTGTGCACAATAGTCGGACGTTAAACACAAAAAAAAGAAAGTATTTTATCAACATTTGAAAATTTAAACAAGGTATATAAATATATATAGGGAGAGTGTGAAGCAATAGTAGGAATTGAAAAGACATTCATTTTTAGAGATTTATTTTTTCTACCTTATATTTTACTGTACATTTTAAAAAACATTTGTGTTTGAAGCCGATGTATTTGTCCACAGTTCAGTTTTGCCTCAAATACTTAAAAAACTACGAAAATTAATATTTTTTATACTTGAATGAATGAACAAATTTGTAGTGCAATAGGTTGATACCTTTGTCGATCTACTTACCCCTTTCTATATTCCATTGACTCAGTTACAGCGACTTCTCCAGTCCTACTCTCTGTATAAAGTCCAAGATTTTGAGAGGTTCAAGGTGGATACTTCCACCACTTGTAATTGGTGATTTTCCAGTTCCTTATTGACGTGCTTGCAGGCGCTAATTCCCTTAAAATTTGCCTTTCTCTTGACCTTCCCACGAAGGTTCTGCTCTATTTAGCCAATCTTTATATTGTGCTGTGAGATCCCGCTCATTCTATTTTATACTCTTACTTATGGAAACACCAAAATGTAGCAAAGGATATGAGGGCCACCCATACAGAGCCCTGAATGAATAGGTGACGCTAAGGTACACTGAGAGGTCGCCTGGACTCTGTTTGATACACCACTCTGTCGATGTCATTCACTCTATCATATACTCTTACTTATGGAAACACCCAAAAGTAGCAAAGGATATGAGGGCCGCCCATACAGAGCCCTGCATGAATGGGTGACGCTAAGGTACACTGAGAGGTCGTCTGGACTCTGTTTGATACACCACTCTGTCGATGTCATTCACTCTATCATATACTCTTACTTATGGAAACACCCAAAAGTAGCAAAGGATATGAGGGCCACCCATACAGAGCCCTGAATGAATAGGTGACGCTAAGGTACACTGAGAGGTCGTCTGGACTCTGTTTGATACACCACTCTGTCGATGTCATTCACTCTATCATATACTCTTACTTATGGAAACACCCAAAAGTAGCAAAGGATATGAGGGCCACCCATACAGAGCCCTGAATGAATAGGTGACGCTAAGGTACACTGAGAGGTCGCCTGGACTCTGTTTGATACACCACTCTGTCGATGTCATTCACTCTATCATATACTCTTACTTATGGAAACACCAAAAAGTAGCAAAGGATATGAGGGCCACCCATACAGAGCCCTGAATGAATAGGTGACGCTAAGGTACACTGAGAGGTCGCCTGGACTCTGTTTGATACACCACTCTGTCGATGTCATTCACTCTATCATATACTCTTACTTATGGAAACACCCAAAAGTAGCAAAGGATATGAGGGCCGCCCATACAGAGCCCTGCATGAATGGGTGACGCTAAGGTACACTGAGAGGTCGCCTGGACTCTGTTTGATACACCACTCTGTCGATGTCATTCACTCTATCATATACTCTTACTTATGGAAACACCCAAAAGTAGCAAAGGATATGAGGGCCGCCCATACAGAGCCCTGCATGAATGGGTGACGCTAAGGTACACTGAGAGGTCGCCTGGACTCTGTTTGATACACCACTCGGTCGATGTCATTCACTCTATCAGCAGTGGTCGCTTTACACTTTAAAGTTAGCCAAGTTATGTAGAGTAATGAATGTGTGCATGCGTGCGTGCGCTCGCGCGTGCGCGTGTGTGTTCGGTAGATGAGTGAGAGTAGTATGAGTTCTAGAGGTGAGTCCAACAGTTGCTCACTTCAACTGCCTCCGCGGAAATTTTTAGACTTAATGTTTAACCATTAGAGTTACTTTAACTACAGACGTTCGCGCGAAAGATTTTTCCACGTTCATACTTTATACCAGTAAGCTTAATGAGGAAGATGGACAGACTTCAGGACGGCAGTAACTTCAGTCTAGAAGGTCAACTTACAACCTTAACAAGTTCGAAGACACAGAAAACTGAAAACCACAGACTTTCATCCCTCACAAGTGAAAAAAATGTACATCTACAGATCCTAAGGAAGTTACCGATGTATTTATAGCAAAGTATTCTGTTTTACCTACCGACTGTAAGCAATATAAACCGGTATTAAAAGTAAGAGTTATTTTATTAACATCTGTAGGCTTCATCAACAGCTGTCCTCCTTAACGATTACAGATATCAACGTTAACAGTGAAATAAATCACCGACAATTTGCATGGTGACAGCCCATAAGGCCAAATTTTCGCGAGAAGGAAAATAGCTCACATATTGAGCTACACATGATTGATTAATCACGTATGGGTAATAGCTTTATTAACCCACACGTCGGGCACTTTGCATTCAAAAAGTTGATTTAGACGGAGCATATTAATTTGATAGTATACAGTGGGAGTGGTTTATTCATGAGTTATGCAAAATAAATGCCTGGCAAAGGGTTGCAACCCTCCGACCCGACATATGTTGTGAGCATATACAGTAGCATGTGATTCATTATACAGGGTCTTTCAAAAGTAAGTTATAATTTGTCACAGTATTTATATTTATGTACCTGTGACCAAATAAATAATTTTATTTTATTTTTAAAAAATAGGAATTTTATACAAAATATTTTGATTTAAAATCTCAACAACAAAAACTCCATTTAGGATACTAAAGCACTTGCTCGATGTGTCCACAATCCTTTACTTGAAGTACGTTTCATGTTTAGTCCGGGCGGACACTAAATGCTGAACGAAACTGCGTGAAGTTCAGTCAGTTGAAAGAACGCGTTTGCATCTTTTAAATCCAAATATTTAGACCAATTATAACGGATTGTACAATAGGCTACGTTTAAAAACCGTAACCTAGGCAACGAAAAATAATAAATTTGTAGGCGTGGTGGAGGAAGTGGCTCTACAAAACCGATAGAGTTGAAGCTGCGCTGAGCGGAGCCCATCGATGTCGCTTGACTCCGCTCGGCACAGTAACGCTAATGTAATGTGGTCGCACTTACCTTAAAAACAATATGTTCGGTTTTAAATCCGCTTCGCTGAGCTGAACCGGGGCGAAGCGGAATGAGATGTACGCAACCGTCAGCGGAGTTCAATCAGTTTATAAAACGTGTTTGTATCTTTTAAATCTAAATATTTAGGCTTACTGTCTTCTACGAATTACTATATTTAAAAACCGTAACCTAGGCAACGGTAACCTAGGTGACGAGAAATAATAAATTTGGAGGAGTGGTCAGTGTGGGAGTCAGCTTCAAAACCAACTATACAGAGTCGAAGCTACGCAGAGCGGAGGTAGCTTGACTCCACTCAGCACAGTTACGCTTTCACTTACATTAAAAACAATACGTTTGGTTTTGAATGCGTAGTCCGCTACGCATTTGGTGACCACTCGGCCTTAGTTGACAGTACAGGAATCCCATTTACCATGTTAATAAAAAATGCTACTACTAGCCATTGTGAAAATATTGGTTTTTCAGTGCTCCCGTGTCGTTTTCCCCCATTTTACACATATAAGAAAAGTATGTTATAAAAATCTATCTATCTTACTACTTATCTATCTTATTATCTATGTATCTCTTTATCTGTTTAACAATATATCTCACTTTCTACTTCATTATCTATCTCGCTATCTATCTATTTCACTCTCTCCATTCTCTCTCTCTCTCTCTCTCTCTATCTATCTATCTATCTATCTATATATATATATATATATATATATATATATATATATATATATATATATATGCCAGGACTTGGCATTTTCATACGCTATAAACCATCCCATCGTCTGCATTAGCCCAAGTGTGCACAATAACCGGACGTTAAACACAAATATATATATATATATATATAATTATTATTATTATTATTATTATTATTATCTGCGCATAGACCCTGTTGAATCACGCAAAGCACTCCGATTCATGTCTTGTTCCTTCTAATCCTCCACACCTCTCTCATCCTGTCCACATGGATTCTCTTCCGCGCCTCTGTCCATTTTACCCCTGCTCTCTTTGGGATTTCATTCTCTGGGACCTTCCAACCGAGCATCTTTCTCCTGTATGCGTGTCTATCTTCAACATCTGTTGAGTCTATTCCTGCGTCATGTAGGTCTATTCTGACTTGTGCGATCCACGACGTTGTTGATTTGACACCTTCTGTCAAATTTTGACACCTACTTAAGGATTCTGTTGGCAAGTCTCGTTGTTGGGAGTCTACTGATGTGTCCATAGAACCGAAGCCTCCTTCTTCTGATATCTGCTGCCAGGTTCGATATCTTCTCTGTGGTCTTCCGGGAGTGCAACCTGTATCCACCTTCTGTTAATCTCGGGCCAAGGATCTTCCTCAAGATTTTGCGTTCTTCCTTCAAAATACCCTCAATGGTAGCTTTTGTGTGGCGTGCTAGCGTCTCGCTTGCATATAATACCTCCGGTTTTATGACTGTGTTGTAGTGTCTGATATATATATATTGCATTATATATCTCCCTATCTATCTATTTCACTATCTGTTTACCTCTCTACATATTTCACAACCTATCCCTTTATCTATTAATCTCACTATCTATGCCACAAGTTATTTGTGAAGTACGGGAGTAATAATTTTACCACATATACATAAAATTGTACTTTACTATTGTAATTTGAAAGACACAGTGTTACACCAAACGGCACTTTTAGACATGGTTTGAAATGTGATTTTAACGCTGAACTAATATAATATTTTATTTTGTATTTCATTTGACAAACTGTGATCAAGTGTTACAGTAATTGCATTAGAAAGGCATAACAGTTCTTTAGAAAATCCGTTTAGTTTTTTTCAAAACGTAATACTAAGAAGTTCCGCAAATGGAGTTGATTCAGGACAGCGAGGTTGGTCTTTTTCTTCTTCTGCTGCTCAACATCCTAGCATGTAGCCTTCTTCATAACTCTCTCCCATTCCTTCCTGTCCTCAGCATTGCTGTAATCCTTTTTCAATTTTCGAAATATGTAGCCTTAAAATCCTCCGCAACGTCAACCCTCTTTCTCGACCTTGCTTTACTTCATTCACATCTCTAATTCATTTTTTCCCCAATAATAGTAGGAATCGTAGGAAAAAACATGCGACAAAAGAACGTAGCTATACTCTGAGATGAGTTTAGAGTTGGAACAGGGAAACTTTAAGACAAGCTCTTAGAGTAGACAGAACAATTATTAAAAAAACCCAGAAAAATAATGCTAATTTGACGCGACACATTTTCAAATTAATCTCCACAGACGCGTCGCAGTAATGATCTTAGAAATACGGTATTTATGAGGAATTATGTTTTATGAAGAACCAGTATTTTAGTAGTATTTAAGCCCAGCAAATACTCCACGGTAGAGCGGAGTGGTATGACGTAGATAATTAATGCAAAACAATTGAAGCTTAAACACCTTACTAATTGTATTATTAAAATAACTATGGGGCTCTGTGCCCCTACGTAATAATAGAGACAAATTTTATAGATAGAAGTAATACGCATCGATTAGATTAAACATATTTCCCTTGTGCGTCAAGGTCTGGATGGTCTAACTCCTTCCTGACAAATCGGTCATTATGCACAACAAAATACCTTAAAGCGAAAGGAATTAAATTTGGAGGTTAAATGAAGATCATAGAAGTGAATATTGAGTAGATTTTATTTGTTGATTAGTGGCCATGATGATATCAGCTAATTGTAAAATTAGACCTGGACGGACTTGCCACAAAAGGACAAATGAAAGGCTTTAATAATTACTTACCTCATTCATTTACATCCAGACTTGGTAGTCCTGAGAACATGACGGTGCTACTTTGGAATTTGTGTACAGTGAAAGCATGCAAAGATATATTCAGAAGGACGTTCAGAGGTAAGACAAAAAACTGTTTAGTGGTAGTAACGTTAGACAACAGTGTGTTAAAGCAAAGTAAGTGTGATCAGAGGCGACAAGAAGAGATTAGTAAATGGGAAACATGGGAAACTTAATAAGGTCAAACAATGAAAGATTAAAAACAAAGATTTTTTTGTTATTTTAAGGTGAAAAGCACATTGAGGCTATTATCGCCTCCCTAAATGTAAGTGTGAGTGTAAACTCTAAATCCTCTCAATAGGTGCAGCTATTCTGCACCCCTGCGGGGTAAAAACAAAGAATAGAATGAAACATTGTGAACATGTTTCATGAACATGAACATGTCAACTTGTTTCCACTGGCAGATTCGTGATCATCGACCCGAAACAACTGAGGCTATACAATTTGGTCAGTATCTTGTAAGGTTGGATTTTTCAAAATGCAATCCCTTAATGGGGCAGAAAAGGCGGTGTAAGAAGTTTGTAATGAAAAGAATATTTTTTTATAAGATTTTTTTAAAGCATAGCTTAAAAACTCTAAAACACAAATAATGAAACATGTATTTCAGCGTTTACCGAAATTCAACATCTAAGGGGTTTAAAAAGAAAGGGAAATCCATGGAATTTTTATGTAAGCATGTCTACTTACCTTCTATAATATTTATTAAAGATTTAATCATCAGCCTAACAGCTGGGTGAAATAATAATAACTATAGAAATGCTGAAAGAGTGACCCCAAAAACTTTCACCACAATATCATTAAAACAACAGCTGAATAACTGACATATTATTTTGTGGTTCAGGTCATTCAGTAAGGAACGATTTCAAAAAATCGTCCGATATGAAACGGGTAAAATTTATTTCCTTTACTTTAAAAAAATCGGTAAATTTAAAGTACCCGTGAAAATTGCAACAGGATATTGATTTTAGGGATTTTGGGAATTCTAATTCAAATTCTACAAGTTCGACAGTTTATTTTAATCAAATTACGAAATCCACACATACACAGCCGCGCATAAGAGCTATTTCATAATATTTAATCCCACAAACTGTGTGATGTTCAAATGATGATTTTAACAAAGAAAAAAAACCTATTTTCTGTGTTATTTACAGTGCTTCGTCTGCATTAATAGTGTTAGTGTTTTCACGACAAAAATGATGAAAAACAATAATACCGATGGCATTAAGCTGAAAGTATTGCTGGGCTGCAAAACATCATTATGATGCGTCCAATTATAACACGCACGTCATAACACTCACGTTGCCCAGAATAACACAGAGTACAAATTGGAATAGCAAATAACACAGGGCTACTTTGATTATACAGCTACTCGTACAACAGTAGCCTACTGACACTGGCAGTAGCGTTACCATCCATCCAATCAGGCTGCATATATAATGTTATTTATATAATGCACGGAGATGACTCGGCACATGAACCCAATAATCAACCGATCAAATGATGACTAGCATGTCAACATACGGGATGGGCAAACAAGAGGATGGATTAAACCGTCTAGTGTTTGCTCGGAGCGGGAGCAACGTTTACATTTCAGGTTCCCTCTCGGCGTTGCCGATTGCTTTTAATTTCAAATTAGTGGGGTCACAGGAGCGCCGGCGCTGATGTTCATGTTCAGTGCAGTAATTTGAATTCAATTTAAATCGCTGCTATTTGTGCATCAGCGAATGCGGTGTGAAAACAAATGTTAGCGAATGTAAATTCTGGTTATTGAAAAGATTTATATTCTTGAAGTATTTTATTAATTACATTCTGTGTTGTATTGTGCAGTGCACAAATACAAATGGATCCAATCAAAAACACATTTTAAAAACTCATTTTTTATGAAAATCTGTAAGCACTTTCAATTATTATTTTTAAAAAGTCTAGTCACTAGAGAAAAAAATCACTCGGCCTTTTATTACAAATGTCAAAAACACATTTTAAAAACTCATTTTTTATGAAAATCTGTAAGCACTTTCAATTATTATTTTAAAAAAGTCTAGTCACTAGCGAAAAAATCAATCGGCCTTTTATTACAAATGTCAAAAACACATTTTAAAAACTAATTTTTTATGAAAATCTGTAAGCATTTTCAATTATTATTTAAAAAAGTCTAGTCACTAGCGAAAAAATCACTCGGCCTTTTATTAAAAATAGCCAAGAATAGCCTAATAAAATGTTTAGTTCCTGCTGTGATTTTTGTTTCTGTGATATATGTTGGGTCTGTTGGCGTTATAACCTACACAGAACTTTGGTCACGTGTCTGTTTTCAATTTTTTTGGTCGTTCTCGTTATCAGCTTATCGCCTTCTTCACCAAAGGTCCTCATCTGTTCTCTATTGGCGACTTAAATCGCTTTATGCAGATTTTTCCGAGGCTCGTACGCAACATTCCCTATAGTTGCTTTATCGACGATACATTTTTAATAATTTATTCATTGCTACCAACACAAATCTTATGCTTTAAAATTATGTGAATCTTACGTGAGTTAGGGTGGCAACACTGCAAAGTATTCCTAAACAAAGTTGACGGAATGTTTGCATAAATATGTAGCCTGTATATCTATGTGTATTTAAAACTTTTGGTGTTTTTTATACGCGCCACACAGGGGGGGGGCAATTCGAAAATGGACTCGTCCAGTGTTAACCGTACAGCAACTCTTAAACGCTAACCGAGCTGGGTAAACATTTAGAACAAGTAACTTGTGTCCGCCATGTTGGTAGCCGGTATCTCAGTTTCGCAGTAACGCTCAGCATGCACCGTTGGTGTAAATCTGAAATAAGCGTCCTTTAAATTGGTGTAAAACCCTCGTTGATTAAAAAATACACATACATTGTCTTAATATAATTGATATATAAATGGTATTTAAATTAAATTGATAATTTCAGTTTTAGAAGCATTGTTTTGTCAAATGGAAAAGATCATATCTCCAGATCATATTATTTTTTTTTAGTTTCTAATTGATTTTTTATTTATTTTTCAAACTAATAAGAAAATGAGTGGTGCAAGAAAAGACATCGTCAGTATTCGGAGGAATATTTAAAATTTGGTTTCATACCATCTGTTTTATTTTTTCAATAAAAAATTGTGTATAGGTTAGAATTTTATGAATAAGAATTTTAGAAAGGATTAGGTAAAGCATGGCACAAAAGAGGTTGGGAACACTGTTTTAGATAACCGAAGACATAGTTTTAGATCAAGTTAGATTTATGGCATAAAAATAATTCCGGCAATATTCAACCATATGAAAAAAAACCTTCTAAAAGCAAAAGTCTAAATATATTTAACATTTACAATTGCTATTTTAAAATTGTTTTAATTCCCTTTAGAAATTAATAAAGGGTTTCACTGTACATCACAGGTTAGCCGCGTACATTTACAAATTTGTATTCACTCACCGTGCTCAACTTGTCTTCCAACTGGACTGGACAATGAAAACAGCTGTTGAGCAACAGTAATAAAAGGCAACAGGACTCAAGTACGCGAAAGTAAGCTCAGCTGTAAATCCGTATTCAATTATTGTAATTAGAATTCGGATTAAAGAATATGACAAGGAATAATCCTGAGGCGGCGATGTGGAATCACGTGGGGGGAGGGGGAGGGGATGCGTGATTAAATCAGCGTATTCATGAGGCACTGGCAATAAAACATGTCAAGGCAGTGACCGGTCATACGTGAAGTTACTAAGTAAATTGCATTGGGCTGTTGCAGGCTGTACAAATATGGGGAAAAGAGCACAAATGTTTTGCCAGCGATTGAGTGACTTTGTCTGAATATTTTCCGTGTTTTCATCTTCTATCACGATTATGCTTTGTTTGTAAGAACTCAGCAACAACATTTTTGCTTACCGTAGTCTAACCGTGGTACTGGGTACATGGGTGGTCAGTGGGATATTGATAGTTTAAAATTAAATAAGAAAGGGTGATTGTATGGCGGCTGTAATTGACAAATTATATACTAACTAGCTGTTACCCGTTGCGGCTTTGCCTGAAATGTATAGTCGATTTTCAAAATCAGAATAAGTTCATGTCAGTTTAATATATTTCTATATGCAATATTATACGATTTATGGTTTTCGACCAAGACATATAGATTTTGCTACGCGACACTAAAACAGACGACATATAACTGACCGTGGGAGAAGCACGGAGTTCCCAAATGTATTCCTGCTACTCTTAACGTCTGATTGTGACTTATTGTCATTGTAAATGCCAACTTCAATGGAAACTGCAATATTTTAAAATGGAAAGGCGGGTTGTTTGGAATTACAGGCTTTTTTGAAAAATGTTCAATTGAAATCATTGCAAATGTAACCTTATAAACAATAATTTTGTAATAGGCCCTAAATAAAAACAGAGATTAAGATTTGTAAAACGGGATTACATCTATGTCCGTCCCAGGTACTTAAACCATGTTCATTTCAAATTTCATCTCAATCGGTCCAGTAGTTAATGCGTGGTTGAATAACAAATAAACACACTAACTTTCAAATTTATAATCCTATATATGAAGAAGTATACAATATTATTAAAACGTCACTGTTGTACGGTAAACACATATCACAAAACTAAATACTAAATAATTAAATTGGACTTGGTAAGTAGTATAATGGCGTTTAAAATATTTTATATATTTATTGTGCACACCTACTAATATATGTAATAAAAGTATAAAGCGTCACTGTTGAACAGTTAACACAAGCCACAAAACTAAATACTAAATAATTATGTTGGGATGGGTAAGTAGTATAATGGCGTTTTTTAAAAACGGGAATAGGTTTGTGTTCATCTCAGGTACATAAATTATGTTCTTACCAAATTTCATCTCAATTGGTCCAGTAGTTAAAGCGCGATTGAATAACAAACAAACACACAAACTTTCTGAATTATAATATGATTAAGATAAGATTGTTTTGAATCTCTCCTTCTACTCTGCATGAACGCTGCGAAGAACTCATTTTTCATTGAGTTAGAATTTAAAATTTCACAATTTTGAACAGCAAAGCTTTTATGCTACACTCACTGACTGTAGTCTCAGTTAGAAATAGAAATCCGTGCGTTTACCAGTTGGGCCAAGAACTGGCGAGGCACTTCCCCGGCTCGGAATTGTGAAAGAAATTCGTTTCCTGTTTACTGCTGGCCCGACTCCTGTTATTTCCTCTCGAGCAAGTTGTGGTGTCTTGTATAGTTGTTCCGGGTGTTGGTAGGCTGCGTGTAGTAGTTCTGCAGTGGGTGGTCCTCTTCGATTTTCTCCGAACAACGATTTTCGACCTGTATTTATACTCGAAATTATGGCGGCAATTATAATTTCTCAGAATTCCGTTGTACCAATCAGAAAGAACGCACCAATCAGAATGAATCTATTGTATACGGGAGATGCGATGTGATGGGTCGGCAATAATGCCTGAGCAGACAATGTATTAATCTAGCGTAGTATAGACCCGAGATACGGGTGCACTGCGAACAAATCGCAAGTGAGTATTGGTGACGGGAGTGAACAAGGTTCGCAGGCTTAGGCTGGTTCAAAGCCGGGAGATTTTTAGCGTGGTTGTTTAGGTGTTAGCAAGCGGAACTAGGTTGTGTAACTCAATTCCTATGTTGTTTAGGCAATGGCGTTATAACACATTACTACGTAAAAATATTTAATTACTATTTTAATTTTTACCCCACATTTAAAGCAGTTTCTTCTCTTACAAATATGTGTAGGCCTATACCAAAAAGCATGTTTTAAAAAGATCCATAATGTATTTAATGGACAAAACTTTTATCACGAAAGCTGAATATATACATCCCAGGGAGAAGGCTTCGTAATTTTTATTCCCCCCCCCTTGTATCGGATCCATATTTCACTTGTGGAACACATGCAACGAAATTATGTTGAAGATTACACCTGGCGCTAGCCTAACTGCGGCAATCACCGCCGTAGAGAACAGGAGCACTCTGGTAAATTTCCCTAGAGGCCGCGACGAACCAATAACACGACAAAGTGGCCTGTTCTGTTGTAATCACGTGACTATTTAACCGGCATGTTTAAACGGCTACAATCTGTAAATAACAACGTGCATCTGTAATTTGTAAGTACGCAATTAAAAATGGTTCCTGTAACAACCAATTCACTTAGATTAAGCCTACAAACAACCAGTTTTTAGAAACAATAAAACCGAAAAACTTTATGTACTTTTTTCATGTTTCAGAGCTGTTTGTGATCGATTTTGCGGGACGCGTGATACGAAGAACATATTTATATAAATATATAACAGTATATTTTGGGCGTATTAAATTAATTATAATTAAAAAAATTTTGTTCCCGTCCGGAATCGTCGAACCGGAGACCTTGCGCGTGATAACCACTACACTATGGAAAGTTTGAAGAAGTTTTACCGATTTAAGTATATGAAATTAATCGTTAATTTAATGTTGGTGTTTATATTAAAATAACAGTTGTTTTATATTAATTCGTAACGATCAGCTGATTTTATTGAACAAGTTTCATGAATAAGTTTCAGGTTATGTTGTTAATGTTCATTTGTCTTGTTTGTCATTGTTAATGTCATTTGTCATGTATCTATGTTCATTTGTCTTGTTTTCGAACAAATTATCGTAGTTAAAATAAATATGGAAGGAAAACATGATGAAAAACATGACGATTTTTATTTTTAGTTCAATAACAGAAATTTCCCCTTCATTTCGTAAGGAGTATTAGGCCTACGCATTACCTTAAGTAATAAATTATTTTAATAGGCGTATTACTTTATTATTAATTATTAAAATTATTTTAACACATTTTTAACATCATATTGTCATTGAATTTGTCGATAAACATTAGTGTTTAAAGTATTCGATTACCTTTTGTTATTTAGGTGCAAATGTTAACTGACTGGCACAAATAATTATTATAGGCCACTTCTATAGGCTTATATGCTGAGTGGTATAAAGCTTGATATATATATATATATATATATATATATATATATATATATATATATATATATATATATATATATATATATATATATATATATATATATATATATATATATAAAACAGACGTTGAAGACAGGAACGCATACAGGAGAAAGATGCTCGGTTGGAAGGTCCCAGAGAATGAAATCCCAAAGAGAGAAGGGGTAAAATGGACGGAGGAGCGGAAGAGGATCCATGGGGACAGGATGAGGGAGGTGTGGAGGATCAGAAGGAGCAAGACATGAGTCGGAGTGCTTTGCGTAATCCAACAGGGTCTATACGTAATAACAGATATTATTATTATTACAAACTTAAGTTACAGATTAGTGCATTATAGTAATTAAATACCAGCCAATAGTATTATATGAAATAAATTTATTTACAGAATTCATGCTTTTGTTACGTTCAATTACGGAGAAGTCCTAACATGTTTTCCATTTCGTTCATGTACGAACAAGGAAAGTTATGATTGCCACATATTTCATAGGCCATTTATATAAACTATATTTCATGGTTTATGAAGAACTGCCATAACACTGTTCAACTTCTTGCTGTACATTGTTGTATGTTATCCGTCCCCCCCCCCATTAACTGCGTAATATCGCACTGGCCTATTAGTTGGCATTATTTCATTACGATAATTATTGAAAGCCATTGATTTGATTGTAAATGTCGGACAGTTGGCACTACTGATGAGACCATCCTCTTCCATTGAACCGGGAGATGTCACGCAGAGGTGGGCGTGGTGCACATGTCGTTCCGGGCCTTCAATCAGTACTGTACCGCAAGGGCTGTTCAGTTTCCATGTTTTTACTGTTTTATCAACAAAAGCCGGGCATTGTGATTGCCGGCCGATTGTTTAGGCTTAGGGAGTGGGTATTTAATCTTGTGCTGCTCTTTTATTCACGAATGTTTATATTGCGACGGGATCTAAAACTTTTTCGATTAATTACTTATTTTGATGGCATTGCGAAATTTCGATGGAAGATCACGGTAGAGTTCAGCCCCGTTACGTTTCTCTAGTGATAAATATGGTAGGTTTGACTATTGTAGCGAAAAGCACATTAAGGCTATTATCGCCTCCCTAAATGTAAGTGTGAGTGCAAAGTGTTAAAGTCGTAAGTGTAGTGTTGTAAATGTAAGTGTGTGTTAGACTCGGGTACCGCGAGGGACGTCTAAATCCTCTCAATAGGTGCAGCTAGTCTGCACCCCCTGCGGAGAAAAACGAAAGATATTGTAAGATTGTTGACAAATTTCCATTCGAAATCTAAATCACTTTTAGAGGGGTCGCTGATTTTATATAAATTCATACATATATATTTAGGCTCACGAACACCTTGCTCGCGCGCGCGTGTGTGCACCTCACAAAATGCGTTCAAGAGTTATGGGTGTAACCCAGACAGTTATGGCTGCTTTAATAGTTCATTTTTCAATGGGTATTCGCCAACAATAATTACGGCAAACTGAACTATTTTTTCCTAAAATTAAAAACATTTTAAACATACCTTTTTTTAGTCGGTATACGATGTCTATATATAAAATCCATTTCAAAAGCTGTGATTAACAAATCATAAAATAGGAAATAGTCAATCTATAAGGCTGTATTTTCTCGTTATTTATGAAAGTTAAACAATCATAACTGAAATCTATTAACAAAATTTGAAATAAAAAAGTTAAAGTATACGAAAGATTGGTAAAAAAACGATAACACAGATGTGAGGGTTCATTTCTGTTTCCACCATTTTTTTTACAGTAATTTGATCTTGTATAATTTTTTCATTACTAACTGAAACTGGTTTTTGAGGATATAGATTTGGATTTGAGAAAAATAAAAACGATTGCTAAACTATAATTTCCCTCTACAGCGTAGAGCAAAGTATGTCCGTAGCATAACTTAAAATTCTTTACGATTCATTACTAAGCCCAAACGTACACTCCAATTATAAAAGGAAAAAAGTTTGCCCAAGTTTAATCGAAAACTTGTTAATGAGAAGAACGGCACCCTTTGCAAATTAATTACAAAATCATTTGTTTCAGCGCACCTACAGGTAGTTTACACAAAGGGTCGGTCGTTCTCTCGAACTGTGTTACCATGGCAAAACAGGGAGTGGATACCGCCCACGCACACAGCCAATGGTAACATCACAGATAGGCCCTACACCTTGCGCTCCGGTTTTGTAGAGCAAGGAAAATCTGTTTAAACGTATAACCATTGAATATAAACGTACTGCTTATGAGAGCTTTGTGAACTCTCGCTGCTGGTGGCATCTAGCGGCACAGTGTTCAACTACATTTAAAAAGATAGTACTACTGTCTATTTTCTCAAACGCCTCCCTCACTGTTCTTTCAGTTTGCAGCGTTCCTAGCGGCAAATAATCCAATTACTTTGACTTTTGCCTCTGATATCGAGCACGCTTTTTATAATGCTGGCTGTACTTCTAGTCTATTTATATTCAATGGCCTGCATCGAACAAAGATTTTGCCGAAACCTAACTTTACCGCTAAAATAATGAAAACGAATTTCCAAAAAGCAGTAACTTTTTATCCTTGCACTTTTTAAAAACTGATTTTACCCTCACAGTGTTAAAATCTGTGTAGGCCCTATACTATTTTTAATTTCTCGAATTACGTTAAATACACGGAAATGAGCCCAACTTTGGCCAGTCTTCATTTTCAGTGTATTGTAATTTAAATGTTTATCCGTAAATTTAAGCACTTATTACACTGACGGAATTACATTTTAAAAGAAAGTGTACGTTAAAAAAAGTTGTGACTTTCGCGACGGACAAGGTTCAATTTTTTTGTAAAGTGCACAAATATATCTACAGGTTTACTTCCTGTTCGTTAATGTGATGTGGTCTTGTTGCTTTTTGAAAGTTCGCTTCCGTCACGTCAGCGAGACAGTTGAGCGGCATGATTATTTTGTAGTCTATGTACAGTGTTCAAAACGAATAGAACAGGAATTATTTCTTTTTTAACTCTACAAGAGCGATAACAGAGCAAATTTATGAAGCTTTTAATAACGATTACAGTGGTAAAATCACATTTTCAAAAAGTGTAAAATGAAAGTGGTACGCATTTTACGGCGGACAGGTTTGGGCGGCATTTTTAAACGAATAATATGTAAAAATGTTAAGATATTTCAATAGACATAATTAAATTCTTGAATAGAATTTAAGTCTACCAGTAAGCAGATTGTTTCTATGTGCATTCTTGGCTCAGTGCGGTTGTTTATGCTTATGCATAGGGAAAGTGAGTTCAAAACCCATTGCGTACTTAAAGTTTTTAAAATTTAATATTTATTTGTTTAAAATTATGTATTATTAGTACAATAACAAATATTTAAATTATAATTAATGTCATTATACCATATTTTGCATAGAATTGTTTGGAGAGTTCACAATAATTGCAATAATTGGACCCAATACGATTCAACAATGAACAATGATTATTAAATTTTTCAAGTTTTCACTCCTATCGACCAATTATAAAAGATATCGTTTTTTTAAACTGTAAAAATGATTTTGGTAAAACACATCTAGGCCTAATCGAATCTCTGGATTTATACTCGATAAGAACGAAGGCCTGGATATGATAAATGAAGAAAATCATAACTTAAAACCATTTTTTATAATTTCCTCCAAAGTGAATTTCCTGATTTCTTGGATTCTGGTTTCCTTTATTGAGTTACGAGGCCACTAGAGGAGAAGGGGTAATACTAAAGAGCTGCCAAGTTTTATTTGTTTCAGATTAACCGTTTGGGCGCTACGGGGGCGTTACGCAAAACACGAAAAGACGATCTTTCACCTACGCCTACGAAATGTTATTAAGAAGTTGAAGATAAATTTTTGAAAACTAATGGAACAGCTGGTTAACAAATTATAGGCCACTGAAACAGAGATTAATACATCACAAACAGTGGGAAATATTGAGGTTATGTAAACAGTAAATGTAGATTTCATAAACGAAGAAAGGATTCACTACGATCGATGACTATTTATTAGTCTGCCATCAGAAATCACAGCCTGTACTCTGTCTTGATGCGTTCACATTATCTTCACCGTCTGCATGTCTGCATGTTGATAACGTACGTTTTATCACTCTGTACAAAATTTACAAGCATCTTTCGAAATAACCGAGGCACGCAACTGTCTCGCTGACATGAGAAGGTGAATTCCACACTAACAGCATTGAATAAAAACATTTAGAAACACGAAAATAAAACTTAGCACGCAAACTGATTTTAGTAACAGGCCTATTCATTGCCCAACTAAATACGTTTGTTTCTTTCAAAATATAATAATTCAAAATTTTTAACAAAACGTTTCTTTTAAATGAATACATTTTTTATGCAGGCCTAGCCTTTTTTTATGAGGGGAAATATACAGACTCACTAAGTATTCCCAGTGATATGGTTATTTCTATTAGCATTACTGGCTCAGTACAATGATTCCTGATTGTGAAAATAACAAACGTAGGTTCAAAACCCACTACAGACTAAACTTTCGTTTGCATTTAATATTTATTTGTTTAAAATTTTGTATATAAATTAATTAACTTCCACGATAAATATTTAAAGTAATTAACACCATTATAAGAACAAATTGTTTAGGGTAGTTTCAAATAAATATATCTTGCGCATTGCATAACTTTAATTACATCAGTAGCGCATTGTCTAGGCTTGCTAAATTATCTGCGGAACTCAAGCATTAATGACGAAAAAACGTACATTTCTAAATCCCAACCACATAACGTTAAACATTTTGTTCGTTTTAAAACGTTATTTTTAAAAAGAAATTAATGTTATTTTACGAATAATCCATTACAGCGTTACAGCTCCTATTTTACCGCAACCCACTTGACATGTCTTCGCAGACAGAAGCGAAGACTTGCCTCACTATTAACTGACAGCTTAACTACAGCTACAATAAATGCGTATGACATTTTTAAAATAGCAAGTTTTCGTTTTGTAAGTAGCTAGCAAGTAAACTATTTATGTTTGTGAGTCTAATTATTCTTTGAGTGTCGCATTGATAAACGTAGTGTGAGTTGTTTATAATTTTTTATTCCATTATTACAATTAGCTATTTAATTATCGTAGCTATAAATATTTTTTTAAAAAGCACTATTTTTTATTTAGAGTGTAACCTTAAATATTTGGTGATGATAGCATTGTTCTTTTAATTAAAAGACATAAATTATAACAATATTAGTTTTTAGACTTTCTTAGTTTTATCACTAGATTGTTAAAATTACATTCGTTATTATTTTATTTTTGTAAGAAATTCACGATAACAAATTCACTAATGTAGACCTAGTAGATTAACACCAAAACCGAAATGAGGTAGCTTGCATCTTCAACTAACAATAAGCCACTGATACATTAAGTTCATTAATAATTTATAAATTATTAACGAACGCTCTTGTACTACGTTTCCAGCCCAGTCATCACAATTATTATAGTGTTAACAGTTGGCTATACAGTACAAAATTGATGTTTTATATTCGCATATGATGTACATAAGTGTACATTTCATTTAATGTTAGTTGTGTATAATTTCAATTTACCAACTATATCATTCATATAATTGTACCTGTACAAACCAAGAATAAACACTAATTACTTCTATTTTTTAAGTTTTCAATTCTTTCGGCCAGGCTCCCGACTGTTACATTTTTTCTTACACTTTTTTAAAAGAAAAACTACTTTAACGTATCAGCGCTAAAATCGGCATAAATTAACATTTATAAATTTTCAAATTTCTTTTCGAATTTTCCACTAAATTATATAACGTTAATTCTTGCATTTTTAACACTGATTACATCAATGATAACAGATTTTTAAAAAAATGGATCATTTACACTTTTTTATGATTTATTTATTTTTTCAATTCCTACTATTAGTTCACACTCTCCCTTTATATATTTATATATCTTGTCCAAATTTTCAATCGTTAATAAAATACTTTCTATTCATCCCCTTAAGTTCAAATACATTTTTTTAAAACTTGTAGTGGATGATACTTGATTAGTCATTATCTGGACTGCCACGACATAAGTATAAGGCAGTCCGGGATGTAACGACATACGAGTTGCACGAATCGTTTGGCCAAACCAAATTCTATAGTGTGTATTTTAATCGTGTAATTGTGTTTAGTGTTTGTGACTTGTGTTTTCAATGTTTTGTTTAATTTTGTGACGGCCTCGACAGAAGGATTTGACATTTTGTATTACGGCCTGAAGATGACACAGTAAGGTTTCGAAACCGCGGTGGCCTTTACGAGGTGAGTAAATAGAACACTAGATGGAAAAATAGATTATAATCCTAATTCATAAAAATAGCCAACCGATATCTCAGTACTAGTACAAATATTGGTAAAAGTATCAAGTAAAAAAAAAAAAAACGCTACTTATAGAAAGTTTAGTATCTACTGTATAATCTACTGGTATTTGGATCTCAGTTTCGTCCCTAAATTCAATATTTAGAAACAGCAAACAACTAACTGTGAGTACTTTCTCGTCGCTCAGTTTACGATTAACGAAGACGTCAACCGGTGGTCGATCAATAAATATACTTTCTTTAATTAATCCACTATTGAAATTAATTTATCAAGTTAACGTTACAAGGTTACAAACAACGCATTCTACATCGGAAGGTTTAAACTAATATTCTATTCCAACGATTTATTTCTACGGAAAGTAATAAGTCTGCAATCAGAAATCGACAGCCGCCTGTAGCCTACTCAATGCAGAAGGCAGTGATTTCTCTTTAATCACGCGGTAAAGTGTTGCCAGGTATTATGTCGGGACAGACAATGCGAGTCCCTCAGGAACGCACAGGATAAGGACAATGAAGCCGCCCCTACCCTGTCATTATGTGAAAAGCTTGTCGAGTCCCTTGATAGAACTGGGTATTCTTAATAAATCAAAGTACTTCGCTTTGGCTTTGACATTACCGCAACGCGAAAATATGTCATTTTGTAGGCTATAGTTACGTTTTTAGGGTTTTGTAACAGCATTAACTTTCTCGTAAGTACGTAAGTAGCTTATTTGTGAATATTTATTTGGAATTTCAGACTACTTGAGTCATGAACAAAGGCTTGAGTTTTAATTATGTATGCTTCATTAAAATTTAAGCACAGTTTGGCAAACCAGTTTTTAAAAACTGAATGTCTTTTTCTTTGTACGAAAAAAATTGCTTCCGATCTGAACATTTTTGTAGTAGATAACGACCAATACGTAGGCCTGTTATTTCTGTCATTGAGGGTTAAATGTAAGATCGGCTTAAGGGAGGGTTTAGATAGGAACAATTCTAAATTTAAACATGAGCAATTCTAGAGTTTTTTTTTCGAACGAACTCACGCTATCATACAGGCGGACATCAACGAAAACATTTTGGCTTCTAAGGGTCATGAAATTACAATTTGACAAAACGTAACAGACTGTACAAATTTATTAAAAATGACCCATCGGATTTCGGGTACGAACATTGTTGTACTTTATTCTCTTTATAAAGTAAGTAAAGTAAAACAAAAGTATATTTCCTTCTATTGTCAAGTAGTCTGAAGGTCGATCTGGTTGTCAGCTGTTTCCCGTAAGAGCTATTGATTCCTACGAATCTACGACATTTGTCTGTAAAATGTGTTCAGAAATTCGTACAAAACTAACCCAGTACAAAACTAATCTGGAGTGAATAAAAAATGTCTTAATCTTTAAAACATTGTGTGAGCCTACTGTACAATCTTTAAAGGTAAACCTTTAGTATGGCTTATGATTTATAGCTTATCATTATCCGGAAAGCATTATTTGTTAACTGGGTCATATTGAGAGGGACAGGGGCCAGATCCGACATCTTGTTTGCCATAATCCGGAATGTGCTTTTTAAAATAAATTATTTTGAACACGTTAAATCAGGTATAAATGTGATATCTTTAGAAAGATTTTTTTAACCAGCTTCTGACATTACAGAACGATTTTGAGCTAAAACTGCATATTATGCCATAAAAAAGCAAACGTGTGGAACTCTGAAAATGACAGAAGCGAAGCTTTTGCTGAATTGTAATTGCTGAATATACAATTAGTTTGAAGATACGTTTACAAATATATTGTTTTGTTTAAATAAATAAATACGTAAACCTAGTTTAGATATTATTTACTGTAGTTATAGTAAAATATCAGTTGTTTTATACTAATTCGTAACAATCAGCTGATTTCTTGAACAGCTGATAGGCTATAATAATTTTCAGGTTATGTTGTTAAAAACTAGCAATATTAACAACAATAATTATAAACGTTTATATTAATTTCGAATGTATTATAAACGGTTCAACGTACGCGTGTTCTTCAACTAAGGAAAAACACCGAAACCAAAGCAACACGACGTTTTCATACAATACGCGTGTACTGTTAGTGAAAAGCAGGAAAAAAGAGACAGAAATAAAGAGACGAAATTCGTTTGCTCGTTTTCGTTTCGGGACACTTTTTTCTATTCACTCCTCTCACCAAAATCAGCTTCGCTTCAAAAAAAAAAAAAAAAATGTAAGAAATTGTTATGATTTCTTTTAAATTTGAAATTGCCGCCATTTTGAAATATTCTAACGGATTTAGTTTGGTAACAAACTTGTCAAAACTATTACCACAATTTATTGTTGTGTAAAATTTGAATCAGATTGATTAAAAATTGCAGTCATGAGATTTCTAACACACACACACACACACACACACACACACACACACACACACACACACACACACACACACACACACACACACACACACACACACACACACACACACACACACACACACACGAACCAACATTCTAAGTTTGGAAACACATGTTTGATTGTTTAAATAATCTGATGATTTCGAAATAAAATCGATTTTTTAAATATTGCCCTAGCAGCTGTTTTCACGTTTTACTATTAGCAAATAGGCTGAAAAATGCTGAATAAATAGGCCTAATTAAAAGCAGTTGATTATATCTCATTGTAATATTTAATAATTTTAAAGGACGTTTTACAGTAGCATTGTAAAATATTTACTCAATTTTTAGTAACGGGACCATTAGAATACTTTTATTTTAAGCTAAAAGGAATCGATTTTGGCCCTTGACTAAAAATCAATAACCTTTATAGGCTATTTAAAGGAATAAATGATGATACTGTTGTATCTTGCGAGCGTAGAGTGGCAGTACGCCGAGAGCAAGCGGGGTTGGTCCTCAAAGCGGGCAGGGTTACCTTCAGTAAATGGTATCTCTGAGAGAGGATATTACCGCTGTTAACATATTTAATAATTTACCATTAATCTTTTAAGAGTTATTACTGAACTACGCTACGTTTGCATTAGGCCTGGCAATCCGGGCTGTCCTGACTGGGTTAATACCATGACGGCGAACAAATGTTTTTACTTTCTTTGACGGAGACTGACGCATAAATACATAGACAAGGGGGAAGGCGGCAAACAAAACTGAAAAAAGTTTACTTAACACAAAATGTACACAGTTTTCAGTGTTGACACTGCGCGAGAAAAAAACGGAAAGAAAACATTTTTAGAAAAAGACTCGGGAACGTAGAGGGGAGAAGAGATTTAAATGGTCGTCTCGTGCTGGAGGAGGGGGAGGGGAAGATTAACAGAGCACTTAGGTTCTCCCCTTCACGTCATGCCATGAAAAATGGACCTTGTCACCCTTTCTTCGGCCCCAGTCCTCATCATGCCCTCTAATGCATCTCCTACATTTGGTTTGTGCAAATTGTTTACTTATTTGTGTTCAGATTTATTGGGGAGGGGGTGTTGCACTGAAATAAAAGTATATTTTTGAGAGAGAACGATAAGCGAGTTATTTTGGTTTTGTAAATAAACGCTCGTGTCAAAGTTTGTAGAGAAACTTATTGAGGTAGGGCAATACTCGATACACTATATCGAGGCAGCTATTTGGTCTGTAAATACAGTAATTCGCCAAAATCTAAAAGTTTGTTCAAAAGGGTGTCAAGCTTCTTTGACATTTCGTTGTTTGATACTGCCTTTAACTTTATTAGTAACGGAACGGAACACTTACAAAAAAACTTTTTTTTCTTTTTTCACTACACGAAGTACATAGAAACTACAGTAATAGTTTAAAAAAATAATAATTTTAATATTCGTTTTTAGGATCTCTCAGTATAAAAAAGCTATCTGGAAATCTGTGTCATTACGAATATGTGCACAACGCTAAAAACTAAACGCATTGACTTATTTCGACAAAATTAAGCACGTAAGTGTTGTTTTCTCATATTTTGGTACCAATTTTTTTATTTAAAATTTCAAAGTTGTAACTCTTTTTAGAAATAAACCAATAAAAATTAATAAAATTCAGATTTTATCCAAAACTGTTTATTTAATTTAGTTCAACTGAATCAAAACAAAACGAACAAGCAAAAGTTACGTTAGGTAAGAAATCTCAGTAAAAATTATTTTTGTGAACAATATAAGGAAGCCAAATTTGTCAAAAGCGTTTAATCAGATTTTGCTCAAATTTTGAGCATGTGTTCATAACTCTAACCAGAGTACCAAATTCAATATTTATTAAAGTACAGTTCGGAAGCGCCGTTATTCGAAAATAATCCCTGAATGCTGTCTATTTTTGTTTATTTTGAATTACCAAAACTGATTTTTCTAGAAAAAGCGTTTGTGTATTTGTACCATTTATTTTAATAAGTAAATATCTGACAAAGGAGGTAAAACATAGCTTTTAACAAAACACTGTCTAAACTACTTCTTTATATTAATAAAAGATAACAAACAGATGGTAAATTCCTCAATGGAAATTCACTAATAAGAACATTACAATACATTAAATCTAATATGCAACGACTGTTATTATCTATAGTGATGAAAGTAATATTAGGCCGAACCTGCACAGCTGATTTCGCTTCACAGCTGTTACTTTGATAACCTAACACTCTTTCAATTGAGGTTATGTTTATTGCCAAAGTAATAATCTGTATAAAAAAATGTAAACATTCGTTTCTTCAAAATCTTAAATCTCCGAAAAGTCTTCACCGATTGCTTTAAAATTTTGATACATGTTGTATTCGAATATACTCATGTTTCTATATCTTCTACCTATATAAATAGTCGTTTTTTCAGTCGTTTCGATATTCGAAAACTTTTCATTGATTGCTTTGAAATTTTGAAACAACTTTACATTCGAATACACGCGTGTTTTTACATTCTATCTATATAAATAAAAATGAAAATGTTCGTTTGTTCAAAATCTTAAATTTTTGAAAATTCTTCACCGATTGCTATGAAATTTTGGCACATTTTTGCATTCGAATACGCACATGTTTTATATACATCTATAAAAACATGTTTTGTCTATATGTTATTATGTAATATATATAAATAAAACTGGAAATATTCATTTGTTCAGAATCTTAAATCTTCGAAAATTCTTCACCGATTTGACACAACCTTGCATTCGAATACACTCATGTTTGTATATAGGTTGTATCTATATGAATAAAAAAGTAAATGTTCGTTTGTTCAGAATCTTAAATCTTCAAAAATTCTTCACAGATTGCTTTAAAATTTTGACACAACGTTGCAATTCAAATACATTCATGTTTTTATATATCTATATAAAATGTAGATCTATCTAGGGCCTATATAAATAAGAAGGTAAATTTAATTTTTTTAAATCCTATTTCTTCAAAAATTCTTCACACAACGTGAAATTTTTGAAACAACGTTGCATTCGAATACGGTCATGTTTTTATATGCCTACCATTATATAGGCCTAGATGTCACATCTTTGACAGGTAAAAATACGTTTTTTTTAAAAAAAAAGAGCGCCATCTGTTGGAAGTAAAACACGCTATACTGAATATTTTACGATTCCATTTCAATTTTTCCGATTTTCGAGCCATTTACAATTCCCAACTTTCCAAATTTACGGTGCCATTTCAATGTTTCCGAATGCATTGCTAAATTGAACCAGACTGAACCACAGCAACGCGTGGGTCGGGTACAGCTAGTTATAAATATTGTATTTTAATTGTTAAATGTAGAATATTTATATGTATGACTATTAGAAATTCAAACAACTGAAGTTATTACAGCATTATAAGAAAGATTTAGTTAATAACATGTTTGATAATTAATTGTATCGGTAAATACGCAGTGTGGGTTGTTTTCTAATTATTTTTTCGCTAAAACGCTTAATTACATGCCGAAAAGCAATAATTCAAAATATAAAAGCGCGAAACGTAAGGGAATTACGATAAAAATTGAAAATATAAGTGACCGGCATAACCTCAAAATTTCTACTGCCCTAAGTAGGTGTATTTTTATAGCTACAGTCTGTTTAATTAAATAAGCTAGGTTATAACTTTGTAATGTGAGATAACGCGCATGAGCGGTAGGAAATATAGTATGTATCCATGATGTAATGTAAACAGCAATAAAGTTCCGTAAAAAACGGCCTAAAATCATAAGTATCATTAAACAAAATATTTTCTGCGGATGAATATGTGTCAGTTGAGTAAGAAGGTATTCAGTAACAGAAAACAATATTCAAATATCACTATTTGAAAAACACTTCATTGCATAAGCGTTATGAATTATCCAAACGGTTCGAATGTAAATGAAATTATTCTAGTTGAAAACTGTTTATCATACAGGCTTCGGAACGGAGGGCCGCATAAGGCAGAGCCCGACATTAGCATAATAAATTTACAAACCAGGCAAATTTGTTGCACTAACGCGGGACTACGTTTTAAGTAAGTTTAAGCACGGCCTATTATCGTTGACTCTGCTTCTGCTTTCTGCAACCGTCGCTGTTTAATAATTGAGTGTCCATTACAAGGGCCTACTGAGCGCCTAAACACATTACGCAGCTCCGACGCACCTGTGGCTTCTAGACGAATGACACGTCGTTCCCAATTAGCTCTAGAGGCTGTTTAATAGCTTTTTAAACGTCTTTTCGCGCAGTTTAATGCGATTACCTTCTTCGCTTCCATTTTGCGCGGCGGCTCTAGACACTAAGTACTTTTGCCAATATTTCAGAACAGATGCGGTAAGACAGGCGGGTCGATGTTCTGATCAGTTGACGTAGCCTAATTCGCGTATAACGTGTCTGCAGGCACGTGTAGAGTTAGGTAGTGTTGTTGTGTCATATTTATAGTTGAACAGAAGAAACTGAAAGCGTAAAACATTTATGGGCCAATAACAATTTGTGTGTGTGTGTGTGTGTGTGTGTGTGTGTGTGTGTGTGTGTGTGTGTGTGTGTGTGTGTGTGTGAGAGAGAGAGAGAGAGAGAGAGTGTGTGTGTGTGTGTGTGTGTGTGTGTGTGTGTGTGTGTGTGTGTGTGTATAAAACGCTGTAGTACGCTACAAGTACAGTGGATAGATACGTTTGAGGAAATAGTACCATTACCTGTTTAACTGTAGTTGTAGGCCTACAATCTACCACAAGATGCCACCAGCAGCGAGCGCTAACAAAGCTCTCATAAAGGTTACCATTCTAGTACGTTTATATTGAGTGCCTAAGCGAGACAGTGCGAGTTGAATTACTTTTTAGGTTTTTTTTTACTTTATTATACGAAGCACATGCCTATAATATGGCCTGCTAGTCTATAGGCCTACGTACGTGGTGTGAAAAATCGAGAATATTTCTAGTAATGGATCAAATTTACTTCACTGAATAATAAAAGTGGTTTTCTATTTGTTTGTATAGCGTGAGTCTGTATAATCATGTTTTAATTTTCCAAGATTTGTATTTTTTTAACGCAAAATGAAACCAACATCTGTGAATGTGTAATAATTAATTAACAATCGTATATCAGCAAACTCTTGACGCATCAATTGCTAAAAGGTGATAGGCAAAACTCTTGGAATATTTGTTTGAAACAATGATCCCGTTTGTCTTATCAGTGTTCAGTGCATTCCATAATAGTTCGGAACACTGCTTCCTTGTTCAGAACTTGAGCATGCGCAGTAGAACGAAATTCGTATCGACAGAATCGCAAAGAAATAATCTAACCTCAAAAATATTAGCAGTTATGGTTTCGTAGCCTAATTTTTATAAATTTACGAAACAAGATATATTCAGTTTTTATTCTACAAAAACTAGGCAACATTGTTTTATAGGCTTATATGTAATTATTTAAATGTTACTATTGTAAGCTTACCTAGCTTCTTTTTAAATAAACAAATTTCTTCACTAAAAACGTGAATAAAAGAACTATTTTAAAACATAGCTTAACTAAACAGTTAACAACTACACATAGGCCTAATCAACAGACATTATTATGTTTCATGCGTTTCATTGTAAGGTAGTTTCTTTGATACATTTCTATACAGGATGTTTGAAAACTATTTAACAAACTTCGGGGATTGAAACTATTGGGAAAAAAAAGTTCCATTACATACAAGTAATATCTCATTTTGTTCATTGTCATCTGTGAATTTTAAAAATTAAAGTTTTCATTCCAATTTTGTTAAAGACAGAAACTTGAAATATATAAGTAGTCATGAGGTAGATTCTTGTAAATAAATCGTATGGCTTAGCCTACTCATTAAAGTTCAACATTGCGGAAGAAAACGACAAAATTAGGCCTAAGTGTCATTTTTACAGAAATTTTAGTTTCCTAAACAAATTGTAATCCAAAGAGAGATTACTTTAAAAGCATTAAAAGATGCACAGTTTTGTTAAGAAGAAAAAAAATTAAGTGAAAACTTTTATGGTCGCATTTGACAAAACATGGATATAAACATTGGCTTCGCGTCACGCATACCTCACAGTATATACAATTATTCTTGTACTAGCTGTTACCCGTTGCGGCTTTGCCTGCAATTATAATGTAAGCAATAAAATTTATAGTCGATTTTCAAAATCAGAATAGGTCATTTCATTTTAATATATTGCTATGTACAATATTATACGATTTATGGTTTTCGGTCAAGACATATAAATTTTTGCTACTCGATACGCTAAAACAGGGTCATGTCATATTTTAATAAAATACAGTATTATTAAAAAGTCATTATTATATAATTAAACTGGAATAGTATTGTGTTTATCTCAGATACCTAAAACGTGTTCACACCAAATGTAATCTCATTTGGTCCAGTAGTTAAAGTGTATTTGAATAACAAACAAATAAACAAAAACAAACTTTTTAGAAATATAATATGATTAGCTGTTACCCGTCACGGCTTTGCACGCAAACATAATATACATTAAAGATCATGCATTACCGTGTTAGGACCAACAACCGTGTTAGTTAAGTTTTGGAGTACTCTTTAAAAAAAATTAAGGTTTTTTTCCTGCATCACCGTTTAACCCAACAACCGTGTCAGTTAGGTTTGGAGTACAGTACTCTTTTTAAAAAAATAAATAAAGGTTTTTTTAATGCTTCACCGTGTTAGGCCTAACAACCATATTAGTTTTCTAATGGAGTATTCTGTAAAAAAATATAAAGATTTTTCACGCATCACTATGTTAGGCCTAACAACCGTGTCAGGATATGTAGCCTAGTATTTTTAAAAAAAATATAAAGGTTTTTTGACGCATCACCGTGATAGGTCCAACAACCGTGTCAGGATATGTATTACTCTTTAAAAAAATATAAAGGTTTTTTCACGCATCACCGTGTTAGTTAAGTTATGGAGTACTCTTTAAAAAAAATATAAATTTTTTCCATGCATAACCGTATTAGGCCCAACAACCGCGTCAGTTAGGTTATGGAGTACTCTTTTGAAAAAAAACCCTCGTAAATAAAGGTTTTTTTAATGCATCACCGTGTTAGGCCTAACAACTATGTTAGTTAGCTTATGGAGTATTCTTTAAAAAAATATAAAGATTTATCACGCATTACTATGTTAGGCCTGACAACCGTGTCAGTTAAGTTTGGATACTCTTTAAAAAAATTAAGGTTTTTTTCACACATCACAATCATAGGCCCAACAATCATATCAGTTAGGATATGTAGTATTCTTTAAAAAAATATAAAAGTTTTTTTACACATCACCGTGTTAGGCCTAATAACCGTGTCAGTTAATATACTTAGTATTCTTTTAAAAAATTTAAAGTTTTTTCACACATCACCGTGATAGGCCTAACAACCGTGTCAGTTAGGATATGCAGTATTCTTTAAAAAAATATAAAGGTTTTTTTACGCATCGCCGTGTTTGGCCTAACAACCGTGACAGGATATGTAGCCAAACAATCTTTAAAAAAATATAAAGGTTTTTTCACGCATCACCGTGTTAGGCCTAACAACCGTGTCACTTAGGTTATGCACTATTCTTTTAAAAAATGGGTTTCCTATCATCCAAACCCGTGTTAGACGTATTTTTATTGTTTTACTGATCTGTAGATCAGTAAAACAATAAAAATGCGTCTAAAATCAGTACAACACGGTACCGATTTTCGCCGGTAGCAATTTTGAGGTTATGTTGGTCACTTTTATTTTCGATTTTTATCGTACTTCTCCTGCTTTCATATTTTGGATTTTTGCTTTTGGGCACATAATAAAGCATTTTAGTAAGAAAAATATCGAAAACTCCAATAGATGCTGCACTGCATATTTACCATTTTTTCATATAATGTAATTACACAAATATATATATACTACCTTACAATTAAAGTATCCTAATAAAATTGTATATAATATATATATTCTGCACTCTGTTTTACAAACATTGAATAGTCTTAAATGAAAAATACCAGATTGTGATTATTAGATGAAAATGTAACATTAAAAACAATAATTTTGCAATAAATAAAACATAGATTAAAATTTGTAAAATGGGATTAGATCTATGTCCATCTCAGGTGCCTAAATCTCATGTTGAGTAAACAGTAATTAAACCTAACTACAGTTAACAGATGTTACAAAATTAAAAACTGATAATTATTTTGGGCTGTGTAAGTAGTATAATGACGTTTTGTAAAACGGGAATAGGCCTATATGTATCTCTGATACTTAAACCATATACGTACCAAATTTCATCTCAATTGGTCCAGTGGTTAAAGCGTGATTGAATAACAAACAAACAAACACACAAACTTTCAGAAATATAATATGAATTAGATATATAAAGACTTGAAGTAACTACTTCTAAACAGCTGATTTCGCACGACAGATGTTGCTTCAATATCATTTCAATTAGGTTATATTTAATCTTCTTGTTAATTTTTAAAACGTATATGTTCTAAATTTGTGTAGTTAAATAAATAAATAAATATAACATATAACAATCTTTCACTTTTGTCAGCTCTACACCACATATTTTTTTTAATCCTTTCAAAATAACCTGCCATACACGAAACACTTTTCAGAAAGAAACTAATTTCAGTTTTGCGAAAACAGATCTAGTACTTACCTTCCATGAAGTAAGCAGATGTCTTCTTCATTTCAAGCATATTTAATATTCACAAATTATTTGAGTTCACTATTGCAGCTGTTGTTCTGAACTGTAATCATCAGCTATCAGTGAAAAACGAAGTAAACATAGGTTAGATTGTAAAATAAAACACAGAAAGGCGGCACACGTAAAGAAGTGTGTTTAACTGAATGAGGTGACAGTAAAATTTGATCGGTGGGTTACATTTAAAACTTTTCACAGATGGGTCTAAGAGCATCTGTCGTCACGGAATTAAGTGCGGTCTACCGACTCGTCTACCGTGACGAACTAACCTACAAACTATGCTAAATAAACAGAACATAACTCTTCCCTCATCAGTTCGTCTTACAGTTTGAAAGGATCGGTTTTATTGTTACATTTTTAAAGGTATGTAAATATATCGATGTGTTTGTTAAGTAAAAGATTTTTACTTGTTAACAACTAAATGCTAAAAACGTTTACATTTTATTGGACATAAGAGTCGGTAGGCCTACTTGTAACTTTAAGATAACAGAAAATAAATACAACTAATTGTTTTATAATTTTTTTTATTCACCGTGAGACATTGTTAGACATATAGATGAAACATAGGCCTATGTCACATAATAAAAATATTGTGAAATTATACCTACTAGTATTTAAAATTTTTTAGGTTATCTCGTAGGCCTAATTTAAGAAATTGAACTGTGAAGCTTTTGTAGTTAACATTAACAGTATTACGATTATTTACTAGAGGAAGGGATAGTTCAACCCCAGGCACTGCGATCGACTGACCTATTGTGCAACTTACCTCATAAAATACCTAGTTCAGCAGATTGGTGCCCCTAATAAGTTCCAACAACCCACTGACTAGCTCACTCTGCTGAAGATCTCTAGGGTCTTGGAAACCAAAAACCCCTAGCCTCCTACTAGCAAGAGCCTCACAATCATAAATTATGTGACCTGCAGTTTCCTCCTCCTTTCTGCACAATCTACACACGGTTTCTCCGTGGTATACACCTATCCTGTTCATGTGTACCCTCAGACCACAGTGTCCTGTTATGAGCCTCATGATCCTCCTGAGTTGTGCTCTGCCCAAGACTCTGCTGCCCCTTTGATTCCTCCAGAAGGAACTTTGCTTAAGAGACGTTTACTATGGGAATGCCCATGAAGGTTGTCCCATCTTACCGGTGTTGACATGTAATCCACCCATTAATAGTGGACCTGGCCAACGATAGAGAAATCCCTAAAGCCGGCTCAGGTCCGATAAACTCAGATGCAGATCCAAGTCCAGCCAGTCGGTCTGCCTCCTCATTACCCTCAACTCCCCTATGCCCCGAAATCTAGTGAAGAGTTACCCGGTTATCCCGGGACGGAACGTCAAGTTTCTTCCAACACTCCCAGACCAGCTTGAACTGTATTATAGGACCCGCAAGTGCTTTTATTGCTGCCTGACTATCGGTATGAATATGAATACGCGCCTTCTTGAAGCCCCGATCCAAGTTCTCCCGAACACAGTCATTAATGGCCATCACATCAGCCTGAAATACTGTTGTATTCTGTCCCAGGGTAATTACTTTCTTTAACCCCGGTTTCAGACCGTACACCCCAGCAACAGTGCCCGACTTTGTCTTAGAGCCATCTATATACCATACAATGTCTCCAGGTTTTTCCAGCACACGATCTCTCCTCTCGAAGATACTAGGTGCCGTTTAACCATATGATCAGTCCCCATAATCAAGATTGGATCAAAGATCTTGTCTGTAATTCTAGCATGCCCATAGATAGAGGACAGCCAGCCACCACCACCCTGCAGTCTATAAGCTACTTTACGTGCCTCCCCCATGGCAAAAAGGTCTGTAGGGGGAAATCCATGGCTACCATTGGGGCAGTGTCCATACAGTCAGTGATGCATAGGCACGCCAACCTCTGCAACTTAGTCAGAGACTCTCTGGCCCCCCTCTGCTCGACCTTAGTCCACCACACCACAGCACCATAGCACACCATAGGTCTAATGATTCCAGTATAGATAAACTTCATAATTCCCGGTCTCAGTTCCCATGTTTTGCCAACCATTCTTCTAATTGCCATTAAAGACTTATTGACTTTCCCCATGATGCGCCCCAGGTGAGCATTCCAGGTTAACTTAGTGCCCAACACCAAGCCTAGATACTTCACCTCGTTTGCAACTGGAATTGTCTCCCCAAAGAGCTTGAGTCCTCCTAAATGCGGGGGAAAACCTCTTTCTAGTAAAAGGAGCCAGAGTAGTTTTCCTGGGGTTAACCTCTATATTCTCCAGACTACACCAGGTTTCCACCAGTGATAAGGCTCTCTTCATGAGATCTACCACTGTATTACCATGCTTCCCCCGGATTAGCACCACTAAATCGTCGGAATATCCTTGGGTATAGCATCCCTCTGACGAAAGAAGATTCCAGGAGTGAGTCCACCACCAGGTTCCATAAGAGAGGGGACAAAACATGCCCCTGCGGACAGCCCCTGACAACCTCCACCTCCACCTCTTCTTCTAGAGCTTCAGCTACAACTGACCTCCCACGCAACATGTCCCCCATCCAGCTACACACGGTATTATTCACCCCGCATCTAGACAGCGCACGAAGCATTGAAGCATGTGAAGCGATGTCAAAACCTCCCTCAATATCTAGAAAGACACCGAGGGCGTATTCTTTGGTCTCTAGAGTCCCTTCCAATCTGTGAACCAAATTATGAAGTGCACTCTCACAACCTTTCCCTGATTGATAGGCATATTGACTGACATGTAGAGGAATCATGGCCCTTCTGATCAATCATATCTATCTACCAATTTCTCTAATGTCTTCAGAAAAAAAGAAGTCAGACTGATTGGCCTAAAAGCCTTAGGGTCAGCATAAGATGCTCGTCTCGGCTTAAGAATAAAGACTACACGGGCCGCTTTCCAGCCCAGAGGTATGTACCATCTGTATGGGCCAGTGGCTATGCTGGCTCGGTACAATCTGCACAGGATAACAGCAATAGGCTCTCCTCCATGCTGAAATAGTGATGAAAAAATACCACCAGGACCAAGTGACTTGAATGGGTGAAAGGTATTAATGGCCCATCTAACCTTATCCAAGTCCACAACTTGGTTTGCGATTTTCCAATCTCCCCTACTAGGCTTCTTATAGGGAACACGAGACACTCACTTCCTTCCTACATCCCTGACCACAGAATCAGGAAAGTGTTCCCTGAGTAGGACTTCCAAAGTGTCCTTCACAGTTGTAGTATACTCCCCATTAGGACCAACAAGGGTCCCCATAGGGTTCAAAGGGTCCAAGGTTAGGACTTTCTGAAGTCGTGCCCCCTAAGAAGTACGACTGACCTCCTCACAGAACTTCCTTCACGAGTCCCGTCTCGCCGTTTTTAATGCCTTATAATACTCGGTCAGGGCCCTCTATACGCCTCCCACTTACCGTAGCGCTTGGCCGCATTTTACAGCCTTCTAACCTGTCCCCTTTGCTCAGAAAGTGCCTGAGTCCACCATTTAACATTAACCCCAGCAACCTCGAAAGGGGACAATTCTCATGAAAGGAGTCCGCAACTATCTCCGCCAGTCTTCCAGATACATACTCTAATTCATGCGAATTATTTATCGGCCTCCTAAGACCCCTAAGATCAGCCCTAAGCTTTTCTTCATAGGCCCCCCATCTAGTATTCCTAGGATTTCGATAATTATTTACTGATCTATTTATCACCCCGAGATCCATGACGATATGCCAATGATCCGACATATGGTTCTTTAGACACACGCCATATACCCAATGCAGCGTGCACGCCCTTGGTCCCCAGAGTAAGATCTAAAACTTCACTTCTAGCCTTCGTTACGAAGGTAGGTGTATTACATTTATTGAAAATATAAAGATTATGAGCTACAATAAAGGAAAGCAACTGCTCACCTCTAAAGTTGGTGTTACTGCTACCCCACACCGTGTGATGTGCGTTGACATCCGCTCCAACAAGCAGCTCAACTGCTCCATCACCACAGTGCTCCACCACCCTTCTAAAGCTGATGGGCGGGAAGCTATCCATTTCCTCATGTGGGAAGTAAGCAGAGGTCATGACAACCCTTTTGCTCCTAGTTCCCACATGTAGCTCTGTACTAACTGCAGTACAATCTCTGGAACATAAACAAGACAATACAAGTATCTCAATATTATTCCTAACAACTATGCAGGTCCTAGGCCTTGCGGCTGATCGGTCATATATTAACTTATCTCCGCCTATAGTCAGTCCTACTATTCTGCCTCCCGTCACCCATGGTTCTTGAACCAAGGCAAGGTCGGCTTCACCCTGCTCAAGCATCCTCCGTAAGACAGCAGTTGCCGCCTTACTGTGATGGAGGTTGACTTCAACTCTCATCCTTTTTGGGGAGAAGAGGTAGCTGCTGCCTTTTCTTTCTGCAGTCGGCGCCTTTGCGCTCCTGAAGGACGTTTGACAGCCCTGTTGCAGATCCACCTTTGCAGATCCCCGAGAAACACAACTATCATCGAAACAAACACAGTAGGACTGCCTGGCAGCCCCACAGTCGGCTCCAATACAACACTGGTGGATTCAACGGGATTAAGTCCAACCCCAGTATCCACCTTACCCAAACTCCCACTCCCCAGGTCCAATCCTAAAAGTCCCCCAAGATGTATATTTGTTAATTTTGATTGTTGAGTATCCATAAATGGTTCCACGATCAGCTAGGGAAAAAATAAGTCCACCCATGCAGAGCTTCGCATGCATAGGTAAGGCTGATTGAAACTGGAGGTCGCCCGGTATCCAGAGTTCGCATACTAAAAGCTAAGCTACCCCTTAGTCATGCAGCCCTCGGCGTTTGCTGTTCTACCTTAGCTTGGGATTCCCTAAATGTAACTGTGAGTGTAAAGTGTTGAAGTTGTAAGTGTAGTGTTGTAACTGTAAGTGTGTGTTAGACTCGGGTACCGCGAGAGACGTCTAAATCCTCTCAATAGGTGCAGCTAGTCTGCACCCCCATGCGGGGAACATTAACAGTAAGTTAAGCTTTTAGTTTTGTTTAACATTAAACGTACATGGTTCAAACACATTACATAAACACTCTTACATTCCAAAAGAAATAAATCCGAAAGCAATAACAAAAAAGAAGTAAAATCGGCCAGATTTCTCAAAATCGGTTTATTAGATTTTGGTCATATATTAGGATACATACTTAAGTCGGTGTACTGAAACTGCTTCAGGTTAAATTTTTTATTAACTAGCAAATCTTAAGTTTCTTCTAATTCAAATTGTGTGTACTAGCTTGAATTACGTATATTAATTATAACCAGAAATTTAGCAAAACATAGTGAAGTTATTTCGAGAAATTAGGTCAATTGTATTTATTTCGATAGATTCTGAGCCGGATTTTGGGGACAGCCTATAGCAATTCGTTTTGTGCAGGTATTTATGGACACTTCAGCAAAATGTACACAAATCGATATAGCCGATTTTGAAAAAAAATAATTTTTTTTATTGTAAAACCAAAATTGATTTTCAAAAATTGATTTAAAAAAAATTGAAATGTTATTGAGTTACGTGCAGAGCATAACTGCATATCAAATTTTATTTAATCGGTCAGTAAAAACAATGTAAGTAAAAATTACTTTTTTGTTGCATTAAAACAACGATGACTACTCTATAAGTTCCATAACCTAGTTAGCGTGTTTACTAAACTATAATGACTTCATTTATTCTAATATTCTCGTGGTACTAGATGGTATTTGGCATGATGGGGTTAACCCTTAAGCCAATCTGCTAACTCTTCCCTTATTCAATCAGTTGTCCTCTCGTGGTACCAACTTCCCCTCTCGCGCAGATAAGAGCTGTACAGATGCCTTCGAGGGCACATGGGAGGCACATAAATTTATCAATTCACTCACGATCTAATTTGGACAAAAATTCATTTTGGATCCTTTCCAGTTTTGGTCTCTAATTATGAAAATAAAAATACGTTTGAAGTCACTGTATTTTCCTTAGACCAAAACTGATAGGCCTAAGTTTCATAATTTTCCAGATCACTATTTAGACGCTAATGATGTATTACCGATAGAACAGACGAACAGACACTCAAACGAAAAAAATCTTTATAAAATTATAAACACAGCACATGTCTAAAGTTTCTAGTTCATAAAATTGTTTTGTTGAGTAAGGTAACATTTGGATTTAGTGAAAGAATATTAGGCCCTGAAATGTGTAGGCTTAATACGCGTTTGACATGGTGTTCCTTTCACCCCATAGGCCCTATTTGCTTCCTTACGAGCAGATTTTACTTCTAATTAATGTTTTCTGATCATGGAACTAATAACTTTGTTTAGAATTTTATAAACGTCTCAACGTTGTTGTGCATGTTTTCAGTAGCCTATTAAATACTTAATTAGAAAAAAATAGCTAATATATAGTAGGCCTATTTTTCAGTCTAAAATTGTACATAAAACTATGTTGATTAAAATTATTTAAATAATGATCTTTGTTTCTACTAGGAATTATATACACAATAACGTTTAGCACATTATTTCACATTTCCTAGCTTTGTCAAACTTATTCAAGCGTCGATTAACTCCCTTGTCAGAATTTATTAAGGTAAGTATACTTATAATATTGAGTACAAAAATAATGTAGGTAATCCGGCAGTAAAAGACTGCCAGATGTACGGTAAGCCAACAAAGCTGTAGCCTACAGCTACATCAGTAAGTTTACACTAAAAGAGAGCGTAAGTCATCCAGCCACTCCCAAACCACAGTGTTTCGTATTTTTATTTTGTTTACGCCCAAAACCAACAAACTAAATTAAAATCTTTTCGGCCCTCCGCGTACATTTCAAGTTTGATTAATATCACTATTTTCTCGTTCGCTCCGCGCGCCGCCTAAATATAGCCTGGCCACTTTACTAAATCTAAAAGTGTTTTGACTAGGTTTGCGTGTTTCTCAATGGATCTTGTCGTTTTGTTTTGTAAAACATTTCAAGAGTAAAAAAGCGAAACATCTAGTCTGGGCTTAAGTGCTGCGCGGATGGGTGTCGGTGATATATAACCGATTGTATAGAGCGCAGCACCGTCGCCGCCGCAATCTGGTCAGAAGCTTACTTTTCGTAGATCTCTCTGAGCTACTGTCGGGGAAAATTAAAGAAAAAATTTTCTTTCCAGATCTACCAACACTATGCGTCCATTGGAAAATATTTAATCCCAGAAACTAAATAGGCTAACTGTCACCTCGTCATTAATGTGCAAGCTCTATAGAACGCATTTGGTCTGAAATGCAAGTAACTATGACAATTTTTCAAGGATGTCAAACTAAAAAAAATTTCTGTCGCAAGAAAAAAGTTTATTAATACTGGCAAACGAATTTAGAAGCGTACTCTCCTCGTAGCTATACAGCAGAAGTTAAGTATCGCAAAAAAAAAATATATATTTTACCATACCTTATCTTACATGGTGTCATTTAAAGTAGGCTACTACCTATTTTATAAAAACTTTGTGTTGTACTTATTTAAATTAATCACGTAAAATTATACGTGATCTTAGTTTTGCCTACTCACAATTAAATATTGTACAAGCGCTGATCTCTGAATCACATAAACCGGTTAAAAACAGTAGCTAAATTTGAAAAGAATCATACATTTTTATTTTGTGGTTTTTGATAAATTACCGATAGTAGTCTATCTACTATACCGATAGTCTTATCTACTTACCAATAGTAGTCTATGCCATTTTAAACTTGGCATTTTTGTTTTTTAGGTTAGGTGCTACTAATTTACTTTTTACAAAAAAAAATATATATATATGAAAAATATAAATTAATGATTTAAGAAAAATAATTAGTTCCAGACAAATTAATTTCGATGTCAATTTATTTTCATTTGCTCGTTTCTTTAACACGATGCCCGAAACTACTTTGACTGTGATCAAAGTTCATTATGATATTTTTAACAAGATTTCTAAAACTTAATTTTTCAAAATTTTAATACTGATTATGACAGGGAAATAGGATTTTCAAAATAGTGTACGATACAAAAATATATGTGAAAATGAATTTGTCGCCGGTCAGGAAGTCCATTTTCTTATTTACAATACAATTTAAAATTTTTAGAAAAATAATAGGCCTACGAAAATTCTCTTCCATCTCGTTAGGGAGACAGCTGTGTACAGTGATTAGCCTATCTAATATATATATATATATCGCTTTGCAAGTAAGAAACATCCACGTAAAAAGCGTTAGAAATGTTACGAACTATATAGTGCGTGTTTGTGAACAGAGGCCTTGAAGAACAACCTACCGACTGTCAGGGGCCATTAGGAGATTGACAGGGGTTGCCCGCTAATAGCCCGGGACCTTGCAGGGGAATTCCCCCATTGATTTGTATAAATTGTCGTATCATTGATTTCACAGCCGGCCTATTCTGCCCCAAGGGCGTCGTACACAAATCTATGCTCACTTGTATTTGTTTTCCCGAAGTACATAGGTCCTACTTATTGCCATTGTTCCATAATCTACAACCAATAGACTTTGTAAGTTTGGTTCTGAAACCTAATGTTTCTTAATTTTTGATATTGAAGGTGTGAATAGGCTTAGTCTACGTCATTTTGTGTTGTTTTTTTTTTTTAAAAATAAGATCTACTTACCAATAGTAGTCTATGCCATTTTAAACTTGGCATTTTTGTTTTTTAGGTTAGGTACTACTAATTTACCTTTTACAAAAAAAAAAAAAAAATTATAAGAAAATATAAATATAATTATTTAAGAAAAATAAATAGTTCCAGACAAATTAATTTTGATGTCAATTTATTTTCATTTGCTCGTTTCTTTAACACATGATGCCTGAAACTACTGTTCGTTTTTTTCTTTTTTGAAGTTTTGCACTTTGATATTGATGAACCTAAAACTCGACACGTTTGCAATAATGTGGTGTTACATAAACTGATTATTTTAATATTCATAAAGAAAAGCTCTCGTTAATAGTCAAAAGGGTGTTGTTGAAAGTATGTTTATCATTTTATTCTCTGTAGTTAAAATGGGTCATTACATGACTCGAAGCCTTCGAAATGTGGCTCTATAGGAGAGTGTAGAGGATCTCGTGGGTAGACAAGTGGCCAACAGAGCAGTGATGGAACGACTGAAGAAAGACCTAAAAAGTGATGAACACCATCAAGTGAAGTAAACTTGAATATCTTTGACGCATTATGAGAAATGAAAGCAAATACCACCTTCTGAAATCCATTTTCCAAGAAAAAGTGAATAGCAAAAAAAGGCCAGGAAGAAGAAGGATATTATGGCTTAAAAAACAAGGACATGGTTCTCAAAAACTACTACTGAACTTTGCAGAGCAGCCGTGAACGAAGTTGTCATATCCATGATGATCGCAAATATTCGACACGAATAGGCACCTGAAGAAAGAGAATTATTTAATCAAGGATACTTCCTGTACGGATATACCTATAAATTCAAGTCATCGATGTAAATACAGTAATACATACATTGATGTTTCAAGTAAACAAAATCTGCATGTCTTCTGACTTAATTTTCTCCTGACTTGACCTCACCAGTTGTTTGTTCTGACGACTTCGCAGACAAAAGTTAACCTCTTTCACTAAGCCTTTCTTTTTCTTGTCATTTTATCTATTTCTTTTAACTTAAATTGTAACTGATCACAATTTAATATTCTTCTTTTGCAAATTCCTTCAGTAAATGTACATACATACACACACACACACGAGGTGTATTCAGAAAGTAACGAGAATTTTTAAATTTCGCGGGCTTGGAGAGTCCGATTGTCAAACATTTTTTTTATTATGTTGGTATATATGCCCTTGAAGTATGATAAAACTTTCTGCTGTTTTCATTGTTGATTTTGTCTGTGACAGCCACTAAGGTTACAAGTGTTTTTATGAGCTCGGCGATTTTCGTTTGTTAAAAGAAATGGATCAAAGAATTTGTATCAAATTTTGTGTAAAAAATGGAATAAAGTGTAACAAAGTGTGTAAAATGTTAACAAAGGCCTATGGTGAGTCTGCTATGAGTAAAGCAAGAGTTTACGAATGGTATAAGCGTTTCCAAGAAGGTCGTGAAGGCGTTGAAGATGACGAACGCCCTGGACGTCCCAGCACATCAACAACCGATGAAAACGTGGAAAAAAGTGAAAGAAATGGTTATAAACAATCGCCGAATCACAATTAGAGAGGTCGCTGATGATGTTGGCATATCGATTGGATCATGTCATGACATTGTTTCCAATGTTTTCTGTATGAAACGCGTGGTAGCAAAATTCGTTCCAAAATTGTTGAATTTTGAACAAAAACAGCGGCGAATGGAAGTTGCTCAGGAGTCACTAAATGAAATCAACGACGATGCAGAATTATTGAAACGTATTATAACAGGTGACGAAACATGGGTTTACGGATATGACGTCGAAACTAAGGCTCAATCATCCCAGTGGAAGCAGTCTGGCTTGACAAGTGCGGTCGAACGTGAAGGTTATTATGCTCACTGTGTTCTTCGATATTAATGGCATAGTGCATCATGAATTCCTGCCACCAGGTGAAACGATCAATAAGGAGTACTACCTACAAGTTCAACGCCGTTTGCGTGAAGCAATCCGGAAAAAAAACATCCGGATCTGTGGAAAAACAATTCATGGCTTTTGCACCACGATAATGCACCAGCTCACACTTCATTGCTTATTCGTGAATTTTTGGCCAAAAACAGTACTGTAACGATGCTACAGCCTCCATATTCGCCAGACATGGCTCCGTGTGACTTTTTCCTATTTCCAAAAATAAAGAGAACCTTAAAGGGCCGTCGTTTTACAGCCGTAGATGACATTAAAAGCGCATCGCTGAAAGAACTAAAGGCTATCTCAAAGATTGAGTTTGAGAAGTGTTTCGAGGATTAGAAGAAGCGCTGGCACAACTCAAGTGCACAATCTCCAATGGGGACTATTTTGAAGCGACAACATCAATGCAGAAGAATAAATAAATATTTTGTTAAAAAAATTAAAATGCTCGTTACTTTCTGAACTCACCTCGTGTGTGTGTGTGTATATATATATATCCTTCATTAAATAGAAAAAATGAAATAAACAATAAAAACTTTGAATCTAATGAACTATGCAATTCATATTGGCAATTTGAGTTTAATCTGTCAGATGAGTTGGGTTACTGATTGATAAAAGATGCAAAACAACAAATTAATTTCTTAAAATCGGTTTATCAGATTTTCCTAAAATTGTGGTCTTATTTCGGACCAACGTTCACAACTCAAATCAGTGTAGCAAATTTGGTATAATAGAAAATTTCAGTTCGAGAATAAATAAAAAACAAACTGACAGCAATTTTTTATTTACTCTGAACTATAATTTTTTTTTAATTTCAAATTTTACAAGTTATGAATCTTCCTATAAGACCAAAATCTGATATACCGATGTTCAGAAATTAGGTAGGGTTTTTTTATTCACTTGAGAAATATAGCAACTCATTCACTTTGACTGACACTTGAACTCTAGAGGTCATGTTCATTAGATAAGTCCTTAGGTCTTGCCAAGATAACCACTCCAATAACTCATTTTCTAATAGAAATTAAACTATAATAAATTTACCAGTTCATAGTGATTAAAACGTTTTACCAATACCTCTAACATGTTCTAAAAACCCAGAAAACAGCACAAAGTATTGTCACAGTATCCAACGTACGACATTCAGCCAAGGGCTTCCTCCCCCATTTTAAATTACTCTTTAAGAAGAAGATCTTAAAATAAAATTTGATTCAATTTGTGCTTATCTCAGATAAAAGTGTTTTAGCTCTATTGCACACTTCAAAATGCATTTTTTATGAAAGGAAAAACCACTTTGCATCCCTCCTTTAGTAATTCCCCTTGTAGAAGGGGACTTCCATCCCCGACACGGAGGGTCTGGTAGAACGGGAGGGGGTTTTGGTCCCTTGGAGGTGTTTTGCAAAATTAAAATACATTACAACTATTGGATTGTTTTACTAAGGGTACAGAGTTAAATTTAAATAACATTACGTGTGCAAGCTAATCAAATTGTAAAATTTTGAGATTATAGTTTAGAATTTAAACAGTTAACAAATTGAAGAGATCTTTTCTAACTTTATAATTCTTTAAACAAGACCTAATGAACAAAATAAGAGACAGTCAGTATGGTTTATAAATTAATATTAGTAAAACCGAGTTCATGGTAATTAGTAATGAAGCACTTGGAAGGTATAACTTAATGGTCAATAACACACCAATAGAAACGGTATCACAGTTCACATACTTGAGAAGCATGATCACTGAGGATTGGGACCATTCACAGGAGATAAGGTGCAGTATAAAGAAAACAAGGGTCGCCTTCAATCAAATGGCTGAACTCAAAAAGTCATAACCTTAACATCAATATCAAAATCAGACTCCTCCAGTGCTATATTTCCTCAATACTTTTCTAAGGAATGGAATCATGGACAAAGAGGCAACACAAAGAAGACTCAAAGCCTTTGAAATGTGACTCTATAGGAGAGTGTTGAGGATCTCAAGGGTAAATAAGAGTGACCAACAAAGCAGTGATGGAACGACTGAAAAAAGGCCTAGTAATGATGAACATCATTAAGAGAAGAGAACTGGAATATGTTGGGCTTATTATAAGAAACAAAAGCAAATACTGCCTTCTGATATCCTTTTTCAAAGGAAAAGTCTGTGGTAAAAGAGGGCCAGGAAGAAGAAGGATATCATGGCTTAAAAACTGAAGCACACGGTTCTCAAAAACTACTACCAAACTAGAGCAGTTGTGAACATATCCAGGATGATCGTCAATATTCGGAATTAATAGGCACCTGACGAAGAAGAAAAAACAAAAAATTTTATGAAATGTGTTTACACCTCATATTATAATATTGTGTACTTTCTTAAGAATACAAAACACTTAGTAAGACATATTAGAGTCTAAATTTTAAATTACAAAATTTTTGACATCAATCCTAGTATGTGTTTAAAACAAGTGATATATTCAGATTTCTAGTATTTTTAGCTTCAAAGGCTCAAAAACCCTAACTTTTTCAATTTTAATGCATTCTAATAATACCAAGCAGTTTTGACTTAGTGTTATAAATTTTAAGTCGATCAATTGACCCTTTCTCTCGTTATCATGCTTACAAATTTTGTACACACACACACACACACACACACACAATAGTTTGGAAGTCGTTTACATCAATCCTGAGCATAAAAAAACATTTTGAGGTATTCCTAATGTATTTAGAATTTTGGCTACTAAAAAAGTGGTGGGTCTAGAGATATTTATTTACATAAAAATTTAAATTTTCATTTATTCAAAATCTGAAATATCCGAAAATTCTTTGATTGCTTTGAAAATCTGATACAAGGTTGCATTTATGTTTTTATATACTTATTATGTTTTTTATACCTACAATTATATGGATGTCGCACCTGTGGCAGGTTTTTTTTTTGAAAACTGTGTAATTTGTTGGATGTAAAAGCAACACATGCTACACTAAATATTTTATGATTCCGTTTCAATGTTTCCAATTTACAATTTCCAAATTTCCAATTTTACGATTTTATTTCAATGTGTTCAATTTACGATCTATTTACAATTTTCAAATTTATAATTTTACAATTTTATTTCAATGTGTCTAATTTACAATCCGTTTACGATTTAAACAGGGTACAGCTAGTTTTAAAATAGTAATTCTGATAACAATATATCTATTGTAATTAAAAAAAAACAACGAAACAAAATTTTTTACAGATTACATAACCGTGAAAGAAAAGGTAACAAAGAAAACACTATAAATGATATTGATTAGTGTTAATAATTTCTAAAAATATAACAATTAATAATCTTGCTTAACATTAAGTACAAATTAATAAATATTGTTAATTAGATCACATTTACTTATCTTATAATATATCACAACATCAAATTAACTAACTTAAATGTAGAAACGTTTAACAATGGAAAATGAATCTTTCTCGGCTTGGAACTTTAAACAGTTGTAATGTACAACAAAAGAAATTTATTATGTGAAATACAAACTAGTTGAAAATGTATAGCTAACTGGTTTTATCTTATTTTGAATAACAATAATTTAAGTGTAAAACATCACTGTTTTTAAACTACATATTTATGCTAATGATTTCTGTTATGAGGAAAAAGTCTATTTTTATTAGTAACAAAGTGATTTTTGAGGGTTAATTTTTTTTATACAATTATAACATACATAACAGAACAGATTTAGAAAAGAATACATTTAAAAGAAATATTTTAGGTTTGAATTAATACAATCATGCAATTGACTACTATTTTTATCAAATATATTTGTGTTGAATAATCGATACGTTATTTCTGAAATAAGCATTGTATTCAAACATATTTTGGCATTATATTTTCATTAATTTTAAGATATGTTTTTAGCTTCATGCTATTTATCATGAGTAAATAAGTCAACCAAAAGGGGAACTTAACACGATCAATACCAATCAATGCCGTAATAATGCGAGTTATACTGATCCATAATGATGTTATAATTTCCAGCATTTTCCAACCTTACACGGTTGCCACTTCGTCTCACGCTAATCACACTCTATACAGCAGAACTTAACTGTATTTCTTTGGACACCATGTATAGCTTATTGTGTAACTGTATGACAAGTAGAAACACTGGCTCATTTGAACCTAGTCAGCCTGTCAGAAGTAGTAGATTTCAAAAACTATTTTCGGATGGACTAAACCTTATCCAACAATAGTTTATCAAGTGTACAGTTCCTTGTTTTTGTTGCTATAACTAGGACCAGTAGGATTCCTCAACACAGATAATGTTTCGCATGTTAGAATAAAAGTTCATAACACATTGCCTTCTTCTAATATGTCATCACCTTCAGGGTCACTTACTTGTTACTCGCTGCCGTCTTACCACATTGGCTGTTAGCATTCAACGTTCAACTGATGCAACATTAACATCTGAACCTTACACCACCTTACTGACAATATCCCCACTACTATCCAATAATGATGTCTCAAAATCAGGAAATTCGGATCCGTGTCAGTATTTGATTTGCTTCAATAGCTGCATCTTAGATGGTCAGTAATACTGTCATTATTTTTGCAATTGTATCAGTATTACTGATAATGTGAGGTCCCCTAGAGATTTATTTCAATTCTAAGTTGCTGTTTATTGGTATTTATTTAAATTATGTTTCATGCATCATAAAAACCAACAGCTGTTTTATGCACTTAATGAAATCTCAGTAAAAATAATGCGGTAATTATCTTCACTCATTCAAATTTGACTAGTTGGAATGGACCTGGACAACCTTTACTTGATAAGTTGGACAAGTGCGTTTGACTGTGCTGACTCTGACTTTCTGAAGTCCTCCAATAGCTGCAACAAATACTCAGCCTATTAAAACCCAGTGGAGTTTGCGTCATGCATATTCTAACAAATATAAATAGCATAACAGGAATTTTGTAATTGCAACTCTTCTCAGTTTTGCAACAATTGTTATGAATTAAAGGGTTTATAGTATTGTTGTTAAACGAGTTTGAAAAAAGTTGTACCTTATTTACTTTCAATAAGATTTACTTTTGGAACATATAAAAATGAGACACATTTTTGATGAATACTGTATGTAAATAGTCAGCTGATTTTATTGAAGTTGATTCTCTGAAATTACCAATCAGCTGTTTTTCCATAATAAAAGGTAAGTAGCACTAAAACACCTATTTGGCAAATAAATTAAATAGCTACAGTTCATTCAAGATCGCTAGTCAGTGAAACACACTGTTTGTTTATTGATAGCATACCTAATTTGTTAACATTTAACTGACTATGCTTTGTCAATATAGTTTAGTTACATTATTGAATACTTGCAATCTTTCACCAGATTTAATAATTTTAATACAAATTCTAATTTAAAAAAATAATAATAAGTAAGCAATACAATTATATGAAACTAAAAATATTTTTTTAAATTTGAATTTCCTGCCACTTTTTTAAAAAAATTGCTGTTTTACTAATCATTTAAAACCATGACAAAAGCAGAACAAATCAAACAATCCCAGTACAATTATTAAACAGCTGTTTTACTGTAATGAAAATAAATTGGCAAAAGTAATGAAATTTATAACATCACACAGACTTTAATAAGCATATATTGTTTTTAATTTTATAATGCAAATAGCCTGTACTAATTTGTAAAGCTAATTTGTAAGCTTTTAAATCTTCAACTGTACTGAATATATGAAAATAAAACCTAACTGCAGTCAAGATCATTTAGCATTATAAATTTAGGCAATACTATAATTATCAAAGAACTTACAAATTTTATAATGATCGAAATGTGTGTACGTAGCCAAAAATGTTATATGTTTATTTATACCAACCTTAAAAACATTTGTGCGGTCAAAACAAGTCAAATTTAATAAAATTTCTACTTATATGTGACGAGATAAACAAACGCTGAAACAAGCTGCCAGTACAGTAATAAATTACAGTAAACTCCTTTAAATCAATTTGCGAGGACATGTGGCCGAGCAACGTTTGACGTCTGGTCACTCTGACATTATTAGATCTGCCAGAAGTTGCGTCGCGACATACTCCAGACTTTAACAATGCTGCCATATTTATTATCTAGGTAATTCTATTTGTTAACAGCAGCTGCGCTGCACTTAATGTGACATACGACAATTTCTGTCTTAAGGTTCGAACTGTAGTAGAAACAGAATAAAATAGTAAATAAAATGTTACCTAGTTACTGACAAAATCGGAAAACATATATCTTGGTAGTTGTCTTAGATATATGAAATAACTTTTGATTAGATTAGAAATAACTTTTGATTCAGTTTTTTGGTAACTCAATTATCTATTGACTTACAGAAAAAACTGAAAACATAGATTTTTTTTGATATTTAAAATAGGAAACATTTTTGTCTCTTTTAATTTTGTTGTAAAATTGGTTTTCAAGATAGTCAACGTTAAAAATTTCAAATGGCTGTCATTTTGAAACAAATAGATTAATTTTTTGATAATTTTTTCCAAAGCATGTTTTTACGAATTAAAAGTATGTGCAGAGTTTCGATTCAGACAGTCAAACCATTTTAAAGATATAAATTATTTTTGTAAAAAAAACAAAATAGCGAATGGCTTGGTTACTGTGGGTTTTGAGTCACTTGTCCAATTGAATTTGATCTGTTACTATGAGGTCATTACATCTGTAACATCTGTTACATCTATAACAGGTGTTGGATCATATTGTAAATTATTACACACCTTTAGTGAAATATCTAGTATAATTAAGGTATAAAAAAAAGTTAGACTTACCTGATAGCTAAGCTCCTGTTCTAGTATCACCCGGTTGTCATGGTTGTTGTGGCAGCAAGCCAGCAGGGTGGGGAACAGAAGGGAAGTCAGTTTTGGATCACTAAAGTACTCGAAGGGTAGATTGCACAGCTGTTGCAGTACTGTAGGCATGAAGCCTGACTGCAGCATCATCTGCAGTACAGAATCAGTACAAACACTATTTACACACACAAAAAAGTAAATAGTGCAAAAAACATTACACACACTTTCTCACTTCCCTCAAAGAGTCCAACTAAAAATCTGGAAAATCAGCCAAACTTCTCAAAATTGGTTCATCAGATTTCGCTCAAAATTTGTTCACAAATAAAGATTCATAATTCAAATTAGTGTACCAAAATTTCAAATAAAAAAAATTACAGTACAATAGCAAATTTTAAAAAAACCTTAAGGAGGTTAGTGATTTGGTTACAATTTTTTTCCAAATTTATTTCCGAATATTTTTTTTAATTTCAAATATGCTACAATGAAGTGAATTATAGAACTTCGTATTTGACAAAATTTGATGAATTCATTTTAAGAAATTACACACTTTTTCCAACCTCAAAAAAAATAGCCCACAAACTAGATTTTTTTAGGCCTATAGCGACCCAAATATTTGGTATGAGGAAAAAGTGTCAACATTTTTTTTAGTTAAAAATGGTCCCAAGGCTTATACGATAAATAAAAGGAAAATGATACCAACATGCAAAAATCAATCAATAAGCTTTCACTAGCAATTTGCACATACACAAATATAGACAGGCATACAGATAGAAATACATTTTTTTTTTGCATCAGAGTACACAAAAATATAAAAGATCAATTTTTTTCATGATCCCTAAACTTTTTACACTTCATATGAAAAGAAAAGAAAATCCAGAATTTTTTCAATAAGAAAAATATTATTTGATTCTCTAGATCGTCATATGAGCACAAAAATTCTTTCGTAAACTGTAATTGTTTGATTAGACTGCGCTAAAATATACATATGATTATTAAACGTCTGCATACTGTAGCCCAATATGCAGGTCCCTACTTTGACAACATGAATTATACATGCCAGAATCAAAAGGACATTTTAGTAATTAGAAGTAAGTTTTTTACAAATTGCTAAGTTTGAGGAAAGCTAATTTTTAAAAAGATTTTTAATGAGATTGAGCCACTTAATAACGAGAAATGTTTGCTTCATTGAATACAGCACTTAATTAGATAGGTAATTATACATACAACACTAGGTTCTTTGCTTATTAACCGATCACCTATTTCCACATTTTTTTAATTGTCAAATATAAAAAAAACTATCAAAAATAGTTACAATGTAAACTAAATTGATAAATTCTAGCTAACTCTTTTTTAATCTCTAAGGATAAATCATTTAAAAAAACTATTGTACATAGTTATATGTTAAAGAAACACAAACACAATATAAATTAAGACATTTTTTATCATTCTCTCATGATGTATACTTTTAATACATTCATACATTAAAACAAAAGAGCGCAAAGTAATGTGTTAACTGAATGAGTGATTGCTGGCTGAACAATTGCAAGGAATAATTAAATGATCCTACAGCAGTCGCTATCCGATGACATATTAATTAATTAATTAACAATAAAGCCTTGAGTTATAAGGGAATCGTTGATACAAACACCGACCTACTTCACTGGCTCTTCCATCATTGTGACAACGAGTATAGGGGTAGAAACAAGTATAACCTCATCAATCACAGAGATTTATTTTCAAAATTATTTCTGCAAAAACTTTCTCACATGACAAAGCAAAAAGTAAAGGGAAGCGAATTTGATATGATAATAATGTTTACGCTTACATATTTAAAATTTGTGACAGTAACTTCTAGTAATAATAAACATTTATATTGGTGAAGTTTTATAAATTATTGAACAATTTTATAGCGAAAAAAAAGAGAATTGGTAGCTACTAGTTCCTGGTTAATTAATTAAGTCTATATAATTATTATTTATATTCATTAATTTTGTTCCCCTTTTATAATGTAGTAAAATGAAAGTAATATTCATAACTGCAAAGCAGGTTATAAAAAAAAAAATGTAAACATTTCAATAAAATTAACTTTGTATCATTTAGCGATAAGAAATATGTTTTTTTAATTGAATACAGCATTTATATATTTAGCTGACTTTATTAATAAAATTGGTCCTTAACCTTTAATATGATCAGCTGTTTTCATGATTTGTTTTTGACAAACTGGACTAAACCATACCAAATAATCTTAAATGGAGACCTACACCATGCGTTCTGCCATATTTAAGTGCTTTTTTTTATTAAAATAAAATATTAAATAAAATCATACAGGAATCAACATATACTTTAATACTATATTTTTTTTTTTAAAGGTTCGAAGTGCCAATTATAGTATTTGTATCATTAGATCAATTATGTGGTTAATGACAAAAGTGTTATTGAACTTGAAAAAAAAAATTTTGTTGAATAAAAAACAGACAAACTCACAAATAAACTACAACATTATGTAAAATGTACAATGTAATTGTCCAGAAAAGTTTTAGTCAGGTTAACCAACATATGAGAACAAAATACTTGCAATAAATGTAATCATAGGTAAATCTCTACAAACATGTATACAATAACCTTGCAAAGATTAGGATGAAAACTTTATTTGCCTTGTGCCACACCTGAAAACCACTGTCAATAGAAAAAAGTATATGAACATAGTTGTTTTAAAAAATAATTAAAAAATATTTACCAACACCACAGGTACATTTCAAATATACTATTGGAAGTTTTCTTAACAAATGGTAGTTGATTTAACTTTATCTAACTAGCATTTAGAATTGCTATCAATTTGGTGGTATCTATTTGTTTAAAAAATTGTTGCAAATAAGTTTAGAAAGGAGAATAAATAAAAAAGCCAAGACTGACATTATAAAAGCATTCAACATTTTTCTCATACATAAATCAGAGGACTCAAAAGGCAAAGTACTACAACAATCTGTTAATTAAAATTAATGAAGTCTGCAAAAATAAATAATCAATTAGAAATTTAATCAACCAAGGCGAATGTGGTAACTATTTCAGTAGTTTACACTTTTCCGACTTCAAACACAATTCCAAACTTCAATAAATCAGGGAACTACAAGACCTACAAGATAGTTCAGACTAAAACTGACCTGATTCTCATGGTGTTTGACTGCAAAAAAGCCGACCACTTCTACGACCTGGTGTAAGAGTTCTTTCTCATCCACCATACAACAGTACCACAAAAGGTAGCTGGCAATGTGACGCAACTGTAACGATATTCCTTCAGCGCCCAGCACACTCTGCAAAGAATAATACTGAAGTTTATGTGGTCAACAGACACTCGTCATTGTTAAATCAAAGGCCACCATCTTGAAACACAAGTAAACAGGAAAAAGACATTACATATACGCCATCTGGGCTTTATACAAAATACCTTCATATTAAATTTCAAAACACACACATACACACACACACACACACACTTCATTTTATTAATATAGGTAACATTTATTTTCAACAAATAAAATTAGTCTTATTCGTTAATGCATTAACTACGTACGTTGTAAGTTTCTGAAACAAACTGGTTCATCTAGGCATAAACAAACAGACAAATCTGTTTCCTCAATGTTTAATTAAGCACCAGCTTCTATGCTTACAGAACAAACAGACAAACACTGCTTATGTACAACTTCTACACAAACACTTCAGATTAATTGAAAATTGTATTGGCACTGCCTCTTTCAGCCTCTCTTAATACTGATGGTTATAAAGAATCAATTTCACTGTTGTTTTTAATATTCTATTCACGATTTGGTAAAAAGGTTTTGTTTTTATGAATGCTAAGTAAAATAACATTGTAATACACACTATATATATATATATATATATATATATATATATATATATATATATATATTCTTGTACAGGAATATAAATATATATATATATATATATATATATATATATATATATATATATTTCTCTTTTTTACTGTATAACATACACACAGCTTTTCCAAGGTACATACCTATCCTGTTCATTTACCCCTCAGACCACAGTCCCCAGTGAGCCCCATGATTTTCCCATGAGTTGTGCTCTGTCCAAGATGTCTGCTACCCATACCTATCCTGTTCATGAACCCCTCAGACCACAGTCCCCAGTAGTTTGCTCCATGATTTCCCCATAAGTTGTGGTCTGCTCAAGACATTGTAAGCTTTGAAGTCCTCTATGAGGAAACTTATCAACAAGGTGTTTGCTATGGGAATGTCCATGAAGGTTATCCCATCTTGCTTGATGTTCCTTGTTAATCCACCTATTTATAACAAACCTGGCCAACAATAGAGAGATCCCTAAAGATGGTTCAGGTTTGATACCCAGATTCAGACTCCAGTCCAGCCAGCAGGTCTGCCTCCTCATTATCTCAACTTCCTCATGCCATTGAACAGAGTGAAGAGTAATTCGGTTTCCCAGTTATGGAGCATTGAGGTTTTCCCAACACTCCCAGACCAACTTGGACCGAATTGTAGGTCCACAAGTGCTTTGATGTTGCTTGACTATCATATAAATATGAATATGAGCCTTCTGGAAAGCCCATTTCAAATTATCCCAAACACAGTCATTAATGGCCATTACTTCAACCTGGAATATTGATGCACGTTGTCCCAGGGCAACAGCTTTCTATGCCCTTAGTCTCAGACAGTACACCTCAGCAGCAGTACCGCCTTTGTCTTGGAGTCATCTGTATACTATATTAGGTCTCCAGATTTTCTCCAGCAAAACATATTCTGCCCCCCCCCCAAATGTCATCTTGATATCAAAGGGTATAGAAACCATGTGTTATTTGACCATATGATCAGTCCCCATGATTAGAATCTGGTCTCTTTTCTGTGACTCTAGCATGCCCCAAAGTTGAGGATAGCCAGACTCCACTATCCTGCAGCCTATATGCTGCTTTGTGTGCCTCCCCTATGACATACAGGTCAATGAGGGGGGAGGGTAAGTAGAGCTTTATTGGAAGTTATAATTTTATTGGAATGTCATAAACACAGAAATAGATATATTTCAAATTGTCTTAAAAATCCTCCAGCCATAAATATGAATAAAACAAAAGGCCTACTCATTTGAAATCAACATATTTACTTCTTATATCTTATGGTTATTCTGATAGGAATTTTTTGTTGGAAAATAATTTTTAAAAGAGAAATTTGTTAATTATCAAATGGTGATATATAGATCATGCCAAACCATATATGTTATACTGCAATATTTTCGCTACAGTAATTAAATTTTTCTTAAGTGAAGATTAAAAATAGTTTTAAAAGATTTAGTATCACAATAAAACAAAATAACTGTATGTAATGGGTTATTTTCAAATTATTCCAAGTGTGAGCTGTACACAAAAACACGTTGGTTTGACCTTTGGTAATCCAGTTAGGCAAACTTTGTTGTATGTCTGTTTGATGTCTGAAACTTGTGTTCAAGCCTTGTTAACTACTTTGAGAGAAAACTTTGTGTATCTGCTAATGAGCAGAGATTCCAAACTTTTTGTTCTTACAGGGCAAAGTGAAGCTTCTTAATAGGAATAAATAGTTGATGCGGCCAGCTCACACTTTCCCAATTATGTAAGAAACTTTGTTTAGTTTTAAATTTATTGTTTTTTAATATAAAACATATATAAAAAGCTCATTTGGTTTTTACTTTTTACAGAACAGTTTTTCTTTATTGCCTTTAAAAATCAGTTAAACATTTATATTTCTGTTTGAACACAATTATTAGATTCACATCACTTAATAATAATAAAGTAGGACTTTTAAGCAGACAAAGCCAATATCAATTTTCCTAATAGACAAAACTAATAAATGCTACAACAAACCACACTACTACTTTATAACTTTCTTGCAAAATTTACAAAATCTATTTCGATCTTTTGGACTATTTGGAATACATATTAGTCACCCCATTACCAACAATTTCACTTAGTAAACTACCAGCAAAAAAAGGACAACATTTTTATCATGCACAAAGAATTATAACCTAAGTTGTAATGATATTTTAAAAGTTACCCATCAGAGATATGTTTGAGGATTTTAAGTGTTATCTATTTATTTTGTTTAAGCATACCAAAATAATAAATCTGTAGATTAGAATAAAGACCCAGCATAGTTGAAAGACAAAGTATTTTAAAATAAGACATAATAAGCTTAAAAAGTCATTGCAATATCCAAGCATATATTGATCTAACAAGTGTTTGATCTAATAGTTATAAAAAATAGCCAAAATTAAAGTGGGGTTAGAAACTTGTTTATAAAATTTGTTGTTGTTATTTTAAGGCGAAAAGCACATTGATGTGAATTTCTTTTTTAAAAATACATTGATTGGTACTGAAAATCACACACACGCACGCGCGCGCGCGCACACACACACACACACACACACACACAGACACACACAATATCAAACATAACCTGAGATTAAGAGTGGTCAAATTAAAAGCTCAGTTAAAATTATTAACTTGTATTGTTGGATTAAAATCATTCTGCAACTAAATTAAATTTAAAATATTGAAGTTTGTTAACAAATTTTGTAATTAAAAAATTTATTATAAAGTCAATGTACAAAATTTTAAAAACCCAAGTTACAGTTAACTATAACATTGTTACAATGAAAAATAAATATGATGGTAATCCAGTCCATTTACGCTTTTTTCAATTTTTTCAAAAGTCTAACTTGATTTTATTTTGAAGTCATGAATCTTCAAGTACGATTAAAAATTAACTACCACTGCCAATTAAAAAAAAATTTACTATCAACCTTCTATGTATTTTACTATGTATTTTGACAGTTTCTGAACAAGAATTTTTATAGACAGCGTATGCATATTAATTTTGTACATCCTCGAGCCAATAATGATAAAAATCATCAACATAATTTTTGAGAATATATTTTTTTAATGGCAGATGTCTTTAATTTTATGGTTCAATTACTAAATCCAAAAACCTTTTCAAAAAACAAGAAAACTATTTCTAAAGTTGAAATGAAATCAGATTAATATTTTTGCTCCAGGAAGAATATTCCCTATTATTCACCATTGTACATCAATGCACAACACTGGAACTGGTTGAAGTTGAACATATATTTGTACAGGCAGTAGTTACGGTTAGGCTGCACTGTTTACTTAGCCTTTAATTGAATCTGGTGCAAGTATGATACAAGTAGGGGGCTGGCGAAACCCGTTCCTCAAATAACCTTTGATGGGGCATAACTCGAGCCTTTATAAATATTTAGCCAGCACAAAGCAAATTCAATTCAAGTACTTTTTGAAAAGTAAATTTAAATCAAAAATGTCTCTAGAGGGTAAAGGGTTTTTTTTAGTAACAACACAAAGTTTCTGGAGAGTTGCTGGCACGATTGGAGAAAAGTTACAATACAAAAATATTTGCGAGTGTTGTATAAACTCATTAGCTTATTTTTACAAAACATAATGAGTAGATTTTATTGAATACTCAGATCCCTTTCCTTTTCCAAAAACATAAAAATGTAATCTATTATCAGTTGATGAAATCTGTTATGTTAAAGAAAAGATATGGAAATAATGTATTTGCAGGTCAATTTTTTGTATACCAAACCACACACACCTTTCACATCTTAAATATTTCTTTGATTTTACTACAGATAAAATAATGTTTTCTACAGTAAAGCATTTGTTTTGGTAAAGAATTTAAGTTAAATGTTACTTTATTGTATTACAAGTTATATAATTCTTGCATCTTATAATCATTAGCACTAATTTATAATTCCATTTAAATAAAAAATAAATGATTTGGTTCTTTTCACATGGTTGTACAACGTACATACAAGTCAGTTGATAATGGAAGTTGTTTATTAGAATTGTTTTTTATAACTGTGTGGTACATAGGTTGTTCGCAGTGGATCAAGCAGCTGATCATTTGAAAAACGTCAATGTTTCAAAATTTCTAACAATTTAGCAATTCTGTTTTTAGCCAGTTTTAAATATAATTGTATACAATTTTTTAAAAAATTTTGTTTTACCTGAAACATATTTAGGTCTAGAAGTGCAACAGCCTTAAGAAGGTTGAGCGTCGCCTTGGTAACTAGAATACTGTGAGAAGGCAAGGAAGGAGGTGGGGAGGTGACTTCACGTTGAGGTGAGCCTTGATGAAGAAGCATTCCATACAGCATTGACACAGCTCCAACTATTTCAGTTACTTTCAACGTGGAGATTAGTTGAGTCAGATCACCTTTACCATGAGCGCAACTGTAACAAGAGGTAAACATGCAGAACAGAGAGAGGTATAGTAAAAGGTGATGTCAGAAGTATGAGTTGATTTGTGATAGTTCTAAACAAACTTTGGAATAGTCGCAGGTAAACATTTTTATGTTCAAATATTTATATTACAATTAAAGGGTTTCTTTCTTTTATATTCTGTCATCAATTAAAATTAAAGAAAAATAAACTGACTTTATGCTTTTTGTGGTCAACTTTAAAAAAAAATTAGATAACATTTACAAGTGACCACGTGATGGTTCTATTTTATTAGCCTGTGTGCAGACTTATTTAATCAGAGTATAATAACATGCCTTAAATCTTTAAAGAATCAATTACTGCTACGCATGATTTGCAACAACTAATATCAGTTGATGGTTCTTATATTTGTCCTTCCTGTATAGTTTGCAAGTACAGTATTGATTCATTAAAATTCAATTTAAAGTTTGATGAAACTGGAGAATCGGCCAAATAAAACACAATAAAAATTACATTTATGGTACTCAAACGTCTGGGTAACTTTTAAAACCGAACAACTGTGTGTGGGACTAGAAAGAAATAATGGCTCTGCATTCAAAGCCATTCTTATAACACATCTATACTGAACAATCACATGTTTATTTTTAGGACATTTGAGATGTTTAACTGTAAGGTGTATTTGTAATAGTTAATCAATCAACTTAATTAAAATAAAGTAATACAGATACAGTCTTATTTAATCATATGAATTAAATTACAAAATATAAAATATAAGAAAAACAGCAATAACAATAATAAAATTAACATAAAACTTTAATTAAAATTTATATACAACTTGAAGGTACATTAATTCTTAACAATAAATTCTTTTCTTTATAGATTTTGGGTGAATCCGAGAAGTGCCACAAAGCCAGTGATGCACCTGCGCCATTAGCATCTTGTAACTTATTCAACAAGATAGGGCATAACAAATGTGACGGTTGTTGTCAGTCGATCCTCCAGTTCAGGTTGTTTCAGCATTCATTATGATTTCAATAAGCAGTTGACTTTGTGGTCTTTGTTAACTCCCTCTTCCTCGAAATATTTTAAAATCAATTCAATTTCACACTACAAAAAAACAACTGATCAAATGTGTTTTGCATTGAACAAACAATTTCGGTCAAAGTTTAAATATTAAGAAAATTTCTGGAGTCAAGAGTATATGAACCTCAAGTTTTGTAGTTGCTGAAAGAACTTGAATTACTGAACAAACAAAAGTGTAATTAAGGGCATGACCTCTGCACCTTTCCTACATCTTAAATCCAGTACATTCATAATATTTTTTCCGTTTCTTCAAAAAGTTGTGACTGTATGAATCTGGAAGCACTTCGAATTAAATAATTTGAGTCTCTTAATTATGTGTAACAAAACTGACTGCGCCAAAAACAATTTGCCATTATAGGCCTAAATAGAAGTTTACGTGCTAAGCAATGGGAAGCTTTGAATTCCAATTAATAATCAGTAAATGAAACAAACACAGTGTACAACAAATCACTGATATCACTTTTCAACAATTGATAGATAAAAAGGTTATGCCAACCAGTAAATGATTATTGTTTTTATAAGACTTAACCAAATGATCAATTTACCGTGTCTGGCTGAGCGTTGTCAGCAGTTGTATAGCACTCAGCAAGAACTGTGCAGCCTGTTGGTTGTCATCTATTGGATCTCTGACACTGGCGCAGTAAGTGGCGAGTTTATCAACTACTCCAACACTTACTGTGTAACTAAAAAACACAAATCTGATTTAACATTGTTCTACTAGCCACTTACCTTAATTTTGTGTTCATATTTTGTTAACATTATCAATAATAAAAATATGGTCAATTCACTTAGTCAATTTTTTTTTGTGTTTAACGTCCGACTATTGTGCACACTTGGGCTAATGCAGACGATGAGATGATTTATAGTGTATGAAAATGCCAAGCCCTGGTCGGGAATCGAACCCGGGTCCTCGGGGTGAAAGCCCAGCACGCTATCAACTAGGCCACCGAGGCGGCTTCACTTAGTCTATGTGCATATTTTAAGGCCTACTTGAAAACGAAGAGAGCCACAAAAAGTGTTTTGTTTGAACATCTAATTTGCCATAAGCCGTACAGTACTTCGTATAGCAAGAAAATAAAAGGTTGTATAGTAGTCTCGATTAATGATCATTCTCAAGACCGTTGGGGTGACGGATGACAGAATAGACAAATACCAAAAGTAGACCACTCGTACTTTCGGCGATCATTAAAAATAACATACTATACCCTATTTACATCACAGAATGTTTTATTATTATTATTTTGGAGAATGTAGACCTCTTTAATTTTTTATTTAACTCTAATTATGAACAGTACAAAATTCAAATACATAAGTCTATAATGTAGTAAATTATCCGTCCTAATCCTTTTGACAAGTATTCAGGTAACATATGCGAGAGCAGAGCGAGCGTTACTTCGAGTATTCACTTGATGTTACGTGATCGACTTATACGCTGAATGGTACTATCATAAAAAAAAATGTGAGAGTGTTTATCTTACAACAGAAACATTGATGCGCTCTTTAGGAAGTTGACACTATTTGAAGTGTTTATTGTTCCACTAAATAATATGATCTTTTACTTTTCGATTTTCAATGTTTGCTTAGGGTAACAACTAGCATCCGCTGCCGTCACCTATGATGTAAATAAGTAAGTCGTGTCTAGTTACAGTGTTTTATTTTGCCCAGGAAGTTACTTTTCTAATTTATAACAAATTACTTACTATGTAATACGCTTTAAAAATGTCAGATAACAGAATTAATTTGACGTTTATTAGAAACTGACGGTTAAATAGATGACGGTTAATCGAAACCCTACAGTATGCAGCAGGTATAGATAAGGATAGTGTATGGTAGGTTATAGCAGCTTAACATTACATATGCACGATCTGCCCAGCTTGCATCGTAAACCTGACGCCAGAAATGCGATATTCGTCGATCGCCGAGCACTGATTCGCGATTAATGCTGACGCCTAGCTTAAGCGTCATTTCATGAAGTAACAAAAACACTGCCATCGTGTTTTCTCTTTCAATGACGGTCTTTTACACACTTCAAAGTGACTAAATATTTGTCAAAAGATAAATTTGTGCTTCAATAATTATAGGGAGTTTGGTTTGCTTAGATTATTATTATTTATTGACCGCATCGTATTTCACTGAACATCCCTTGTATTCAAATTGTAACGTGTACGTTACTGAGCTATTTACTAGGCGTACTATGCTTAGGTACATTTCGTGCTTAGCTAGATTTGGTGATATTATATATTTTTCAAAATTATTATTAATTTGTTACAATAATAATAGTTGTGATACAAATACTGTTGTCAGGCCTACATTGATTTGACGTATGTATGATCTATAAACGGCATGCACATGACTACAGAGATTGTGACAAAAGTGTTGTAATGCAGTTATGAAGCACAATATAAAAAGTTTTTTTATAGGCTACTACTGACAGTACTGTAATTAAATCTAATTATATATATATATATATATATATATATATATATATATATATATATATATTTTTTTTTTTTTTTTTTAACGTTCGACTATTGTGCACACTTGGGCTAATGCAGACGATGGGATGATTTATAGCGTATGAAAATGCCAAGCACTCGCCGGGAATCGAACCCGGGTCCTCGGGGTGAAAGCCTAGTACGCTATCAACTAGGCCACCGAGGCGGCTTAAACCTAATTATAACGGTCACGTGTTAACCTTTTCATTTTTTTAAATGATATAAAAGCTCAATTGTTGATAGGCTTATTGCCAAACACAAAAACAAAAATAAAAAAATCGTTCCTGATAAAAAAACATACATCTCCACGGAATATGGTTCAACTTTAAGCCACACCCTAAAAAAAAAAAGAATTAGCCAAAGAAAACATAAATGTCTCTTTCAGAACAAGTAATAAGTTGTCAAAATTATTAAAAAAGCCAGTTGCAAATAAAAGTGGAGATAACTTTGAAAAAACTGGCATATACAAAATGAAATGTAGTGATTGCCTAAGCTTCTATATCGGTCAGACATATTTATAGGCTACTACTGTAATATCGAGTAATTAGTAATTACTAATCGAGTAATGGAGTAATTAGCGAATATCTCTTTTAAGAAAAGATTTAAAGAGCACATACCCAGAAGTGCATTATCGACAAACTCGGCTTTCGCAGAACATCTTATGGACAAAAACCATAAATTTGAAGACATCCATACCAACATGGAAATATTACATTTATGTAATAAAAGTAGTTATATGGATGCGATAGAAGAGTTTGAGATTTACAAGAGCAAAAAAATCAGACCTCCAGAACATGCTCAATGAAAAACATTCATTTAAATCAAACTTAATATATGACATGGCTCTAAGGATAAGTGATTTGAGTAACAAAAACCAACAGACGCACCGTAGCCTAACTGATAACATCGACGGGCGCGCTACTAATGATGGAGACTCCGCAGTCCGGAATGTAACGACGTACTAGTCGCGTGTGTAGCTTGGCCAAGCCGAATTTCATGACGAATATTTTAAATGTGTAATTGTACTTAGTGTTTGTGATGTACGTTTTAATGTTTTGTTTGACTTTGTGACGACCTCGACAGAGGGATTTAACATTTTGTATGGCCTGAAGATGAAACTGTAGTTTCGAAACCGCGGTAGCCTTTATGAGATGAGTTGATAGACCACTAACGGGAAAAATAGGTATATAATCCTAAACATTTGAATATGTGGTCCGGTGGCTATGTTACAATAATGAAAAATGTTTGTTTTATTTTTTAGAAATGGATTGATCTAACAAGTTAGTATTGTAATCATATGAAAATGAACACAAAACTTGGACCGCTTCTCTCCGGAACTATAAAAACAGAAATGAGGTTTAAGATGCATAGAAACGTATAGCAAATAATCCGTCACTAAATCTAAAAAAAATTCTCTTTAACGGCATCATTTACAACCAGAAAGTTAAGGACAACACAAAAAACGGGAAAAGTGAAAAACCAAACTGCTGTGACCATTATATATAAACAGACTAGAAGTGCAGCCAACATTATAAAAAATGTACTCGATATTAGCGGCTAAAGCCTAAATAATTGAACTATCTGGCGCTACGAACACTGCAATCTGCAAATGTAGACGATTGAGAAAATAAACAGTACTATTGTATATTTATAATTCTTATTCGAATACGACTTTGACTACGACAACATGGCCCTGAATGACAAGTAACGACCTAGTCAGAATCCTGACACTAAATGATTAGGGCCAGCCATAAGAAATGTTTGGTGCAGAAGTACGCGTAATTATTTCAATGTATTTATGTAAATAGTCGCGGCACGTGATGAAAGCGAGTTTCCAAAGAATAACAATCTCAAATGTTAACGAACATTTTAATAGGCAAAAAGTACACAATAAATCTGACCGCAGTAAATTGCGTACGTCTAACATTTTTATGTTCCACGTTTGAAAAATCTGATTTCACAGTTAGATAAAATCTGCATTAAATAGCACTTTAAATATTTTCAACTGCCACTGTTTTTTAAACACCGATTACGGTAGTGAAATCGTATTATAAAAAAAGATTTGATTAGATTAACAGATTTCATTTTGAAACTACTGAACGAATTCTATTGGTCAATGAACTTGTCAAAACTATTACCATAATTAATTGCACCAAGTTTGAATCACATCGGGCCAAAATTGTCAACATGTTAAATTATGCACGCACAAAATACTTTTAACGATTTTTCAAAAAAGTGTTCTAGATATGCTTACCATAATTTCTAAACACCAATCCCTAAAACTAGGCACAAAAACATCGAAACATTTACTTAGATTACATCTGTACCATCGGGTTCTTGCTTTCGCCTTGGAGTTGGACAGGTGTGATATTGCTCAGATGGTGGTACTTTTTCAAGGAACACCTTATCAGTTTAAATTTTTTCATAAAAATCTACGCAGCATAGATACAATTTAAAAACGAACGAAGTAAACAACGACTTATCAACGAACGAATATAACTGTCGATTGTCTTCTGCTTTGTTTTGACGGTCTAGCATCGGTCTAGCTGGTTGCAATGTTTCCAGCCGTTAAATAAAAACAGAGCGAAATTTCCCGGCCGCCAGATCTTTTACACACACATCCGCAAATCTCGCATATACGCATAAATCCCGGACGTACGACAAGCCTATTTCTAGATGTCAGTATCAGCGTTCATTTCATGGTCCCAAACCTGGGTCATAATTAGTGATGCGCTATTACGAAATGTTTAAGGCGATTATTTCGATTGTAAAAACGTCTCGATGCTTCTCGATTGTACTGAACTCGGGCAGTTGTCATGACTATTATTGTTCTATTCGAGTTCGCCAACTCGCCGAGTCCTCTTGTTGCTTACACTTGCATGTTTACTTGTTCAGTAAAGTAGGCCTAAACCATCAACAAAACAATCGTGTGAATCGCCAACTTGCAATCGGGACGTGTGTTGTCAAAACCCTTCAAATTAGGTTTGACCACTCTTACTAACTTTAAAAATATATGTTTTTTTAATTAATTATGAGTCGTGGCTGTTTTTTTGAATGTATAAATATATAGTTATTATACATTGCAATTAAAGTATAAAATAAATAAACTGTTTCTTAATTTAATTCTGCATGAGTGGTTATAATATTATTAGTGCATAAATTATTTGTATAGGTAAAAACTAAAAATTTCTTTTCAGTCCAGAAGATAGTCCAAAGAAAAGCATGCGCTAAAAACCGAGTTAGCAATCAGGAACCATCACGATGACAATCGTCACACACCTCGATTGTTCAACTCGACTGGGATTCGATAGCTGACTTGATTGTTTTGTTGTATGATGGTCGATTGTCTCGATTGTAAAAATATCACGCAATCGCGCATCAGTAGTCTTAATGGACACTCCAATTTCAAATCCAACAGCTAACTTTCCAATTGAAATTCGCTAACGAGAATCAAACACCATACATAATTATTTAGCTGTAGTTCATTACCAAGGAAGCTTACCAATAACTAAGAAGTATGAAACATAATCATTCCTTATTTCTTTTGCTATGTGGCGACTTTTATCAGAAGTAATAGAGATGACACAGCCTGTTTCTTTTGCTACGTGGCGACTTTTATTAGAAGTAATAGAGATGACACAGCCTATTTCTTTTGATAGGTGACGACTTTTATCAGAAGTAACAGAGATGACACAGCCTATTTCTTTTGCTACGTGACGATTTTTATCAGAAGTAATACTGATGAGACAGTCTATTTCTTTTGATAAGTGACGACTTTTATCAGAAGTAATAGAGATGACACAGCCTATTTCTTTTGCTACGTGGCGACTTTATCAGAAGTAATAGAGATGACACAGCCTATTTCTTTTGCTACGTGGCGACTTTATCAGAAGTAATAGAGATGACACAGCCTGTTTCTTTTGCTACGTGGCGACTTTTATTAGAAGTAATAGAGATGACACAGCCTATTTCTTTTGATACGTGGCGACTTTTATCAGAAGTAATAGAGATGACACAGCCTGTTTCTTTTGCTACGTGGCGACTTTTATTAGAAGTAATAGAGATGACACAGCCTATTTCTTTTGATACGTGGCGACTTTTATCAGAAGTAATAGAGATGACACAGCCTATTTCTTTTGCTACGTGGCGACTTTTATTAGAAGTAATAGAGATGACACAGCCTATTTCTTTTGATACGTGGCGACTTTTATCAGAAGTAATAGAGATGACACAGCCTGTTTCTTTTGCTACGTGACGACTTTTATCAGAAGTAATAGAGATGACACAGCCTATTTCTTTTGCTACGTGGCGACTTTATCAGAAGTAATAGAGATGACACTGCCTATTTATTTCGCTACGTGGTGACTTTTATCAAAAGTAATAGAGGTGACACTGCCTATTTATTTTGCTACGTGGCGACTTTTATCAGAATAGGGATGATAGAGCCTATCATCGCTGTTATACCGCCATGATCTTTCAACAATATTTCCATCGTCTTCTGTTGTGTATTTAGTTGGCCGACAATTTAGACCTACAAGCGAATAGAGAGACGCCATCGCTAAGTGTAACGAAATTACCGAGTCATTGTTATAGCTAAATTACAGTTAACAAAAGAAACACAAACAGTGAAAGCCTCCCTCTGCCATGGCCTAATTGAATCACAACTGTCTCGCGTTACTTGACCGGGAGGGGGGGGAGGCCTAACTCTATAATCTAATACTCGATCCGCGCTAACGCCTACATTTTTATACGCTTAATCTAATCGACTTTCAAAGATAAGCGCTCGTATGTTATTCGTAATTGGGTTATGTTACACACCATCATGATGATGATTTGGCAAGAGACATGTAACGATATGATTGGTTATGTTTATGTAGGAATGCATGCATCTGTGTTCGGTAATAGGGGTTGGAGAGCTTTTGTAGGGGGAAGAGGAGTATTGGGACGCAGCGGTGACATTTTTTGTTGTTGTTTCCATGAAGAGCTAGAACTAAGTAACCAGAGGTCTCGATTTTGACCCAGTTATTTGATGCCTATCCCATATTTTCAAAGGATCCTAGAACATCCTTCACATTCGGCATGTCTTTGTAATCAAAGGGCAAAATAAATAAATCTGGAGCAGTCAGACTTTATTTTCGTTTTTTCGATTTACTTTGGAATCATACATTTATGACCTGAATTAAGAATCTTTACCTACAAATGACCAAAATTTGAGCAAAATGTGATCAATCGATAAGAAAGCCAAATTTTCTAATTTCATGTTGACAGGTTGGACAAACTGTACTTTTCGTGGTGACAGAGACCCAGATGTTTTGTGTGAATACATAAGCTACAATTGGGGTAGACCAAATTGATTTGCAGAACAAAGAAAACTTATTTCTGTCCATCAGATCAGTAACAAACCATCACGTGACATTGCTGTGATATTAAGAATCTTGGCAGTTCTGAAATTTCTATACCCAAATCTAAGAAAATATTACACATTGTTATTTTTAAATGGGTGAGCAAAACTGAAGACAATTAACAATACAATATTTACAAAGTTTGTTAAAAGGTATTACTACTTATTAAGAATATTAATTATTATATTATGAATTTACGACAGAGCACAAAAATGTTGGCAAATATGTGTTTTTCTCCTATAAATGATAAAAATATTCTCATATGCATTTAATAGTAAATAGAGAAACAGTATCTAAACATTTCTGAAATATAAATAAGTAAACTTCAGTGTAAAAGGTGCAGAAATACTGCACAAACTTTCCCTTCAGATAAATTATTCAAAAGAGTTTCAATAAAACAGCACTCAAACAAAACATATATATTTTGCTATTTCCTAAAAAAAAACAGGAAGTAATCTGGATTAGCAAGTAATGACAAAACAACTCAAGAAATGGGCATAATTTCTTAAAAATCATTTCATCAGATTTTGCTAAAATATATCATATTCAAGTCAGTGTAATACATTTTAAACGGAAAAAATTTGTTTTAATTGCAAATTGCAAAATCAAAATTAATTTTTGCCAGCAACGAAAACAACATAACATTTCGATTTATAATATATAACTTTTGAAATGGCTTTGTTAAAAAAATTCAAAACATAAGCACCCTTGTATTTTCCAATACTTAAAACCGTATGTACAAAGTTAATGTTGACATGCAAAAGCTTGCATCGCGTTGCAACTTGTTTCTTTAATCGTTATAAAGTGATTAAAACCAAACAACAAGATAATTGCTTTTCCAGCCTGCATTAGTTAAAAGCTGAAAACATGTTTTTGTTCATTTATTCATCTTTGCTTTTCCACTTCGAAAGGCTAAAGAGGATTTTTAAAAAGAAGTGAAGCTTAAATGTTATAAACAAGGGAACCAAACCAAAATACAGTATATTGACAAGCAGATCTTTGGAAAATAAATTATAAAACACATACTTAAAATTTAAATAACAAACCAATTACAAGTCCTGAAGTTAGGTTTTTTAAAGTGTGAATATCTATGTAAATAACTGACATGGCTTTCAGTTCTTGGGAGTTATAAATTCATGACTATCCAAAGTCTATCACCCAACTCCATGAATTATTTTCCAATTTTCCCATTTACTTAGCTCAAATCTAGTTTACATTGTACTCATAGTACTTTGTTAAACACACAAAATTTGAAACAAAAGAAGCTTAAAGCTCAATACCAAATTTAAAACATAAGCAGATAGAATAACCACAGTCTGTTCAGGAAATTTGGCCACTTGAATTTTCTTCTAAGTTATCAGTTTTCCTATTTTATCCCACTTTTTATTTTCGATAATTCCTGGATTACAATCTCCCAAGTTATAGTGATCCAAATATTTTGTTTGTTAGTAATAATAATCTTACTAAAAGCAATGTATCAAATTTTCAACCAAATATTTCTACTAATTAAAATTCAAAAGTAATATTATAATAAAAAAAAATGTGTTTATAACTTATTTTAATAAGAATTTACAACATACTTTCTGTGATATGTAAATACAAAAAAGTATGATCATATCATTTCTCAATACAACTCATCAAATCTTATGGGAATAACATGTACTAATACAAATTTAAAGGGAAGATATCGAGCAACGACTTCCACAAAGCATTATGTCACATCTATTATTCAGTCCAGTATATTATAGCTGACATCTGATATGCAAGTCATGTTGTAGTACCGACGTTCCCTAGGGACTTTGTTCTTTGTATTTAGGGGCACAAAGATTTCTTCCCTAATGTGTTTTGCTGTCTCATTCAATCAGCAGAGGTACAGATTTTATTTTGTAATTTTTTTTTCTGAGTAAGAAATCTTACATGTTTGATTCATCACAAAAATAAGAAATTTAAATTAGTACAAATAATTTTTATTAGAAATAATCTACATTTCTGCTAAGAATGTCAATCTACATTCTTGCAGGTCAAACAACTTAACTTAGGGGATAGATGAAAGTTGGGGGCGAGCATTAGGCCACTATAAAACAATTAATCCATGTCCAAAGGATCAGTACATAATAAGTTCTGATGACGGAGGTGAATCAAACTCGCCAACAAGGGTGAAATTGATAAAGCTAAAAAAAGGTGAAAGAATATTAATATTCTAAATTTTCAACATAAAATTTAGACTACTAAAATGTACTTTTAACTAAATATTAGCAACTTGCACATGTTTTGGTTTTAATAAACAAAGACTGTGAAGTGTACCCTGATCAATATGCTCTAGAATATTTTGCTACTTAATTACATCTCATGAAATTATGGTTTACTTGACGTATAATCAACTTTGTAAAGTCATACATAAGTGGATGTATTTTTGGTGTCTATTTTGGGAGTTCTAATACCTAAACAATAAGTTGTAGCACTAAAATTGGTAAGGCTTAAATTAATATAGAAGAAATAAATTAGGTCATACAGTTTTTATTTTTAAAATAAGAAATAAATGATCACAAAATGTGTCTTGTTTGTTGTCGAAATGAAGAATAAAGCTGACTTTTTTAATTTTTACAATATTTTTATTACAATTTATTAATAATATAAGTAAGTCTCAATTCTAAAAAAAAAACAATACTTGTATCAGATTTATCAATAATAAATCAGAAAAACAAATCTGAAGTTGCTAAATTTTTACATGCTTATATATTATTTCAGTTTATTCGGCCATTTTGAGTGGAATTTTGATGAATTCTGATACTTTGAACTCGCATCAGATAAAAACTGTCAAACACAGGTTTCTGCTTATAAAACTAAGAGTTAAAGGAAAAATTAAAATGTTAAAATTTGAAGAATTAAATTTAAAATTAGTGTCACAAAGAGAATCAGCTGCCAGACTGATCACACGTCAGATTACTTTAAGCGGATTGTTTAAAATTAGCGGAAAACTGAAGATTTCAGTTCAACTTTGTAATGATCAGGAAAGGAAGACAGAAGGGAAGTCATTTTGTGGATGATGCATTACTAATGTACTTTAAGCAAGCTGTCTCTATGAACATTTCCTTTAACCAAGGCATGCATTAATATGGGGTTTTCAAGTAATCACAATTTTACATTATTTAATTCTTATCTCCGATACCAATCCCGAATATTATCGCTGATAACTGAGTTATTTCTAAATGTTGTACATTTATAAGGAACATTTTTGGTAGGATACAACGTTTATATACTATTATAATGTTTCTAATTGAAACTACAATAATACAGTATGTAAGAAACATGTGTGTGTGTGTGTACAAATTTAATTAAAAGTATGTTTAGGAATATTCATACATGACCATATTCAAAGCAATCACCAACTGTGGAAAACCAAAATGACAATAAAAATGGAATGTTCAAGATGGTTAAAGTTTTGGAAAGTTTAGAGCTATGATTGGTTTGTTTGAAAACGATGTGGTCAGAGTCAGAGGCTAAAAAGCTATAAAGAGCCAAGCTATACACAAGCCAAGCTCAAGGCTTTCTGCCACCAGTATTCCAAGGAAAGGACAAACACCACAGTGCTACACTACAACTAGAAGAAGTTTATGACCGCAGTAACTGTTACAAACACATTGTTTTTGTCATTAATAAGTAAAGATTTTTAATCTGTAAGAGAGTGCCAAGAGAATGTGATTTTCTTATAATAAACATAAATTTTAATGACCCTCAAAAAGTGATCTAAAGGTCAGGATCGGTGCTCATTTCAAGGTCCCCCAAGTCTGGGTTTTATAATGATGGCAGCTGAAATGGCTCATTTTCCAATAGAAATTTGCTAATAAGGAAAATATGCTTCATATTTCTTAAACTAAGAAATATACGTGAAGAATTTCACATGTTTAAAATTAATTACAAGAAATCAATTTCAATCAAAATTAACTCATCCAAGTGAAAGTTTAGAAGCACAACCACACGTGACAATATTATCAAACTTCACTCTAAAAGTGTTAACAGACAATCTTCTTGGATTAGACATAGTTAATTGGAAAATAACTAATGCCAATAAAGTACATAAACTTTAGGCACAGGCTTGCCAAAAGTCTTGGATAGCATCTACTTGTAATACCGTCTATGGTTTAACATTCCATTATATTTTGTTAACGACAAACCAAATGGTCATTATATTAACTGTACTTTATTGTGCTTTGTGTCCAAAAAATTTTATTTGCTTCTATATTTCAATTTAATTTTTACTTTTTTTTGTAACACTATATTAATTTTATTTATTAAGTAAAATACCTTTTTAAAGTTTAAATTTAAAAAAATTTAGCAGACAGACAATAGTGGGTGTGAGTGAGTTTGCACTATTAATAATTTAGTAAAGTTACACTGTTAATAAAATATTAAATATTAATATATGTCAACTGGTTTCCCCACTGTGACAGTGTTTAGCATAACAATTTTTCTGTAGTTATGTTCACTCACTGACAGATTAGATTATTTAAACAGACTCAAGTCCCATGTATGTCAACCTAGGCTTACTGTTCAATCACAAGTACCTATTAACAAAGCAAAACAATGCTTGTACCATCAACATGGCTTATGAGTTTTCTTCCAATACTACGAGGGTTGATCAAATATAAACGAGACTGATTTTTTAAAAAATTTATTGCTTACTTACAAATTATTCTTGATAGAACTTATTTTTCTACATAGTCTCCCGCACGAGTAACACATTTTTCCCACCGGATTGGAAGTTTTTTAATTCCATCTTCGTAAAAAGTTCTCAGGCGTTCATTGAGCCATTGGAGCACGAAGGTCTCCACCGCAGAATCGTCTTCGAAACGCTGGCCTCCAAGCGCCTCTTTGAGTGGCCCAAACAGGTGATAGTCGCAGGGTGATATGTCTGGACTGTAAGGGGGATGTTCCATTGGTTCCCAGCCAATTTGATCGAGTTTAAGACTCGTAGTGTTCGCCAAATGTGGTCGGGCATTATTGTGAAGAAGAATGACGTTTCTCGCTGGTTTAGATTTCCTTTTCCTACGAAAAGACTGTTTTGCGGCCTCTAAAATATTGCAATAATATTGTGCATTTATTGTGCGTCGTTGATGGAGGAAATCGACGTGAAAGGTGCCTTGATTGTCGAAAAATACAGTGGCCATTACCTTCCCGGCCGACGATCGTGATTTGGCCTTCAGAGGCGCCCTCTCTCCCCTCTTCCGCCACTCCATACTTGCCTGTTTCGACTCGGGAGTGTAATGGTGAACCCATGTTTCGTCATAGGTGACAATCCGGTTTAATAATGCCTCACCATCTCGTTCAAATTGGGTCAATAGTCGCTGGCAAATCTCCAAACGATTCTGTTTGTGAACGTCGGTCAAAATTCGTGGAACCCACCTTGCAGATACTTTGCTGAGTTCCAGGTTTGATGTAACGATTTTTTGAACGCTACCATAGCTCAACTGGAGTTCATCTGCAATAAATCGCAGCGATATACGTCTGTCTTCGCCCAGGAGCTTCCGAACAGCATCAATGTTTTCGTCCGTGACGGAAGTGGTCGGGCGACGATCCAGGCCTGAGGTTTTCTACTGCTTCCCATCCTTCGGTGAATTCCTTGTGCCAAGCAAAAACGCGAGCTCTTGACAGGGTCCTGTCCCCGTATTGAGCCGTCAATCTACGAAAGATTTCAGTCGGATTGACCCCCTCCTTGGCCAAAAACTTAATAATAATTCTCTGCTCCACGAAAACGTGCACTTCACTCTCACTCAATGTATAGTTTTATACTGAAGGGTCCGAACGGAAATGTTACCCGTCTACGCCCGTCCCAAACCTCCCAGACTACCTGAAACCCCACCCTTTAGAGTTCAATGTCCAACGGAAAAGTTTTTAGAAAGTCAGTCTCGTTTATATTTGATCAACCCTCGTAGTATCAGATTTATCACCTGGTTGTTGAGGCCCAAAATAGCTCTTCTTTTAGCCTCAAGCCTCTCACATTCCAGGATATGAATAGGCACACAGCCTATTCACGGGATCACTCTTGTTTATCCTGAGTGTTAGTAAATGTTTCCTGAAGTGACCATGTCCAGTAAATATTGCTATAATTTGTTTCAAGACGACCTCTACTCAACTTCATTAACCAATTGTTGAGATGTAGGTTGAGCCTATGACAACCTTTTTTCCAAATTTTTTCCCAGGGTAGCGCTGCCAGACAATTCTGGTAATGCTTATTTTTGGATCATTTCCCAATTGAATAAAGTATATACAAATGTTTATTTTTAGCGAATCAGGGTCGTGGAACGTGACACTAGCCCAAGCCAAGGACTCTAGCGTCCATCATTTTCCTGAACTACCACTTAATACGATCACTTATTATGTTTCCCCAATGTCGATTAGAATAACTGGCTACATTATTAAATTACCGGCTGTATTATTAAATTGTTATCTTCTTACTTCTACACAGTGTTAAATTAATTTGCATGTTGTATTTATTTATATATATATATATATATATATATATATATATATATATATATATATATATATATATTTTCAATACTCTCTTTTATAGTTGCATACCTTTTTAAACATGTTAAAAAATTCTGTACATACCAGGCTACCAATTTAAGCTACTTTCCACAATAATGATATTAAAAATCCTCCAAGTACAAACACTTTTAATATATCAATAAATGTCTTCTTTTCTAAACATCAACCTTAGTTATATCCCGGCTCTTACCACATCTAACCTAAAGAATTAGGTCTTTATTCACCATGCATCCCATCCACCACTGAGGTAGACACACATTGAGAAAGTCTCGAACAAGTCTGTTTTAATGAGGTGGAGTCCCATTCCATTTAAAAATAAAATCCACTGAATCTTTATTTAGTTGAGGAAGAAGCTAGTTTTCCAGCAGTCCAGGTATTTTGTCCCACTGGCTGTGTGTTCATAAACCTTGCTTTGCACTAGGCCAAAACCACATTACTCATGTGGTATTTCCTAGGAATTTTGTAAATAACATAAGCAAATATTGTGTTGGTTGACTGTTCCACTGAGTTTGGACTGGAACTTTACAACTGTCATGGATTGGCAAAACAAGCAATCACGCAATTCTATCAGTCATTTACACAACTATGTGCACTCTAAAGATGTTATTATGTTTCAAACTCCTCTTTCATGTATACCACTTACATGAGACAGATACAGTACACAGTTCATGAATTACAGAAATACAAAATTGAGTCCATTATTTAAAATCGCCTGAATATTTTTCTCTCATGCATTTGACGACCACGACTAATTATAGTGGCTTACAAAAGTGCTTACCTTATAATATCCTGCATTCTAGGACCCAAATCAGGAACATCACTGGTTACATTCTCCATGGCATGCGTCAAAATCAGGGCAAATAACCTCATTAAGGCTCCTGTAAATAAATAAAAAAATAAATAAATAAAAAAATGGTTCATTAGAAATTAAAAAAAATCCTCACATTACAAAAATGGTGCAAAAATTCTTCACATTTGATTATATCCTTAGGTAACCTGATGAAAAAAACCGGAAAATCAGCCCGATTTCTCGAAATCAATTAAACAGATTTTCCTTAAAATTTTGTTCTATATGAAAATTCATAACTCAAATCAGTGCACTAAATATTAAAAGAAAAAATTTATGGTTCCAGAGTAAATCGGAAAAAACTAAACACTTTGATTTTTCAATTTTTTTTTAAACTGCAACTCAATTGGACTTTTGGGGGTTATTACGGTCCATACATTTTTTGGGGTATTTATGGACTTTTTAGATTGATAAAAAAAGTTTCCAAAATACAAAAGGGCAATTTATCAATTTAGAAGTGGTTGGATTTTATGAACTGTGTTATTACTGAAAATCCACAAGTTAAAATTGACAGTAGCAAACTTGGTACTTGGTAGCAAAATTTTGACAGTAGCAAAATTGACAGTACTTGGTGGAGAATAGTGGCACATTATTTGTCTCAATGACGGAGAGCAAAGAAAGGATTTTGCAATATTTTAATTGTTTTGTTGATGGAGAACAATTAGAATTAGAAGTAAATATAGCATATCACCGATATCTGAATACACGGTCTTGATGACAAGCGAACTGAACTGCCAAAATAGTACTAAGAAAAACCATGGTTCTCACTAGTATATCCGGAGTGCAAGTGAAGGTTGTCCAGCAGGGTGCTTCTCACTGGCCAGCCTAAATGAGGATTTTTATTAGCCTAAAGATAGAGCCGATTTAATTACACAGACAAGTAGGCTATCTATGGTGATCAAGACTTATAATTTTGGTGCTTGACTGAACAGACTTCATCTGAGCAAAATTGATCAAAATCGTTTAAAATTTATTTTGATAGAATCCAATTTTTGAACAAAAAGGCTTCAAAAATATTTTTTTCAAACATTGCAGACAAGATCTACATCCCAAATTACATAAAAATTAGTAAATAGTTTATCTCCAGTAATTTAACATGTGCACACACTCCCTCCCTCTCTCTCCTCTCTCCTTCCCAATAACAAAAATCAGGAAATTAAAAAAAAAAAATAGAAAGAAAAACAATAAAGCAGAGGTTGTTGTTAAGATGCATACCTAGCATGTACACATGCCATAATAAATGTAGTCAAATACAGCAGATCTTGGTTATAATCTCACTAAGGGATAGACCTAGACACAATTATGTTATATCCAAATCAATTTACAAAAAATATATTTTAACAATTTGTAAGGAATAAAAGTAATAAAAAAACAACATATGAATGCATTTATAAATTATTTTTTATTGCTATATTAATGTGTTTAAATATTAAATATTTAATGATGTAGTTTGTGCACAAAAAACATAAGAAGATACAGTACATATTTTAAAATTCAATAAAAAAAAGAAATAATACTGTACAATCACAATCATCTCTGGGCCAAAGTGTAGTGGGATAGACCAAACATATAACATATATGCATTTTTGCGGAATGACAATGTTATTAGCAGCAGAAATTCTGATGGTCAGTGGGCAACTTCCTTATCTGCCGGCCAGCTACTTCAATGCAATTCAGATTTTTTCTCTTATTTGACTATTGCAACTCTACTGTGCATCATATCACATTGTGTAGGAACACCTGATTAGCACAATGTCATGCCTGTTTATTTTCTTTATAAGTGCAACAAAAGTTATCACCTAGAATACATGGTCAATGGGGTAACTCAAGAAAGGATCAATACCAGCGATAAGGAAACAATCTGTTGTGCCTTATAAAGGAAGCAAACAGATAAAAGCCTCTGCTGCCTTGGTCCACACTAACTCAGTTAAAAGAGGTTTTCTGTACTGTAAAATTTTGAATAAAATGTACATAAAAAACTGTCAACACTATAACCAAATACTGAAGTACAATATTTAGTATCACTAAAACCAGGTACAAAGTTGGCTGAATGATGCTTCATCCGTAAGTTATTATAACCAAGTTTAGATGTAGTTGTTTTCGAATTCTAAATGGAATTACAAATAAATTCACAGATATTAGTGTGCACTTAATTATTATTCAGTTAAAATATTAGTAAACTAACCTGCAACAGGATCTGCTGGTAACGTAGAATCTGCCAAAGTATTTTTGTCATCAGGTATCAGAATCTATAACAAAACATACATATTGATCTATTCAATTCAAACAAATACGAATTCATCATATTTCAAACATGAATGTGTTAAATCAATATTTCATAGTATGTATCAGTGGGGAGGTATGAAATCATCAATAGGTGTGGACATTACTATAGAAAGTAATAAATATCGGTGAAGGGGTAATACAATCATTGATAGATGCAACAATTACTATGGCAAGTAATGGAAAGGTTGCCTTTTATTAATCATAAAAATAACTAATACAAACCATCAGAGAATTGTATATTTTGCTAGAGAACTAATGTGTTTTTTTAATTATCAAACTTATAGTTTACACATTAAAAAAAATGTATTATCAATACACAAATGTATGTGTTTCTGATTAGTCTATACTGGCGGACATTAACAATAACTGCCATTAAAAAGGATACATTTTAAAGTATTTCTTTATGTTGTTTTAATTGATGTCTATAAGATTTTGTTTCTATTCAAAACTACTTTCACTCTATCTCAGATGTAATGCTAATCGCAAAGACATTTTACACAGTATTTGCATTCTTAAACGAAAAAATGCTGACAGAAAACGCTATTGAAGAAAATCATTCCAAAAAATAAAACCTTTCTGTAATCACAGAACAATCAAATATGTATTGTAAGCCTACAATATCAATTGTAATCTTGGTGAAGAACAACTTATGTCTACACATTGCACATTACAATACAAGGTTCTACACCACAATGAACCCCACTCCCACTATATTCCACAGAAAATAATCAGAGTTAAAAGCAGTAATGGGTGTTGGAAAATATTCATAGTTTGTCATTTCCAGATTACAAGGATCATCTTTGTAATTATTCTTATTGTGCAATGCATCTTTTCCTGTATCGTATGTCTACACACGTATAAATCCCATATGTTGAACTTTTAGTTATTTTTTATATAGCCCTGTTTAAATGAAAACTGCAGAAAGCAGAAAAACACCTAATGCATTGCTTCTTAATCTTTTGACTTCCTCACTATAGAAAGTTTTGTGACCACTAAAAATGTTATCTTGAAATTTTGATAGAGATACAGTATACATTTCCAGGTTCCTCGAGCCTGCAAAAGGAGATCTGGATGCATGTTTTTCTACATTTTTCTGTTCACATTACTAGAAACTAAACAAATTTTTTTTTTTTTTTTTTTTTTGGTGTTTAACGTCCGATTATTGTGCACACTTGGGCTAATGCAGACGATGGGATGGTTTATAGTGTATGAAAATGCCAAGCCCTGGCCGGGAATCGAACCCGGGTCCTCGGGGTGAAAGCCCAGTACACTATCAACTAGGCCACCGAGGCGGCTTCTAAACAAATTTTAAAAAATTAACTTGTAGGCATTGTCTGAACATATCTCAAGACCATTACTTAATTTTGTTCTTTAAATTTTAAAGCTCGTTATAATAAAAAAAAACATGCAAAGCAACAAAACAAAAACCAAATTTCTAAAAATTTCATTTAAGAATTTTGATTAAAATTTACTTTAACTTAAAAATAGACCCATGTATCCAAGAAGTCACTACTTTTGTAAAAATCTGGTACAAGAGTTATAAAAAAAGAATGAAAAATCTACCATTTTTTTTTTTAACTAGCAACCATTATTGAGGATTAGTTCTTTTCTTTTTTTTTAATTTACCCTTGCCATCATGGCTTTTTCCATGTGTTATGTCAATCCTCCAGCTTCACCAATCTAGCTAGCGTAAAGTAAAGATACTGAACCACAAAAAATACCATCCACTTAGTTCAATATTTAGACAAAATTCTAAAGGATACATTTTACAAGTGGAATGAGTTGAAACTTACATTGAGCCGATAGAGTAGCAGATCCAGGATTAAAGCTATTTTATTGCTGAGGAGGACAAACCTCGAGTTATCCCCATTCTTGGTGCAAGCCAAAGTGTACACAGTACAGGTAGTAAGGAAACATCTGCAACAAACACAATGACCATATTAACTTTTACTAATACATTAATGTACAAAATATATGCAGTATGTCAGCGTTCTACAAAATTTATATGATTTAAAGCAATGTAAACAAGCTTTGTTTACCACTGAAACAGCTGAATTGTAATTTTAATTCAGGAGAATTTGTAATTTTATGTTCTAATAATCTCAGCTGAAATTACCGGACGAAAACCTAAAACACAAAAACATCGTATTGTGTTTTTATGGTTTTAAGAACTAATTTCGACTATTTTTAGTACATAATAAGCACTCATACATGCTTTCTTATATTATAAAAATTAAGTTGAACTTTATTTATTAATAGTTTGAATTACTGTTCACTGTACAAGTATCAAATTACAGCCAAATATGGTAATATTACCATATATAACACTGCAAAACCAAACTCTCCTCTTCGTTCAGTTTAATCAATCAATCAATCAATATCCGTCCAAATGCGAAAAATGTTAACGGATCCTTAAAATTTGACAATTTTACCCATGGAATTTTAAATCACAATAATATATGGAGCTTTTCGAAGGAGATTAAAACATTTTGCAACCTCATTTCATAATTAACAATGAATATTATTTTCTTTACTAGAAAAACACGATATTTTTTTAAAATTATTAGTAAACGATTTAAGGAAATTTGCAGACTAGTGGCATCCAGCAATACATCACTGTAGCACTTTTCAAAACAAACAAGTTTAACCATCCAGACATGCACGCCAAAATGTAAATCTTAATTGAAACACAAAATAATATTTTGCTTTTTAGAGTACTTTGTCTGTGTGGTCTGAACTTACATAATTTAAATGTTTAATTACATACTTAGTTTTATTTGTCAGACGTTTTTAGAGTTTTAAGGCTAAAGTTAAGAGTAATAGTGTAAGGCTTTCTGGAGGGAGTAGGAGCCGGGTCTTGTTGGTTGAACTTGTTTTGTTAGACACAGAGACGTCAATGTGTTACTGGTTAGTCAAAATTACGCTTGTATATGTGGATAAAATAAACAAAATTGAGATCTCCAGCGCATCCAAAAATGACATACAAATAAAATAATGGTGGTCAAATCAAATCTTTCATTCATAAGCGTAGTATTCAGTATTTACACTTGATTTTTGTCTTAGAAAAAATTACATCTTTAATGATACAATTCTGAAAAAAGGATATCTGCAGAATGCTGCAGCTAAGTGTGTATTTCTGCATTGTGTTACCTAGTACTTGTCCATTACATTTACATAATTATTAGACAAGGCAAAGTGTTGACCCAGCCAGACAAGGAACATACGAGGGTTGATCAAATATAAACGAGACTGACTTTCTAAAAACTTTTCCGTTGGACATTGAACTCTAAAGGGTGGGGTTTCAGGTAGCCTAGGAGGTTTGGGACGGGCGTAGACGGGCAACATTTCCGTTCGGACCCTTCAGTATAAAACTATACAATGAGTGAGAGTGAAGTGCACGTTTCTGTGGAGCAGAGAATTATTATTAAGTTTTTGGCCAAGGAGGGGGTCAATCCGACTGAAATCTTTCATAGATTGACGGCTCAATATGGGGACAGGACCCAGTCAAGAGCTCGCGTTTTTGCTTGGCACAAGGAATTCGCCGAAGGACGGGAAGCAGTAGAAAACCTCAGCCATAATTGTCGCCCGACCACTTCCGTCACGGACGAAAACATTGATGCTGTTCGGAAGCTCCTGGACGAAGACAGACGTATATTGCTGCGATTTATTGCAGATGAACTCCAGTTGAGCTATGGTAGTGTTCAAAAAATCGTTACATCAAACCTGGAACTCAGCAAAGTATCTGCAAGGTGGGTTCCACGAATTTTGACCGACGTTCACAAACGGAATCGTTTGGAGATTTGCCAGCGACTATTGACCCAATTTGAACGAGATGGTGAGGCATTATTAAACCGGATTGTCACCTGTGACGAAACATGGATTCACCATTACACTCCCGTGTCAAAACAGGCAAGTATGGAGTGGCGGAAGAGGGGAGAGAGGGCGCCTCTGAAGGCCAAATCACGATCGTCGGCCGGGAAGGTAATGACCACTGTATTTTTCGACAATCAAGGCGCCTTTCATGTCGATTTCCTTCATCAACGACGCACAATAAATGCAAAATATTATTGCGATGTTTTAGAGGCTGCAAAACAGTCTTTTCGTAGGAAAAGGAAATCTAAACCGGCGAGAAATGTCATTCTTCTTCACGATAATGTCCGACCACATTCGGCGAACGCTACGAGGCTTAAACTCGATCAAATTGGCTGGGAACCAATGGAACATCCCCCATACAGTCCAGACTTATCACCCTGCGACTATCACCTGTTTGGGCCACTCAAAGAGGTGCTTGGAGGCCAGCGTTTCGAAGACGATTCTGCGGTGGAGACCTTCGTGCTCCAATGGCTCAATGAACGCCCAAGAACTTTTTACGAAGATGGAATTAAAAAACTTCCAATCCGGTGGGAAAAATGTGTTACTCGTGCGGGAGACTATGTAGAAAAATATGTTGTATCAAGAATAATTTGTAAGTAAGCAATAAATTTTTTAAAAAATCAGTCTCGTTTATATTTGATCAACCCTCGTATTTTGCACTTGGGGTCTACACAAACAAGTGTCAAATCTGTTAATAGTTCAATCTATTGCAGATGTTGTCAATTTGATGTGGTGTTGACTGTACTTTTTACTCTCTTCTTACTTTTTTATATTTTTTTAAAATTTTATTTTATTACAACTGAAAATGAACATTAGTCCATTTATCAATATATCTATGAAATGAAAGCGTTAGTTGGTTGCACATCCTATGACACACTCCAAAATCCAAAAATCACTTGATCTTGTGACAGCTTTATCAATCTTGTCTTAGTACAAATAAAATGGTTTTATCCTGTCCAACCGCCAAACTTGAACCGAATTGTCGAGAACTTGTAGCATCTCGATGTTGTGGTGCTTATGCAGTCTTACTTCATGCTTCCTAGGAAATCGCTGAACCTCTTCATGAACTATAGCAATTTGTAAATCCTTATGAAGATCATCATTGCATATGTACCATGGGGCATTAACAATGCCTCTCAGTACTTTACTTTGAAACGTCTGAATAATTTTAATATTGCTTCTTTTCGTGCAGCCCCAAAGCTGCATACCATATGTCCAGATGGGTTTTAGGACTTGTTTATAACGTAATAGTTTATTGTGCACTGACAACTCAGAATGTAGCCCAAGAAGCCAATGCATTTCCCTTAGTTTCAGTTCATTATGTTTCTTTTTGATATGTACCTTCCAGTGCAGTTATGAGTCCAGTGTCATGCTCAAGTATTTTGCATTATCTTCTGGGATCATTTATTGATTGATAACCACGGGAAGATAATTGAATTTTCTGTTAGTAAAAGTAACATGAACAGATTTTGTCCCATTCAGCTTTATTTGCCATTTTTTAGTCCAGTCACAAATTCCATTGACAGCTTCTATAAAGCAAGTATAAGAATGGCCCCAACACACTTCCATGTCGAACTCCAGCAGATATCCGCTTCAAATCAGAGTAACTATCTTCACACTTGATTCAAAAGTGCCTTCCTGAAATATAGGACTTCAGCAATTGACTATGTTGTTTTGGCAAGTATTTTTCCATTTTGTATTCCAATCTTCGATGCCACACCTTATTGAAAGCTTGGGAAACATCCAAAAACAGCAGAACAGATTCGTTTTTCTTCAAGTGCATTTTCAAAAATGCTGGCAATTCTATGAACCTGGTCAATCGTTGAATGCTTGTTTCTGAAACCAAATTGATGGTTTGAAATCAGATTCTTCCTTTCAGTAACTTGCTTAAGTTGCTTTAATAATAACTTTTCAAAGATCTTAGAAATTATGGGTAACAATGATATTGGCCGGTATGATGTTTACTAGGCTGGGGTATCATTATAATTTCAGCAATTTTCCATTGCATTGGTACATAGCTCAATAGAAATGCAGCATTGATAAGATAAGTAAGTTTAACTATTTCTTTCTGTGGCATCTCCTTTACTGATCATCCATTTATCAGGTCATAGCTTGGAGCTTTTTTCAAGCTTAAATTGGAAATCTCTTTTGCTACCTCTTTAGGATTAACAGGCTTCAACTTTGTCATATCTCTATTCTGTATTCTTGGTAAGTACTCGTTTGCTGTTTGTCTGGTGTGCGGCTTAAAAGTGTCAGCCAAATATTCTGCAAACAACTCTGCTTTATCTGCATTACTCCTTGCCCATTTCCCATCTTCTTTACAGATTGGAGGTACATGATATTTTGGCCTCTTTAGATATTTAGTTGGCCTCTTTAGATATAGACAAATTGCTCTAAAAAGCAAAATATTATTTTGTGTTTCAATTAAGCAATAGATTACATTTTGGCGTCCACATCTGGATGGTTAAACTTGTTTGTTTTGAAAAGTGCTACATTGATGTATTGCTGGTTGCCACTAATCTGATGCTCTTCTCAGTAGTATCACAATAAATAAACCAACTAACCAACTGTATTGTGCTGACAGGTTAACAACAGTTGGCTTTGTCGAGTAATACTAATAGAATATGATTATATCTGGTTAGACACTAGAACTTCGATGATAACTAAATTGATTTTTTTGTATTGTTTGTCTACTACTTATTTATTTTAGTAATGAAAATATGTATTCATATTGTGTACATTATTGTCTAAAAATAAAAGTTAATATTTAATTGGCCAGATCCATCTTTTACCCGAACTGTAAACTTGGCCTGAATTGAAGTCAGGCCTGTCCCGAGCCATAAAATTTGGGGCCCTCCAGACCCCTACTACTAAAGATGTTTTATTTGTTTATTATTTTAAACATTTTTCACTGTTTTTCTTTCTTTTAATTCATTTCCTGTTTCTGCACCCTTCTCTTTCTCCCTATGATCTTTGGTCTAAAATTGTTTACTAGTTAGATTATAAAATTATTTTATACTTTGATAAACATTTCATAAAAATATAAGATACAAAAAAAAATTGATATGTTCTAATAAAAAAAACCTTTCTTATTAATTGGTTTAAAAAGTAAAAATATCATTATATTTTAAACATATTGTAAAATCTATAAACTTGCTTAATTTCCAATTTAATTATCCACTTTTTATTTGAATTTTTGTTAAAATGCCGATTTTATTACTTACTGTTGTACTTAAGTTACAGGATGCAGAGGAACCACAAATATTACCACTCCAAAATACTAGGACTTAAGAGGAATCAAATTATTTCACCAAACCCAAACACAGAAGCATCCTGATTAAAAACTAATACAGTTTATATCAGTGTAATATCAATAGTTATAAAACTGGCTTAAAGAAAGATCTTGAGTGGAATTAATTTGAAGAAGTTAAAATGAAATCAGAAGAAGTGTTAGAACCAAATATAACCAGTATGTTAAAGTACGAAAGTTAAGACGACTAAAATACAATCATGTTTCCAATTAAAATGTTTATATATATACCTACTTAGGAGGCAGGTAAGGACTCATATTCTTTGGGATGTCCAAAGCCAAGTTGAGAATATTGCAGAGTGTTGAGAAACCGTTTAGGTCTCTAAATACTTTCTGGTCCAGGGCATTCTGCAACATCAATCAAGTAAAAACATTTATATTTTTTTAAAGAAAATTATTTAAATTTTGGGAATACAAGGTAACTTGTCAAAATTACTTGTAGGGGAAACACAACTTAAAACTAACTTTTTCTGACCAAAATGCTACAAATAATTTGATAGAATGTACAACCTGTGAGTGTACAACATATTTGTGTTAGCTAATGTATTGAAATTAATAAATATTGTTAAATAATAAACTTTAAACCTATCATTTCATTTCGGAACCTAAACCTGTCATTTCGGAAGAGGAAAGGAAAAGAAGATCGGAAAGAATGAAGAGCTACTGGGAACAAAGAAAAGTACAGCGCGCAAGAAATGATTGATTCAGCGTACCCCAAAGAGGGTGAAACGAAAAGAAGAAGAAACTTTAAACCTTTGGCTGCTGCCTGCCCATTAGTTTTGCCCTACCTACAGGTGTCTACTAGCTCCCTTAAGCAAAAATCAGGGACTTTTTGGGGACATACATTACAAAAACATGGGACCATGGATTTCTTTGACATTAGCAGCATTGTACATAATATTACTTCCATTATTAAATACACCAGATGGTATATTACCTTAAAATTAAGTTTTTTGGAAGCCTACTTGAATTTTTGGCTAATAGAGGCACATTCTACTATTTTTTCCATATCAAGGCTTATTTAAAGGCATTTCGTATCGCAATTTACAAAATAACTGAGAAGGGAAGGAAATTATTATTTTCTAGGGAAAAAGGGGATTTTAATTCTACATTCCGGTATTATCCGGTACATCTGGGACCACTTGATAAAATCCTTGTCTTTTACGGGACATCGGGGATATCAGGGACTAGTAGACACCCTGGCCTACAACTGCTAGGCTATTTTAGTTGAAAAATACATATGTAACTATATACTTAAAATATATTAATTATTTTTTTTATCTCAAAAAATCACTCTAATTTTAAATATGCTGTATGATTTATTAGTACAGTATTTTTTTAAATTACATTTTTAATTTAAAAAGATTTAAGTTTATAATTTTTGATTGAACAAATAAATTTTAAAACATTATGTTTGAACTACAATAAGTCACTTTATTTTATTAAATATCTATTTGACTCAGTATAGTTATATTCTTGTTTAAACCCTGAATATTTCCATATATCACAACATTTAAATGAATTATGTCATCATCAACACTAAACACAAACACATGACATTTGCCAGCCATTTTGACTACCTATTAAACAAAACTAGAAGGATGAGGCTAAGTTACATCTCCGTACGCTCTTATAATTTCATCTTTGTAACTCAGAAAAATAAAAAAGTGTTCAATTTTTTTATATCTTGACAAAACTTGTGTTTTAATACATTTTGTATTAGATTTATTTCAATTTATGTTATTAAATGTCTAAAAACTAATTTAATGTTATGTTACTAACTGAAACAATGACAACTACTTGTATTTAGATTATTTTTTTAAAATTAACATTTAATTATATTAACTGAATCAGAGTTACCTCTTTATCAAGTACCCTGTTGATCTCCGCTAAACTCCTCTCCAACAAGGTGATGGCGTTGTTAGGCCATTGCCCTACACCCTGGCTTGCATGCAACTTGTCAACATCCTTCAAGCACTTAAACAGTCGACCTTTATTTGGACTGTCCAATTTCTTAGGAACTAAAACACTTTGTTTGGTTAAGTACTCTTCTCCTCTGTAATAAAAGTTATAATTTAATTGTAGTTTTTGTGGGAAAAAAACATTGCTAAAAATTATAAAATACAATTTTTACAAAAAATAAATACTAAATAAAATGGTTGTTAAAAGATCATATGCCTCAAACAAATTAAAATTAAAACAAATTGCTCTATGTCGTTGTACAAATGAATATGAACATTTAGAGGTTACACAACACACTGAGACCTTAGTAGATCTATTGTGCCACTCTTCATATACTCCTGAGACTCTCAGTTACAGTATCTTCTACAGTCCCAGCCTCTTCTCAAAGTTAACGATTTGGAAAAGATTCAAGGTAGGTAGAGCCCTCACTTCTAAATGGTACTGTCCCCAAAATTCTCTTCTCATAGCAATCATCTTACAGTCTACCAGGTGATAGGGATTTACCTCCCACAGTATCTGTAGGTTGGATCTTCTAATTAGCCATGCTTTCCAAGATGTCTCTTAAGAATGCCATGCTGCATAAGAAAACCTATCAGCAGTTTTAGTTTATTTTTACTAAGGCTGATACACGTTTTTGTTCTGCTCCTGTCAAAGTTTCCAAGGAGCTCCTCAGCTTGTCTTAGACCTCACTTATTGCCCCACAGTTTAAACCTTCTAGCCTCTTCTTCCTCTGTTTCATCTTGAAGTCTGTAGGGTCAATGCTCCTTCCTTGCCAGCTTATCTACTTTATCTGTTTGCTCTATCCTCTGTACCCTATTACTCTCGCCTAGCCATATAACTTCGGACCTCTGCTGAGCTGATGACTGGAGAACTCACTGCATTAACAGCTGCTTGACTATCTGACGTAATGGTGATGTTTTCCCCATTGTATCACTTGTCAAGATTTCTTTGCACACATCTGTCAATGGCATACACTTCTGCCAGAAAGGCGCTCGAGTATTTCCAAATTGTCACTGAAATCACTAATCTAATGAGGGGCTATCATGGTAAGACCTAGATCCACACCCAGTGTGGAACAAGGTTTGGGCATACACAAATTTTATGTTATATGCACAATTTGACTTAAAACACACAAACATTACTTTTACAATAGTTTAAGAAAAGTTTATCGTTGAGACAAATCTGTTTAACCTTATCAAAATAGCAGTAATCCAAAATAAAAACAAAAAGCGGTTACGTATGATTATAACTGGTTAGACACTAGAACTTCGATGATAATTAAATTGATTTTTTTATATTGTTTATCTACTACTTATTTATTTTAGTAATGAAAATATGTATGCATAAAAAGTGTTTTTATCTTAACACTTTTTTGGGAAATTATCATTTTATTACTTTATTTTTCAAATTTCAATAAAAATACAAAATAAATAGTGTGGATTGTAACACTAATTACAATGGTAGGAATCAGGTTTTCCAAAAAAATATCAGACATAAATATTATGATTTGTAATCCAGTCATAGTTCACTTCCATATTATTATTATAAAGTACAGTGCAAAAATGTTCATTAATGTTTTTTTTAAATTTTGTTACTTTATGGAAATTCACTTACATTGCAGCACCTGTGTGTTACAATTATTATGAGTACATCTAGGAGAGTACCATAGATCAGTCTGCAGGACAGGGTAATTCTACATGATAACTAAAAATATAAGTTTTGTTGCTATCATTGGCTATCATTTAATGGCTAAAGATTATACACGGGTAGACTGAAAGTTTTTATTTCATTGCACAAAATGACACTCTTAGACAATCATTATTCCTATCTCATTAAATAAAGAATAAAATCTCTTTTAGTAATGCAAATTCAGATTCAAGAAAGTTAGGATTATTATACCAGCTGATTAAACATAAACAATAGTTAAGTATCATCTGCTTGAACATTATTCATAAGCACAGGTTTTATCATTATCATTAGATTTGTAAGTAGGTATTCATATGTGTTTAACACATTTTTATAATTAAATCAAATATTTTTGAAATTGAGATTCACTTATGATTTCTCGGCTAGTTGTATCAGTTTCTGAGAAAAATTGATGTACATATGATTGCTTGCTTAATATTATATATTTTATAAATAGCCTTACCTCTGCGCCATACGTCCTCGAATCTTCTTACATCGTTTGCGCAAAGCTTTTTGGCGTTCTCGATCTTGTGCTAGTTTAGAGTCCATCTTGTCTGCCGGAGCATCTATGATTACATCATCGACATCATTTTTAACTGCTTCAAGATGCACTTTACCTCGTAAATGGCTTAGTAAATAAACTTCAGAGTCAATCTGAAATTATTTAAGATTGAAAGTGTTAACTATAGCATCATTAAAATAACATAATATTAAACCAATAGTTTTTTTAACCAATTATTACATTGTACATTTAAAAGTTTGTTTATTGATTTTCATTTTTATACATAACCTTTATTTAACATAAAACAGTAAAATTTAAAAACAAATCTAAAACACATTAACTTATAAAGCTTCTTAAGTGACACTTTTTACCATAATCTTTCACTTGTAAATTTATTATATCGATTAAAAAAAAACAAAAATTAAGCTTTTGTTTTAAAGTCTAAATAAACAGTCCCAATTATTTTATTATAACAATTATATTGATATTATACAGAGTGAGTTTTAATGGACACCCTCATCAACTTTAAAATTGTTTCAAATAGAATATTGTGAATTTCACGATAAATTACTAGTCGAACCACCCTTTTGGAAAGAAAAATAAAATACTACCCCTTCTTTGTGGGGGTGATCCACAAGGGTTTCATAGCTAATGCATTTTAAATGATAATTTGGATATGATTAAATAACATTACATATAGCCAATACCACTTAATACACGGTGTGGCTAAAAAATAATCAGACTGATTTATCAAAAGACAACCAGCAAGATGTCAAGATCAAATGCTACATTGCTGAGTCAGTGACATCCCCTCTATTCATTCCTGCTGCCAATATGACTGCCAATTATGCAATGTGGGCCTTGACCTTTGTTTGCATTAGTCTGCGCATCTGTTGAACATCAGAAAAATGCCTAGCACTTTAGAAGAATAATGAATTAATGTGAAGTTTTTAATAAAATTCAGAAAGTCTGTCAGTTACAAAAACATACTGTTTGTTGAACAAAATTCATCACACACTCAGGTTTTTGAGTGGTTTAAGTGTATCAAAAAAGGACATGACAAGATTGGCGATGACCCCCTTCCAGGACAAGAACAATGAAAAAAAACCAGCAATTTAATCTGAAAAGACCATCGTCAAGCATTGGCGCTATTGGTCAAATCATTGGGATCAACAAAGTAGCAGTTTGGCAGATTTCGCATGAAAATTTTAATTTTTTTCCCTATTTTAAGGCCAAAAGCACATTGAGGCTATTATCGCCTCCCTAAATGTAAGTGTGAGTGTAAAGTGTTAAAGTCGTCAGTATAGTGTTGTAAGTGTAAGTGTGTGTTAGACTCAGGTACTGCAAGGGATATCTAAATCCTCTCAATAGGTGCAGGTAGTCTGCACCCCCTGCAGGGATTTTTAACATAAAGAAAGTTTGTTCTAAAATCTTACACTTGAACAGAAGAACTCTTGCATGAACATTTGTGTTGACACTTTGAAATCATCAAAAAAGACCTTAAAGTCTTGGAAAGAGTAATAACATGTGAAAAATTCTGTTTTTTTTTTTTTACAATCCAGAAACTAAGCGTCAATCAATGAATTGGAAGAGCTCCTCTATTCACTGAGACTGAAAAAAGCTGAAATGTCCAAATCAAAATTCAAAGCCATGATGATTGTGTTTTTCATTTATAGGATTGCGTATGTAAATTGGATACTTGAAGGTCAAACTGTCAATAAGAATTATTATCTTGGAGTCCTAACTACTCTCCCTGAATGAGTAAGAAGAAAGTGACCTGATTTGTGGAAAAAGAAGTAATGGATTCTTCATCAAGACAACACAGCAGCCCATACTGCAATGGTTATCAAGACGTTTTTGCTAAGCATTTTAGCACAGTTGAATACCTGTGTTGCAACACCCACCCTACTCACTAGACCTTGCTCATGTGACTTCTTTTTGTTCCCGAAAGTGGAATGAGGGTTGAAAGGAATGAGGTTTGAGACAGGTGAAGCAGTGAAAGAAAAAGCAATGAGACCCCGAACATGTTTTCAGACATGAAACACTGCTCTGACCAATGGAAAATTCACAAAGAAGTGGTGTATCGATCGTGGAGAGAAGTATATTGAAGCAGATATGTTAAAGTTGTAAGAAATAAAACAATGTGATACCATTAATTCGTTTTTTTAGCCACACCTTGTATTTTATTGATGTATTTTAGGTATATTGACCCTCATAAATATACAGCAGACCAGAAGATGGGATACACCTAAAATGAAGTGACAAAGGTAGGATTTGCTATAATTAATGCACTTACTTAACACAATGAAAGTTGCAATTATGAGTGCTATGTTTAAATTTCTTATTGTTTACAAGTGTTTATAATTTTTTATGTAACTTTTACAGCAATTATGATTATAATTAGCTCTGCAAACACTCACCAAGACGTTACACACCCGACACAACTTCTTAGTTTTATAAGGTACAAGCCTCGGTGGCACATCGTCAGCAGTTCCACGCAGAGCACTAGTTTCTAGAGCTTTCTGTCTGATGTGCTCAATATTCTCTTCATGTCTTCTTGCTGATTCTTCTTGTTTCTGTTGGATTTTCTTCTGAAGTTCTTCAGCATTTGCCTGCTGAGCAGCTTGCAAAGCTTGAAGCCGTTCTTCTCTGTCCCTAAAAATAAAAATCTTGTAAAACTAAAAAAAATTAACTAAAAGTTTTTACTTTTACTAACAGTATCACACAAAAAAAAATTAACTAGAAGTTTTTACTTTTACTAACAGTATCACACACAAAAAAATTAACTAAAAGTTTTTACTTTTACTAACAGTATCACACAAAAAAAATTAACTAAAAGTTTTTACTTTTACTAACAGTATCACACACAAAAAATTAACTAAAAGTTTTTACTTTTACTAACAGTATCACACAAAAAAAATTAACTAGAAGTTTTTACTTTTACTAACAGTATCACACAAAAAAAATTAACTAGAAGTTTTTACTTTTACTAACAGTATCACACACAAAAAAATTAACTAAAAGTTTTTACTTTTACTAACAGTATCACACAAAAAAAATTAATGAAGGTTTAATGTAACACAAAATTATCATTTAAGATTCTCTGGGCAGGCCTCTCATTACCATTTTGGAAAGTGTAACTAATACATACATTTTTAAAGAAGGAATCTTCGTGTGTGTGTGTGTGTGTTTGTATATATATATATATATATATATATATATATATATATATATATATATATATATATATAAATGGCATGAATTATGTCACTATGTACATATGCTTTCAGTTTTCTGTCAATAAACAAAACTAAGAAGAGCCAGGACTTACAACTCCTATATTCCATATAAAATATACTTTTATATGGAAGTTGTAATGTAAAGTTGTAATGTTGTACTTTTAAATGTAAAGTTGTAATGTTCCCTCCACAAAAATAAAATTTGTTTTTTTTATATTAACAATTTTTACAGTCACTTATTACAACATCCAACTTAAATAACTGTTACTTTATGAAATAACAATAGTCGTCTCACAGGCCCAATTCGTTATTAATTAAAAGAAAAAAACAACCATCAGCAGAATATTAAAAAAAATAAAATCTCTCTCCATAAATTTAAAACTGCATTTTTTATACTTAATGTCTAGTTATACTTTATGCCAGTTAGACTAATGAGAACGAGGGAACAGAATTACAGATAAAAGAAAAGCAACGGGAGTAACTGCAACTCAAACAAAGAACTTTTAAGTGCGCAGTTCAGAGACATAGTAGACTGACTGGTACTTTACCACATCGACCAACAAGCCCTCAATTTATTTTTGTATTTTGATAATAAATGCTCTTTCCTTGTTTAAATCATCAGTAAATATATGTTGACCTGACACATCTACATTACAGTTTAATTACTGTAATGGCACATCCACATGGCAGTAGTTTAATTACTATCAGAGCTAAATTAAAATAATCTTGCATTTAGTCAAAGAAATCAACTTTACTGCATTAATTTTGGAGTTGTACAAGATTTATATAAAATCTGAGTAGCCAGCGGTTACAATAATTCAGGCTCCAAACAAAAAGCAAGCTAGATTAGCCCACATAGCAGTCAAAGGTATTATTGATTAATAATACTATAATTATGAATGTTTACTTTGCTTTTCCCCTTGCAAGTTCCAATCTTTCTTTCTCTTTTTCTTGTTGTTCTCTGCCAATTCTTTCTTCTCTTTTTCTTCTCCTTTCTTGCATTTTTTCAAGTTTCTCCTACAAAACATTTTAAACCCAGAATTAATTACTTCATTTTAAAGTAGCCTATTTTAATTCCATAAAGCAAAACTTTTACAAACGAAAGCCTAAAATACAGTAATAATACCAAAATTTATGAGTAGTAATACTTATTAATCAATCATTTACAACTATATGGGCTTACCTAAAGAAAGTTTGATTTCATTAAATAAATTGTACTAACATAAAACATGTTTAAAATCAGTTGAGTAAAGATTTAATAAGTATATCTTTTGTTTTTACCTTTTACATATTACGCATTATTTGAAATAAGTTGAGTGTATGTTTAGCAACCCAACACGTAAATTTTATTTTAACCATTTATGAATTTACACATTATGTATTATTTCAAATCAGTTGAGTGTACGACTGACAACCCAACATGTGTAATAGCTTATCTGAACCATTTATGAATACACACATTATGTACTACTTCATAAATCAGTATGGGCTAACCAAAGAATGATGCAATTGCGAGACAGGTAAACATTTATAAGAAAATAGAGAATAATAGGAGTTAGATGGCTACTGGTAACTGAAAGACATAGATGGATCCTCTTTGTGCATACCCAGGCTGTAGGCAGTGAAAAGCAACACTTACTAAAAAAAAAAATGGACAGTTAATTTAATAAAAAACCTTTTCCCTAGCTAAATAAAATTAAAATTTTTAAATAATTAAATATTATCAAAAACAACATTAAGATCAATTTTGGAATCTTAAATAGGGTCTACTTAATTTTTAAGTAAGTTTTTTACAAGAACTACTTTATACGAATCATATGGAAAACAGTTTTGTTACAATTATTATTAAAACACTATAAATAAAAAGTATTAATAATTACCCATCGTCTACAGTTACTAAATTTGAAGCATTCAGCTAGAATTAATTCAATGAAAATTACACTGATGTTTATATTGATATGAACATGAGATAATGTAATGAAACAATTCACAATTTTTGGATAACACACCAAACTCCATCCTATAAAAGTACCAAGATACACTAAGAAGCAATGTGTAAACAAAGAACCTACCAAAACTAACATGACGTTATAAGCTTAACTTAATCAAGACACAGGGGGAATTTTCTTAACATAATAATTTAACCCGCTGAAACAGGCGGAAATATCAGAAATCACACAAACATAGTAATGTTAGTGGTGACATTACAGCCAACGCAACGTCACCAGAATGCGGAGGAGGGGCATTCTGATTCATGGAACCAGTCGCAAACATAAAAACCTGGTGGGCAATCAAACACATAAATTTTGTGTACAAATAGTTTTAATTAGTTATATTTAAATAATAAATAAAGAAGTTATTCTAGTATTTTCTAGATTACAAAATTTAAAAAACAATTTGAAACGAGTAGAAGGAAAGACTTTAAGGGATAGTCAGAAATGTGACACTCCAGGTAACACTAAGTAAGTCCAAATTGGAGATGAACATGTACCAGGTAAGGTCTTTGTGGGACAAGAACATTGCTTAGGATGAGGCAAGGACGTTCGCCCTTCAGAGAGAATAATAGCGATTCTCCTCAACATTCTAGAGTAGAAGACGACATAACTAGTAAATAACTATAATCTTTTATTTGATCATTAAAAATAAAAGATTAGCTTAAATTAAACATTTTGTTATTATTTCCAGTTTTGATTGATGCAAACTACTCTATACATGCTTTGATAAATAAATAAAAGTTATTACTATTTACTTGTCTCTCTGCTTCCAACACTCTTCTTCTCTCTTCCACAGCTGCTTCTTTTGCTGCTTTCTCTTCTTGTTTTCTCTGTCTCTCATCCAAAATACCCTGAAGTCTTTCTTGCTGTTCCTAAACAATAAAACAAACCTATACAGAATGAATGATGAACAATCAACTAAAACCATTAGGAAATATTAGATCTCATTTACAACAAAGTGACTACAGTTCTCTTACTCTATCTAGCTTTGTTTCAGATACGTAACTTTTGACATTTACGGCAACAACTCAAATGTCTCTTTTTTTCAATTCCAAATAAAATTTGCAAAAAAAACTATGCATTAACTGTATAAATATATGACATTTTCATCTATAAAATATGAGGTGTGTCCATAAAATAAGTATCATTTTGGAAAAAAATTGTAAAACATTAAAGAAAATATTTTTACATGAAGAAGATATCTTACACTGCTACTTTACATAGATTCCACCAATATTCAGATACTTGTCATAGCGGTCGACAAACTTATTTAATCCTTCCTCAAAGAACGATCATGCCAATGATGACAGCCATAGCTATACAGAGTGTTTCACATCATCGTCAGTTTCAAAGCGTTTACTACGAAGATCACACTTCATGTGCATTGTGCCAGATCTGAGCTGTATGGTGGGTGTTGAAACTGCTCCCAAAGAAACTATCGAATAAGAGCTTGAATGTCACCAGCAGCATCAAACCGACCATTGTCATGAAGCAACACAATTCCTTTGTTGAACATCCCTCTCCAACAAACCAAAATTTTGTCACCAGTCATGATTTGGTTTAAAAATCCATTCCCGCATCACTGTTTGAGTGAGAAATGTCAAAGCACTGCGAAGTAGCTGAGATTTGCTGACATCAGTACGCATTCTTTTCATAACTTCCTAAACCACTTTCTTACCATTCCATCACGCATTGCATTTTGATTGCAAACATCCTGAAATTGATACTGATTTTTGGCTGGCTTAAGCATTCATAAACTGAATGACAGAACAAATCTCATGTAAATGGAGTATTGTATTAGATATTTTAAATGTACAAAGAAAACTAGAAACCCTCTACAATCAACTGTAATGGTATATGTGAAGAGGAATGAACCAGGAAGACTAGCGTGCATGCGCTGTGTGGAGTGCCGATAGCAGCGCTGCGGTGGTGGTAGAAGAAAACAGTCTTACTTTCTGGACAAGCCTCATATGTAATGTTGTATATTTTAAATTTGATTAAGAAGAAACAATTTTTCAATTTAAAACAAAACATTAATTTAAGGAACATTATATGAATAACTTGTGATCTGAATACAATACATTTAGTTTCAATTTACAATTAGTGTAAGCAAATAATGGAACCCATTAAAACATGATTTCACTATTTTACTACAAACTGTTTATTTTTCTTATACTTAAAATCTTTAAGATGAATACTGAACCACTATCAGAATAAATGTTAAACTTTTCTATTTCAAAAGCTTATAGTTGCAATTAACAATAATGTAGAATAACAAAAAATGAACAGTTTTCTACCTGGCACAGAGCCATAAAGTCATGCCTCTTATTCTGCGCCTCCAATTCATTTATAAAAGCAATCTCTCGTAACTTTTCTTCTTCATCATGGGCTTTCTTCTGAATATTTCTTAGATGCGATGCTCTGTTCTCTTCTGCACGTTTCAACTTGTCAGCAAGCCTTCTCTTGCGGTCTTCAACCAGTTGAGCCTGAGCTGCCTTTACTTCTTCCACCTAATAAGAGAAAATATTAAAAATTAACCAAATATGTACAAACTTGGTTTAAACAGCTTTAGCTGATGCATCAATTTTGGCACTAAGTCATTTTTTCCAGCACCCAGTCAAACAGTTATCTATAACTAACATAAATCCATGTTTTAGCATCTATAAATATTTTAAAAATTCAAATCTAGTATAAAAAACATTTGAAAAATTTGACTTGAAATTTCATTAAAAATAAGTTGTGTGTAATATTATTTAGGTATAAATGTTCATGAAATTTAAATACATCATCGTAAACAGCACTTATAAACAAATATACTCTTTATTTAGCCTTCATTTTTGGTTAGCATATTAACCTAACAAACCAGTTGCATTTCCTCCAGCACTGATTATTTGATAGACATTACTTCAGGTATTGTGTTCCAGTTCAGACAGTTGTTTCCACAGTTCAGTGTTGTTTGGAACTTTACATTGTGTGTCAATACTCAATGTTATGTCTATAACTCTATGTAATCTTTTCACACACTGACAATTACATTTATTTTTTTTTTTTTTTTTTAAGTTAATGTAGATTTTTTCTACTAAGACCTCAATACAGTAACATCAGTTGTGGTATGAACGAAATGAAACATTCTGTTTATTCAAGAGAAATTATGCTAAAAATGTTCCAAAAGTGAATGTATCTGATGTACACTGTGAGTTTAATTCAAGGCCAGATCGAGACAAATATAATAGGGGCCAGAGTGCGAAAAATGAAAACGCAACGTTGGAAGGTCATAAGAAATAAAATAGGCATATTTACTGAGGAAAAAGTAAATCGTTAAATATTTTTTTGATCAGGAAACTGTATTTTTAAACAACACACATACAATTAGCATTCCAATACTGTATTTACTTATCAGCCAATAAATTACTGATGTCTCTGGCCAGGCAGTGGCATACACGTTTGGCAAATTTATAGCCATTCCAAACCATTCAGTCACGATGGGATATCTAAAAAGTTCTCCAAAACCTAGGGTAGTTTAAAGGTAAATAAACAAAAAGGGAAAAAGAGCCAAAAACACAAAAATCTGGGCTTTTTTCAATAGATAAACATATTGATTATTTATTACTATTTTTCTGCCTTATATCTTAATGCTGCAGTATGTCTAAGACGAGTAATATATTTTAAGAGGAAAGTGAACCACTGGATCAACACTGTGTACTACATTACTAAAGATATTTTACTCATTTATACTAAAGCCCCTGTTTTTTTTTTTTTTTTTATTATTATTATTTTAAGGCGAAAAGCACAATGAGGCTATTATCGCTACCCTAAATGTAAGTGTGAGTGTTAAAGTATTAAGTGTAGTATTGTAAGTGTGTGTTAGACTTGGGTACCGTGAGGGACGTATAAATCCTCTCAATAGATGCAGCTAGTCTGCACCCCCTGCAGGGCAGCCCTTGTTTTCTGTGACGATATACAACAGAATAAAAACCTGTTGCAGCTCCCATTTAATAAATTAATCTTTTGACAATTATTCACATAAATATGTGAGATTGCAACTTAACTGCATGCAACTTAAGAATACTCACATCACTGTTATGTGAATGACTTATACTTTGAATGGTATTATCATAATACATGAGTGTTTATCTTTCAATAGAAACATTCTTGTACTCCTTTGGAATTTGTTTCTATCTCATTCTACTAGACGAAAGGATAACATTGTTTACTTGCTGATTATCAATGTTTGTTTAGGGTAGCAGTCAGTATCAGTTGTGTCGCCTATGCAATAAATAAGTAATGTCCAGTTACAGTATTTTATTTTGTCTAGAAGGTTAGTTTTATTACTTATTACAAATTAGAAAATTCACTTAACACAATTCATGAGTAACTCATGAATGATGAAAGTGATTGAGACTGTGACAGTCAAAGTGTTAATGAAAATATCTACACATGGCTGGATGAGGATATAGACTATACTTTTTCATACCATTTTTTCATTTAAATATATTTTTACACCATTTGATCATTTAAGTAAAAATATATTAAAAAATCACTTTTTGGGGCACATTAAACTACCAGAAATTCACAAGACAAACATTAAGCAAATGTTTATATCAAAAACCAAAACCAAATGTTTTTGACACTAGAATTGAAATGATTAAAATATTTATTTATGAGCCTGCCCATTCTGCCTTGTCTGTGAAGACATTATTTGTGAAATACAGCATCACTGTGATTTGCTTTTTTATTTTCTAAGGTCAGATTGGAACTTAAGAGGACAAGATTTCAGTGTAGAAGCAATGAATGCAAAAGTGATGGAGGTCCTTAACAAGCTGGCAGAAGCAGACTTCAAGCACTGATTTGAACAAAGGAAAATTTGTATGGAGTATTGTAGGGATCAACAAGGAGAGTACATTAAAGGGGATAAACTTTGAAATGTTTATTAAGGGTGATCAATCAAGTGTTTTGTAACACCGATATGGTTATTTAATTGCCATATGTCGTAACATAATTAAAACTCACTTTGTTTAAGAGTTCTCGCAATTTAGCAGATTTATCCTGAAGCCATAACATAATTAAAACTCACTTTGTTTAAAAGTTCTCGCAATTTAGCAGATTTATCCTGAAGCAACTGTTCACGTTTGCGTTTAGCACTCGCTTGCCTTGCATGATAACGTTGAATAGTATCTGGCAGTGTCCTTCTACGTGATGGTGACGATAACTTCTGGTGAAGCTCCAGTGCCCGGCCAGGATGTCTCGCAACAAGTTCTTCCAACTGCTCTAGCGTGGACATTCGATCTTTATATGCCATACCTGAAAAAGGGAAAATTGAAGCACTATTAATAAAAACAACAAGCTCATTAAGTTTTCGTCACATCCTGTAATCAGTCTATATTTTAAAGTACCTTTATATAACTCCACAACATGTAATGCTTCACATACTGTCAGATTTCTTATGAAAGTAAGTAATTTTTATAAAATCTGAAATACCAATATTTGAGTCTCCCAAAAACTATTATCAACTGCTGAAAATCAGTTTCTTTGAAAGGTTATTGTCTCAAAAGTCGATGAGAAAATTAAAGAAGACCGTCGGTTCACAATAACAGAGCTATCGCTAGGTTTTCCACAAATTTCAAGAAATTTGTTGCATGTAATTGTTACACAAAAGTTAGGTTACCATAAATTTTGTACAAGATGGATACCAAAAATTTTGACTGAAACCCATAAAAATCAGCATATGGCTGCTTCATTGACATTTTTGGACAGTTACAAAAAGGATGGTGACTCACTACTCAATCGAATCATTACAGGAGACTAGACTTGGGTGAAACACGTCAACTGCAAAACCAAATTGCAGTCTATGGAATGGGGGCACACAAATTCTCCCCAAAACCAAGGAAATGCATGTAAACATTGTCTGTAAGGAAGATCATGGTGACTTTTTTGGGATAGGAAAGGAGTCCTTGTTGATTTCTTAGAACGTGGCACGACAATAACCTCTGCAAGGTACTGTGAAACCTTGGAAAATTTAAGAAAATCTATTCAAAACAAGCGCAGAGGAAAGTTGAGTTAAAAAATGCTGTATCTGCACGACAATGCCCCGACCACACACATCCAATCGAACTCGAAAAGTCCTGGATGTTTTCAAGTGGGAGGTGTTTCCACATCGACCTTACAATCCGGATCTTGCTCCCAGCGATTATCACCTGTTTTCTGCAATAAAGACCTGGCTTGTGACGCAGTGTTTTGATGACGATGCGGAACTGCGGGAGGGTGTGACAACCTGGCTGAAGTCTCAAGCGGCAGAATTCTACGACACTGGAATTTCAAAATTGGTTCACCGCTATGATAAATGTCTAAATTTATATGGCAACTACGTAGAAAAATAGTATTTTAGTGCCACTTTCAAATGTATATAATAAAATTTTTTTCTTGTACTTAGTTTTATTTTATACCAAAACGTAACCGACTTTCTGGTTAGCCCTCGTATTTAACAATATTTAAATAAGTACATACCCTCTTTCATTTATTATTTTACACTAGCTGTTACCCGTTGCGGCTTTGCCTGCAATTATAATGTAAGCAATAAAATTTATAGTCGATTTTCAAAATCAGAATAGGTCATTTCATTTTAATATATTGCTATATACAATATTATACGATTTATGGTTTTCGGCAAAGACATATCAATTTTTGCTACTCGATACGCTAAAACAGGATCATGTCATATTTTAATAAAATACTGTATTATTAAAAAGTCATTATTATATAATTAAACTGGAATAGTATTGTGTTTATCTCAGATACCTAAAACGTGTTCACACCAAATGTAATCTCATTTGGTCCAGTAGTTAAAGTGTATTTGAATAACAAACAAATAAACAAAAACAAACTTTCAGAAATATAATATGATTAGCTGTTACCCGTCACGGCTTTGCCCGCAAACATAATATACATTAAAGATCATGCATTACCGTGTTAGGACCAACAACCGTGTTAGTTAAGTTTTGGAGTACTCTTTAAAAAAATTAAGGTTTTTTCCTGCATCACCGTTTAACCCAACAACCGTGTCAGTTAGGTTTGGAGTACTCTTTTTAAAAAAATAAATAAAGGTTTTTTTAATTCTTCACCGTGTTAGGCCTAACAACCATATTAGTTTGCTAATGAAGTATTTTGTAAAAAAATATAAAGATTTTTCACGCATCACTATGTTAGGCCTAACAACCGTGTCAGGATATATAGCCTATGTATTTTTTAAAAAAATATAAAGGTTTTTTGACGCATCACCGTGATAGGTCCAACAACTGTGTCAGGATATGTAGTACTCTTTAAAAAAATATAAAGGTTTTTTCACGCATCACCGTGTTAGTTAAGTTATGGAGTACTCTTTAAAATAAATATAAAGTTTTTTCCATGCATAACAGTATTAGTCCCAACAACCGTGTCAGTTAGGTTATGGAGTACTCTTTTGAAAAAATAAATAAAGGTTCTTTTAATGCATCACCGTGTTAGGCCTAACAACTATGTTAGGCCTAGTTTTTTTCACTATCACAATCATAGGCCCAACAATCATATCAGTTATGATATGTAGTATTCTTTAAAAAAATGTAAAAGTTTTTTTTACACATCACCGTGTTAGGCCTAATAACCGTGTCAGTTAATATACTTAGTATTCTTTTAAAAAATTTAAAGGTTTTTTCACACATCACCGTGATAGGCCTAACAACCGTGTCAGTTAGGATATGCAGTACTCTTTAAAACAATATAAAGGTTTTTTTACGCATCACCGTGTTTGGCCTAACAACCGTGACAGTTAGGATATGTAGCCAAATAATCTTTAAAAAAATATAAAGGTTTTTTCACGCATCACCGTGTTAAGCCTAACAACCGTGTCACTTAGGTTATCCACTATTCTTTTAAAAAATGGGTTTCCTATCATCCAAACCCGTGTTAGATGTATTTTTATTGTTTTACTGATCTGTAGATCAGTAAAACAATAAAAATATGTCTAAAATCAGTACAACACGGTACCGATTTTCGCCGGTAGCAATTTTGAGGTTATGTTGGTTTTTATTTTCGATTTTTATCGTACTTCTCCTGCTTTCATATTTTGGATTTTTGCTTTTGGGCACATAATAAAGCATTTTAGTAAGAAAAATATCGAAAACTCCAATAGATGCTGCACTGCATATTTACCATTTTTTCATATAATGTAATTACACAAATATATATATACTACCTTACAATTAAAGTATCCTAATAAAATTGTATATAATATATATATTCTGCACTCTGTTTTACAAACATTGAATAGTCTTAAATGAAAAATACCAGATTGTGATTATTAGATGAAAATGTAACATTAAAAACAATAATTTTGCAATAAATAAAACATAGATTAAAATTTGTAAAATGGGATTAGATCTATGTCCATCTCAGGTGCCTAAATCTCATGTTCAGTAAACAGTAATTAAACCTAACTATAGTTAACAGATGTTACAAAATTAAAAACTGATAATTATTTTGGGCTGGGTAAGTAGTATAATGACGTTTTGTAAAACGGGAATAGGCCTATATGTATCTCTGATACTTAAACCATATATTTACCAAATTTCATCTCAATTGGTCCAGTGGTTAAAGCGTGATTGAATAACAAACAAACAAACAAACAAACACACAAACTTTCAGAAATATAATATGAATTAGATGAACATTATTTTTATGAACATTTTCATTTTTACCATAAACAACTGCATCTAATAGCAGTGGTATGCCTAATTATTATACTTTATATTGTTAAATAAATATAATTTTACCTTTACTACCAGTGTCCATGGCCATTAGTTCCTCCAACTTGTCCAATGTGTCCATCTGGTCTGCCCAGGACATACCTGCAACTGTAAACACAACTATTTATTTCCTTGTTCTATAATGACAGAAGAAGAATTAACAAGGCCACCTTTACTGATGAATTTAAAGGGCAGAAGACCGCTTGGCCTCTTGGGGCAATCCAGGACTGAAGACCTCGCATGGAGGGTTAAATGTACAAATTTATTTTCCAAAAATAAAATGTCATATATTTTACTTTATGAACAAAGATTTTTATATTATATAGATATTTTATATTATGAACAAAATATAGTGTATTGTTTGCACTAAATTTGGACTAGTACATAGTTTAAGATGTCTTTGCTTTAAAAACTCCAAATTAAAATTTACAAAAATAAAAAAAAATTAATTTATAAATTTGAAAAGCCTTATAAAAATATAATTTTCTTACATGGTGTTACATACTCTACAAACTTGTAAAAGAATTACAAAAATAGATAAGGATAAGATTCTTTAGTAATTAATTCTTCAGTAAAGATATGTGGCATCAATTTAGTAACAGATTATAGTTTTGCTATTTTTAGCATTGGGCTGTGATGGCCAAGTTATAGTGATAAACCAATACCTTGCAAAGCTTTTTCGTATTTAACCTTCAGCGCATTGATCCGAATACCTGTATCTTCTTCCTCAATGCCAGCTGTTACTTCTCCATCAGTTTCTGTCTCATCTGTTTCAGTGTCCACCTGTTGGAATAAATTTGTCTTTCAAATGTCATCTGAATTATACGTTTCATGCATAATTATTAATTTTTTTCTAAATAGTTTTAAATTGTTATAAAATAGTCATTCATATATGACAGACAGAAAATGTGTGTGCTAACTAATTTTTAAATTAGTAAACTTTTTAAGAATTGCAATTTTTTCAATCAATTTAATAACAATTTACCTCCATTCAAACAAACATTACGTTGGCCAGACATCTGGACACGGACAGAATAAATTGTCTATTTTTCATTTTCCATATTTCTACTGCGCTGACACACTCAATCTGCTTATATGGTACTAAAATCCTAACCTATTAGCCTGTGATAGTTGAAGGACTAGTAGGAGTATGCCAGTTTGTATGGAACTAAAATATGTACACACCTAATACTAATCTGTAATATTAGATAAAATAAAAACTGTGTCATATGAAGCTGTAGAATCTGGACAAACATGCCAGGTGGACTGACAAGTCACACAATTACAGAATGCACTTTTTCTTTACTTTACTTAATTAGAATTAAATTAAAAACATTAAAAAGTTTTAACTGAAATTAATTTTTTTTCTGGAAGAAATATCCTGCAAAACAAGACACAACCTATGACTACACAGATGCGTTTTTAAATATACTCCCACTAGTATCTCTTCCTTAGCAATAATTATACTGAATGGATTAACTGTGTTTAACCTTACTATGGTTTTTATCTTTGATCTTTGAACAGTTTTAATGTAAAGTGTTAATGAAGGTATCTAAAAAATTATACTTTAAACTATCAGAAGTTTTATATTTATAAATAACAAGATAATGTCATGAAAACTCCAAATTTTACTGATATGTCCAGTACATGACTTCTCACAAACTCATTTTCACTTTTCTAATGTATGAAAACCTCTTGAGGGCGGACAAAATTTTGGGGATATCTAATAGTCTATTAAACAGAGTTTCATTGTTTTGAAATAACGGTTGTTTATCAATTATTAGAAACCATATAACAGAAGAAGATACAGTGGAAATCGTTTATAGTAGACACTCAAGGGACTGGGCAATCTCGTCTACTATAAACGATTTCTACTTAATGCGATGTATCATGTACAGTTGACAGTCTACTATAGGTGATAGAATTCATATATACATAGTTGACAGTCTATTGTAAACGATGCGCACGAACAGGAGCTCATACAATTTAAAATACACACATACTGAAATTCAAAAGCTTTTATTTGTGAAATAGGTATGTACATTTAAAAATGTGTAAATGAATTACCTTCTCGGTATATACTCGAACATGAAGATTGTATGTAATAATGAAAAAATGAGAACATGAATTAATTTTTATTGAAGTAAAGGGTTATTAAAGCTTTTTTTTCTTTTTCGCAATCACTTCTTGTGAAAAATGATGCTCAATATTTGGCCTTCTCACCCAACTCAAAACGGCAAATCACAGCGAATTTTTCTTCTATGGTAAGTTGTGTTCTTCTCGACATCTTGGCTAAAACTAATCTAAAAGTGAGTCAGGCCGGTGTCAAGTGGAGGTATTGAAAAAAAACTTATGAGTAATCAAAACAAACAAACATTGAGAGTCTACTCTATCCGATTTTTTGCTCCCAACAAACCTCTCTTAGCGTCTACTGTATGCGATTTGTCTACTTTACATGGTGTCTACTTTATACGATACTTGTATGCATTATCTCCATAACACTCGAAGGGACCTGAAGGTTTTGTCTACTGTAGACGATTTTCTTCTTTATGCGGTGTCTACTATAAGTAATTTCCACTGTATCTAAAACCTGTGTCTTCTACAGGATGGTAATTGGAAAAAACATTGAGGAGCTAAAAAAAGAACCGCTCAAAAACATATAAGAATGATTATGTAATATTAGCTAGAGACCTACTTAAATTCCAGAAAAGGTAGAAATCCCATAATTTTTTTTTTTTTTTTTTTGGTGTTTAACGCCTGACTATTGTGCACACTTGGGCTAATGCAGATGACTATAACAGTCCCTTATGAGGATTAATGTTTGAGAGAGTATAAAGCATAAAATTACATTAAAGTGAGAAATGCTTCTTCAAGAAGAAAATATTGATAAATTTATATGGGCTACTAGAATGTATTACTGTTGATTTACATACTAGTTAACAAAAGAGTAGCCCTAAGAATATTATATAAGCTACTTATGTTAAAAGAAGGGAAAACATAACACTGATTATAATTTAGTTATAGAAAAGCACAACTGTGGGCTAAATAGAAAAAGAAATTCATGAGAAAAGGGGAAAATAAAGATTTGAAAAAGACGTTTAAAGTGCAGAAAAACAGTTTGTTTTACAAGGAAATGAGACTGCGATATTTCTTAACTTGGCTTTAATCACAATGGGTGAAAAATCTCATTTTTACTATTTTTTTCTACCAGTAATAAGGTGAAACCATTCTGCGTTGCTGAGCAACAATACTAGAAGCATCTTAGTTGAGGTAGTAAGTTAATATCTCCTCCCAATTATAAGGGAAAATATTAAAACAATGACATGGATGAGATTTAATCTCTACAACTGATTAATGATATGACTTTATACTCAATTAACGCTGAGCTAATGATGCAGAATGTTGGGCACCAGGGAAAAGAGATATGTGGAGACTTGGAAGCATATGAGTTGAAGTTTCTTCAGTTGTAAGACAACACACCTTATAAGAAGTAACATTTTTAGACAAGAATTAAAGGTCCAACTGACACCTCAATTGATACTACACAAAGACATCAGAATAGTAGTACATTGTATATAGACTCCAAGGCGGACAATAATCTACAGACCAAGAAGTTCTGGACATCCAAGAACTAGTTTAACTTATCTAACTCTGAAATGGTTGACGACAGCAATGATTGTTAATTTTTTCCAACAAATACAAATATCTTATACTTACTTCAATTTCAGAGGACTCTAGATCTTGGATTTTTTGGGTGAGCATTTTCTCTTCTTCATAAAGCTCCCTGCTTTTCCTCATTTCTTCTTCATTTAGCATTTGGTCTTCTACATTTGTGTCCATCATATCAATCATGGCATCACTCAAATCACTGTGAAATAAAAAGAAAAAACTTATTCATATTTTGATGGTCGATTTATAGATGATTTATTTGAAATTTTAATTTTTCTAATTAAATTTATTTAATCTTTTAACATTCTTTAAAGATATAAAAAGCAAAATAATAATAATAATAATGAACATTTATTTTGTTGAACATATATTTACGTTATGCTACATAAATAGGTAATAAAATTTTGTTAATCCAATACTTGATATGATTTTGCCCAAATAAAACATTTTGAAAATATTCTGAAGTGACAACAAGAGAGGAAATACAGTAATTATATCATTTTTAAATTTAAGAACAAATTAAATGACATTGTCAAGTACGAAGACAATTCAATGTGTTTATTTAATGTACAGTATAATATGCATTAATAGAATCTATGTTCAAATTTAGATGACAAAACCGCAAGAGTAAAAGTTCAAACCTGACTTCCATCACTTGTCTAACTTACATAAAACTCTCCCATGTGAGCAACATCTCATATTACTACAATTATAAAAAAAAAAAAAAAAAAAAAAAAACCTGCTAACACTACTTTTCAATAACAAATCTTCTTTGTTCAACAAAATCTTGTCGCATGTTTTCTTCGCAGTCATTCCTTCTTTCTCTCTTGCAATTTGTCTCCTATCGTGAATGAGTGACTTGACTCTCTGAACAGTCCTCTCTACCTTGGGTTTCCCTCTCTTCGATGTAAGACATTCTTTGTCACTCAAATTGTTAGCTTTTTTGAGCAGTGTTTTATTCATTGTCTTGAGTCCCTTCGCTATCTCTTGATTTTGTTTTTCCTTGTGCAACTTATTGTGAGAATCGTCCAGTATGTCCGAGTGTAGAGCTAAGGTAGGCAAAGAAGTTGCAGGACTGGGCAAGCTGTAACGCGAAGCAGATGCTAAACTTCGAAGCTTTATATTGCCAGAACTCTGGGACAGTGGGTTTAGACGCCATCTTGAACGCACTTTTACTGTTTCCCAGCCATCTGAAAATTAAATTAAAGAAAATCAATTATATTATGCATTTCTGTTATCCATATGTGTACAGTTTTATTAATTATGGTCTAATTATTTGGGGTGGTGCGTATATAACGGAACTTGAGCAACTTGTAAATCTGCAAAATAGATTTATTAAGTTGTTACATAACAGTAATATTCCAACTGTTGTAACAGTTGGAGCTGTATGCAGCCAAATTTGTTAAGTTCCACTATAAATGCTTATGTACCACTTTTTGTAACTCTACCAGCAGATCAATAAGCAAGGACATTGCATATCCAAAACATTAAAAAAACATATATGAAAAAAATTGTATATACACTGCAATAAAATACTTTAATTTATTACCGAATGACCTAAAAGATCTAAAAGTGTCTGACAAAACAAAAAAGTGTGTTTAATAGTATTGAAATACTTTATGTATAATCAATAAACAATCCATGAACACATTTAAATTATGAACCAGACGTGTACTATAATGTACATGTATACAAATCTTTAGTTTTCTTTTAAGTTTTAGTGTTTAATTTTTAGTTCTTAAGCTATGGTTCCTGAGCACAGAGAGGCACTTCCTCTCTCTTCAGGATATATGTAACTTTTTATGGACAAATATGTGTATATATATATATATATATATATATATATATATATATATATATAAAGCCAAAAAATAAATAATAAAATATATATTTAGTTAATATTTTATAATAAAGTTTGGACTTCCAACATCAAAAGTTGTGTTGAAGATAATGATAGAACTGTGTTTACTTTTCATCACGATGTGATTTAACTGTCTGATTAGTAAGACAAAGAGCAGTAAAATATATGTAACATTCTGGAATGTCCTGTAAACTTTTAAGTTTATCTTTATTTTCTATTACTATTCTAATGTTATTTTTTATTGATTTTTAATATGAAACTAAAAGAGGGGTAGGAGCTTCTTCTATCATACTGATAGGTGGACAAATGACAGGTGAGGAAATATAAGCTAGTTTCTTCTTTTGTTGTAACTAGTTCCTGCTGGTTTGTATTTATCTTTATCTATTAGATAAAAAGTTTTATCTATTAGATAAAAAGTTTAACAGTGATAACTTGTTCAACCATAAATATAGGACATTTACAACCAAATTATATAATCCAAGATGAGTTGGGACTAAATTAATGACTACATCTTTGCTGTTTATTTATTGACATATTTAATACTATACACCCTGTTTCATTGTTCAAATACTTGATATTACATTCCAAAAACGAAATAGCCCTTTAATGATATTATATTATATAATATTATATATATTATTTAATATAATATATTATATTATATTAAACGAAACGTTTAATGATATTATAAATTAAACGGCCCTACTATTAGGCCGGATAGGCACCAAATGCGCAGAGAAGTTGTGCTGAGTGGAGCAGACTACACATTCAAAACCTAACCTATTGTTTTTAACAAAGTGCGGCTACTGAAAGCGGAACAAACTAAACAGAGTGAAGTGACATTGCATGGTTCTGCTTCACTCTGCATGTGCATGTGATGGCCTCCCGGCCTTATGCGCAGCCTCATTGAAAACAAGTAGTGACAAACACTATTTCTACCTGACTGGTCCTATTTTGCTTGTCCATTCTCTAGTCAACAACAACCACAATGACACATATGCTATTACAAACAAAGCAAGAGTTATATAAAATGCACGAACATGAACTGTGAGTACCTGGAGACTACAATATTTCATTATGAATCTAACCATGCTAAAAGCGTTGATGTTTAACATTTTTTTAGAAAAGAAAAATACTTTTTTATAATAAACAACACTTGATTCAAAAATAAAATTGAAGATTTTTTTTGCTGTTTACTCTTTATAATCAAATCAGAGGAATCTAAACAAAACAAATCAGAAGAAGGTGGAAGTACTTGATAACCAGCAACACTAACTGATAAACAGCTGTTTTTTTAATAAATTTACAGTTAATTTTAAACTAATTATCAACTATAGGTTAATGATTATTTAGTTTCTAAAATAAACACCACAATAATAGGTTTTCAAATTCACAATTCATTACTATATGTAGCAAAATTTTATTTATTACTAAACAATGTTATACCTTCATCCTTGAGAATTTTCTTGTGTTTATCTTCTGATTCTTTCTTTATTTCACTATTTTTCAAAGCCCCACTGGAAATGCTAGTTTGATTGTTCCCATCAGAGTTGCGCTTCCTTTGTGAATACATAATCTGTACAAAGTTAACGACATTCTTTAATTTTCATATACTTTTTGCTATGTTTAATCTATTTTATTTATTTCTATTGAACTGCCTGAGCCATTTCATACGTAGACTTTTCAAAAGTGAATGTAAATTTTTATTTAGGCTCTCTACCTAACGTACTGAATCATCTGTCTGCCAATTTGTATCGTACAGGAGATTTGGATCTGTTATAAAATAGAAAGCAATTCAAAGCCATATTTTGTAATGCAAAAATAAATAAAGAATTTTAAAAAATTGCAATGTTAAAAAATTTACAATTTTTATAATGCAGTTAATTTTTTATTAGAGTTTGAAGATTTATAAGAACACTCAATTAAACTGATGCACAATGTTAATATTAAAAAAAAGGTTTTATTACTAAAAACATTTGGAAATACTTTAGAAATAAATAGTCCACAAAATATTCTCTATGAGACTGTTTGTTTAATCGATGTACTAACTTTGAGGTTTTGTATATTACAATAATTTCTGAGCCACACAGTAGCACAATTTTACAGCTGTAAGAAAAACAGTCGGATAAAGTCAAGGCTAATATTAAACACAACGAGCAGGTTAAATAATTATTACAAACTAAGTTAGTAACGCCATACAAGTAAATAAATTTAAAGCAAGTAAAAGCTACAACTACAGTAAACCCTCGGTTATATGAACTAATTGAGAGGAAGACTGGTTCAGTTACTGAAAAGTTCAGTTCTTTGAAGGTATTTATTTAAATACCCTTAAAGCATGAAATTCAGAAAACAGTAACACTTCACTTATATGTATGACTCATCAAGAAAATGTCCAATGTTGACACTCATGAAGTTTTCATGAATTTTCATAAATTTTAAAAAAATTACTGTAGCCTACTTAGTTTAATCACAACATTCAAATAGCAAAAAGCTTCATTTTAAATGTAACATTTATTTACCATTTTAAATTTTGTATTCTCAATGTGTTCTTTAAACTAATATCAAATAGCCTATATAGTACTATATCAGTAATTACTGAATTGTCAAATGCTACAAAAACATTGCTGAATTGAAATTTCTGCTGGTACAAAAACATTTATTATTGCTTGACAAATGTTTTTAGTAACTGTAATAGCCTATTATTTCTAGAAATCTGACGTCCTGCTTCTCTCTCTTAAACTTTATAACAAATGCACAGTTACAAGTGGTTGACAGATTGTACTGACAAAGCTGACGGGGGAGGGGTATCAATAGAAGTACAGTATGTCATAAATAACTTCAGTATAATTATAAACAACGAACATCAACTTGATAAATAAGTTAGACAAAACAAGTACTGTACCTTACATAGGCCAATTTGTTGTAATACAGTATAGTTTATTAAAGTTACTTCCCGTTTTATAATATTTTACTACGTTTTAAAAAAAATCCGGTGTTTCTGAGAATTAGATCACGTTCGGTTATTCGAGGTTCAGATAACCAAGGGTTTACTGTATTTAGAAAAACTTATGATTTTTTTTAAGAAGAAACAAACAACAATATTTTACTCACCTGACTGGTAACCGGCTTGTTAGGGAATCTAGTGTTAGTCTGATTAATTTTTTTATTAGGCTTTATTTCCACTGCTGTCTTACTTCTGTAGAACTTGGATACCGTAGAGTAAGCCATCTTCTCACCTCCAGCTGGAGCAGGTTTTAAATTGTTAGTGGTTAATGTACTCCTAGCACTAACAGGTGTAACTAGGACATCATTAGATCTCCTCACTGTGTTAGTACCTATGCTAGTTTTACTTCGTATTAAGCAAGGATGTTTATGTTTATCAAGCGATGGAGGCGGTTGCAAAGCTGGGAAATCAGTCATGATGCTCTTATCACAAAATACCTTCACTCTGTCTTGTTTTGATTTATCTGTTACTGCATCCTCTTGAACATCTAGTATTGCACTCTGTGGTTTGGCAGGAACAGCAGATTCTGTTTCGACAGGTTTATTTTTTTCAGTATTTTCATTTGACTTTTCTTCTAAAATTTTATTCTCAATAACTTCACTCACATTTAACTTATTGCACTGACTAGCCACTGATGCTTTTTCTTCCTTCAGAGAATCGTCTGTTACAACTGTATTGACGCATTTTACTTCATCATTTACGTCATTCTGTGGTTTCACTGTATTAAGACTTTTGGACTGACTACTTGGAAACTGTTTGACACTAGTATTAGTTTTGTTTTGAACCGACAAAATTTTCTTCCCAGGAACAAAAGCGGTAGCGGCAATGTTACGCCCTGGGATACATTGCCCACTGATTGGATTTCTAGGTGGAACACTACTAGTTGGTGAAACAGGTGCAATTTTTCTTGGTATCGTAACGGATGACAGATTTTTTGTAACGGTTGTAGCACTTTTATTTTGAACTTTTCCTGCAGAAGCACTTGCAGGAGGTTTTTTATTAATAACCGGATTAGATAGTATAGTTTTATGGTTTCTTGTTAAGCTGACCTTTGGTGGTTCTGTTTGAGAAGCTTGGTCGATTGCGTTCACTTCAGTTTCTTCAATGCAATCCTGTTTATCAGTACATACATTACTATCATTAACTTCTTTGTTTTTCTTTTCATCACTGTTTAAGACAATAATGTCTTCTTCAGTTTTCTTCTCCTGGTTATTTTCTAGTATGACAGTGTCTTCCTTTTTCAAAACAAGATTATCATCAAAAACAACATCTCCAAAGCACAATCCGAATTGGTTTACTTTGTTTAATTTGATCTTAAGATTGTCTGTGTTTGAATCAGAAAGTGTAGCGTCAGTATAGAATTCTAACTGGTGTTTTGCTGGAGTAGAAAGCTCAACTGGTGTTTTCTTTGGAATCTGAAACTGTTTATAAAAATATAGTTATAATATAAATATACTGAATTAATGCTGTATAATGCTCCAAAATATTCTGCTTGATAATACATCTCGTATGCAATACAATAAACCACATTATTCCCAAGTTTTTCAGTTAATAATTCTATTTATTACCGGAAGTTTTACAGAAAGTAAAATTACCCCAATTTTAAAAACTACATTATAAAAGAAAATCACTATGGTTTCCCACCGTTGAGAATATGTATTTTTAAAAGCCACTAAACATAAAAAGTAAATATTTTGAAATCTACTAAAATTCTAATTTATTGTACAAAAAAACTTTTGCAGGCTACCTAATAAGTGTCCAAGTATGATTTACTTATACTGTGATTATTTATGAAGAAACTTAAATTGCTTAAGTAAAAAATCACATAAGAAAATTAGCTGTACCAATGTAAAATAGTTTTTTATTATTATACTTCAACTTACCTTACCAGGCGAAGACTTTCTGACCTCCCACGCCAAGGATGTAGGCCTTTGAGGCGCAGGTTTACTTTCATAATCCCATTTTAGTTTGAACCATTCAATCAAGTTATGGAAGTCTCGAGTAAAATTCTCCAATACTAAGATCACTTCCTGAAAAATATAACATTACGTAGTTATAGATTATTTATTAATAAAATATGTAATATTTTTGATAAATATTTTGTTTAAAATATTTAGACAAATATTCAATTAAAAAAATTGATCAACATGAATTATATTCAAAATCAACATCTACAAATTAAAAAAAATCTTTTAAGAACAAAATTAATTAATTAATCTTTTGAGAACTATTTTTTTCTTACCTTACATTCAGAGACGCTTTCATCTGTTTCACAAGTCTGGTAAATTTCATCAACAGCTCGTTGTAAATTTCCAAACAAGAATGCCCAGTAACGAGCCTGTAGTTCTGCAAAAATGATTTATACTTGAAACTTTATACTTGTATATTTCTTCAGTATATAATTCTCCTCTCAGTATAAATCATGTTTACTTACTAAATGCCATTGCCTTCATTGATCTATTGTAAATTATAGCAGATGATAAACTAAACAAAGTATGACTCCTGAAATTTTGTCAAAAATTATACTTTTTCTAATATTTTATCCATGTGCCTTTTAGTAAAATAGAGAATACTTTGGATTCAAGACATGTTAATCTATTTATTAGGTTACTTTGAGTTTTCAAGAAAAGTTAAATTATTAATTCACGATATACTACTTCAAATAACGCGCTATAAACAATAAGAAAACAAATTAATGTACGAAAAACCAGAAAGCGAAATAAAATGAAGAAGTTGTTGTTGACTAGTACAATCACAACGAACAAGTACTGTTTAGTGATACGTTGAGTTGAACCACTAATGCAAAGAAGTTCAACAATAGTACCCCTTCCCTATACTTTATCATTGTACAAAGTCTGAAAAATGATGGTCATAAGAAAAAATTATCTTAAGATTTTAACGGATCCATCCATTTTCAAGTTTTCTGAATCCTAATGGGTAGCTTTCACTTGGATGTCTGTCCATCTGTGCACATTACTTGACAGTAAACTAGCTGACAGGTATAGATTAAATTTGGCATGAAGGTCTGGTACTCTAAGGACAATTTCTAAATTTTTCAAAAAAAAAGTTTTTAAAACATTTTTGTAAAACGAAATTAAAACTGGCAGTAATGATTTTGATTAAATTTTTCTAAAATGTAATTTGTTTACCCAAACAAAGCATATGAGTTACTATAGCCTTAAAATACATGGTTTAATATATATCAGAAAAAACTTATCACCATCTCTCAAAATCAGTTCTTTAAGAATTTTTGGGGAAACAATTAAACGTGAGGATGTTTGTGTAATGTTTTGGACTATTATTTAATGTTCTAAACCACAAAACATTCAGTACCAGTATGGTTGTCATATACATCATAATTTCAAAGATTTAATTTTAGTTTAGAATAACTTACTAACCTAGCTAGAAAGTTCACTGGGCCAAGAAAGTCTCTTAAATATTTTAACGTCCGACTATTGTGCACACTTGGGCTAATGCAGACGATGGGAAGATGGCGTATGAAAATGCCAAGCCCTGACCGGGAATCGAACCCGGGTCCTCGGGGTGAAAGCCCAGTATGCTATCAACTAGGCCACCGAGGCGGCTTTCCCTGCAATGGAACTGACCTCCTTTATTAAAATCCGTTTGTTCATTTCAATTGTTTTAATTTATACATAAAGAATTACCAGAATTTTATTTTACATTACACAAAATTGATATGACTGATATCTTGTTGTAAAGTACTTGGATATATAACAGAAAATGCAGATCCACTATATATTCTAATAACAATAAGCCTATTTGGAAAAACAAAAATTTATTTCTAATAGAAACATTATTCAGGAGGTACTGTCAAAATTGTTTGTAAAAGCAAAAGAACAAGTATCAGTAGCATACGTGTCATGAATAGACAGGTCTTATATCCCTCACACCGTCCTTTTTCTTTTCTTATACATACAAGGTGCTACCCAAAAAGTCTGTGGAATTTTTTCATAAAAATAAAATTGCTTACTATAACTCCTAGTCTTTACCATCTTCTACAAAATAGTCCCCTTGTGCATGGATACAGTGATACCAGCATTTTTTCACATGACGTAGTCTGCATCCCTGGAAGTCTGCAACTATAAGGTTTGAAGTGTGTTCTGCTATTTTGCCTGGATCTCAATTGGATAAAAATGACAACCTTTAAATTTCAACTTTATTTTTGGGAACAGAAAAAAGTCACATGGGGTCAGGCCAGGTGAATAGGGTGGGTGGAAAATCACAACCGTCTTGTTGGAAGCTAAAAAATTTTAAACGACTAGTAATTCGTGTGCAGGCATATTGTCGTGGTGGAGAACCCAGCTCTATTTCTCCTACTATAATGAACATTTGTGCCTAATACTCTTATGTAGCTGCTTCAGAACTTCACATTAAAACTTTCCAGTAAGACAAGGGTAGACAAATTCCTTATATATAATGCTTTTGATGTCAAAAAAAATAGCCTCTCATACTTTCGAAATGTTTTCCAATGTGTGGTCTGTCAGCAGATGTTTGTCCATCCTTGGAAGCATTTGTACCACAAAAAAGTTCTACTTTGATCCATAACATTGTCCCCATTTGCTTCCAGAAGCATGCTACGGGTTTCTGCAGCAGTTTTTTTAGGCTTTAAATCAAATTTATGCATGTACTTTGCTCCTTAAAATCTACCATTTACACAAGTTTAAAAAATCGCTACAACACTAAAACATAATGTTAGGCACAGTTCCTCCACTCTACCAGCAGCAGGTCATACCACAATTGGTTCAAGCATGAAGTTCAAATTCCCTAAACTTTTGGGTAGCACCTCATACTATTAAACATACACAAATACAACCCATTAATAAATCGGTGTTTTTTTTTTTTTTTTTAACGTCCGACTATTGTGCATACTTGGGCTAATGCAGACGATGGGATGATTTAGAGCGTATGAAAATGAAAAGCCCTGGCCTGGAATTGAACCCGGGTCCTCGGGGTGAAAGCCTAGTATGCTATCAACTAGGCCACCGAGGTGAACCAAATAATAAATCAGTATGTTTTTATTATAGTATAACAGCCATAATTCACTCTAGTAGTAGTACTTCACACACATAAGATAATGCAGTTATAGAGATAAAAACCTATATATAAAGACCTATATCTTCAAAAATGCGACTTATATCCAAGAACCACTGTTTTTAGTTAATCCATGAATACTACATTTAATTTTTCATACAACTTATATAATATTCTGGTCACAACAGAAAGTGAAATATAATTTTTTAAATAACCACGGTATAATGTTTTTTGAACAGATAAACTAAGGTAATCAATAACTGAATATGAATTACCTGATTTCTTGTCTCGCCCAGTAGATGCCGAGCGCACTCTGGAACCAGGTTTGGTGACAACAGATCGTTTAGTCATCCTTGCTTCAGCCAGTAACCGTGGAGAAGACGGTGGCTTTTTATTAAATACCTTAACTGCAACAAAAATTTAATAATTTTTTTCATACAATAATTTTCTGTAAATATGATTTCACAAAAACTGAATGCGATTATTGAAAGTAGTGGCAGATAAGATCGTAGTTGTACCTGAAAATAATTGAGGTAGAAAAATATAATTTTTAAATAAGAAAAATCCATCTGCAAATAAATAATAAAGTACAAATAGAAATTACTAATTACCTTTTTGTTTGAAACCAAGGTATGATTACTAACATTCTTTACAGTTATTTAGTACTACACGAGCATCTCCTGAATTTATTGTGTTCAATTTATTAAGTTATTTAGCAGGCCTATTTGCCATTGCCTTTCAATATTCCTATATACTAATAAGAAATTGTGGAGATAGCTGACTGGTTAAATACAAAAAAACCAACATTAATTTAAAAAGTGTTAACTATATCAATGTTGTATTAAACAAACATGTGTCTCTAGTAATTAATGGTCTATGTTAATCAAACTATTGAAGACAAAACTATAAATTTAACTTTCATAATGTTACAATATTTACAAAATACTGATATTTATAGTTGCCATGTCAAGTATTTTAAACTATTAAATTAAGTAGATTAACAATAATAAAAGTTTCATTTATTTAATAGATAGAACAATTATATTTATTTATAATAGTAATCTACAGGTATTTATAATATTAACACTAACTGAAAATAAAGAAACACTGTTAATTTTCCATAAATCTAAACTTCTTCACAAACATGCATCCGAAATTTGGAAAATGAGAAAAAAATATTACCGTAAATTAAAAATAACTGATTTCAGTTTAATAAAAATTAAGGATACAATAAACTTCACCAAAATTTCCTTAATTTATTTAATTCCTCACCAAAATTTTGTTAATATATTTAATCTATATTTATTTATTTAAAATTAACTGGAATTTTTAACAAAAACATACACTTTTATCTTTATCAGTGATTGTAAAGTTCAATCACAACATTAAAAGTTCAATATTTAAAAATAAACATTATATGTAGTACTTATTTCTGTAAATAACAGTTGAGTTGGACGGCATTTCTTGAAACAATTATGAATTATTATTAATTAATGCAATTATTACTGAAGTACTCATAAACAAATCACTTGATCATACGTGTGTTTTAATGTGATGCAGCAGAATGTCCAGAAATTACACCACAACCACAACTTTACAAGAACTAAATGAGCCAGTCTGAGTGGGTAACCAGTTCACCTACACATATTGCCCACAATCAACTTTGTTTATACAGTTGGGCTAGTTCATACTTTTCACATTACTAGGTCCTCCTCCAATAATCTTCAAAGTTGAATGAACTACTGTTTGCATTTAATTTTTGTTTCAGACAGGTTATTTATAATTAAAAGTATTTGTTTATGTTAACCATTTCAGTACTACATACAAAAAAAATTTTTTTTTACTATTAGATATATTTTAAGCTAAATGAACATGTTAAGTGACACCCACAGCCTATAGAAAGAAAAAAGTAGTAAAAGTCTAAGTCTGATATGCAAAAAGATTTCACCTGTCCCTTTCAGCTCCCACCCATTATTTTAGGATAGCACTTGCCTCTCCCACTACTACAGAGAGGCAAACTCTAAGAGAACTGCACAGAAAAATCAATGGCTGATGCTAGATTCAATATCGCTTATGTCCAACACACTATACTGTCCAGGCGCCTTAGATCACTCAGCTGTTTAACTGACTGAAATGGTTTCATTTAACAAGTCTCATAAGTAGTTGGTTATTCTATTATTATTATTGTTTCATTATGTTAAATAACTTATTGTTTACTGTTTGATATTTTTAAAATTTATTTTTGAAAAAAAATTATCACAGCTAAACAATGCTGGGATTAGACTTGTATAAAAAAGACATCCGGTAAAAGGGATGTTGGCACTAAAAGGGTTTTAAAACCAGTTTTCAAAATAACAACAGTAACAAGATGCCTTGATAACTTAATTTTAAGTTCCAAGGTATTAAAAAAAAATTGACATTAAAGTTGTTATTCAGTATTTATCAAACGGTTATTATTTAAGCGGAATAAGGAAAAAAACATTTTTAATTCATTTTAGTTATCAAATAGTGTCCTTTATATCAAAAGTCCATTATGACAAGGACTGACTGTAGTAAAGCATCTTTGAAACTTTAAATGAATTCCACACAATTTACGATTTTTCCCTGACCAACATCCAAATTCCTGACTTTTTCCTATTAAACAAATTTCTCTAACTTTCCAAATATTCCCGGTCTGTGGTCAACCTGTACAAATAGCGTGTTATGGTGTCCCACTAAGGCAAAAGAAAGCATCAATTCATAGGATTTGAATTTAACATTCATTTTTGCTTACTAGCAACAGATTAACATGTTTAAAAAGTCGCAAAGTCAAAAAAAGTGACAAACATACTTTATTTCTACACATACTGTTAGGTTGGCAAATCTTGCTACAAATAATACTAGTACATATAAATTACCTGAGTCCTGCACTCAGGTAAACCCAATGTCATGAAGCAAAGGTTTACTGCTCAGCAAGGACCATCAAAGATTGGCAATACAGTATCATCTGGACACTCTTAGCCAGAACTATCGACCATAGTATAGCTTACCCTAATTTGATATGTTTTGGAAAGACAATTGTGAACCAGTAATCAGCGTCAAACTTTAAAAATAAATGTTAATAACATCAGGTTAATTGTGCCTATTATATTTTTTAGAAATTTAGCCTCCCAAATTTTCACCATGAAGATTCGGTTTTTTTGTTTATATCTTCTCAACTGTATTTTTCAGAGGTATGGTACCGCTAATATGTTTTCTACATGGTTATAAATTTTTGTGAAAGTAAGAGTGATTTGTATATACACAATATAGATGTATTGTTTGTATATAATCGGTGGCCTAGTTGATAGCATACTGGGCTTTCACCCCGAGGACACGTGTTCGATTCCCGGCCAGGGCTTGTCATTTTCATACGCTATAAATCATCCCATCGTCTGCATTAGCCCAAGTTTGCACAATAGTCGGATGTTAAAACCCCCTCCAAAAATTCTACATAAATAAGCATGTAAACATATTATTTCCATATAAATAAATATATGAAATTAGTGTTCCCATATAAATAAGTATATAAAAGTACTATTATACTACTACATTTTTTAGAAATTAAGCCTCCCAAATTTTCTGACTTGTAGATAAGTCAGAAATATACAATATTCCATGTAGATAAGTATATAAAAGTACTGTTTCCATACATACAAATGATACTAAAAAATTTCATTTAAAACAATATCAATTACAATGATTTCTTGTAAATGAATCAATAATATAATTTCATAGTCTGCAAATATCAAGTTAGGTCCTAACTGCTTAGAAAATGCATTTACCAGAATCAGGTGCTGACACATCTACATGGAAAGCTACTAAGTTTCTTGCAGCTCTACCTTCTTCCTGCACAAGTAGGCGGACATTTTCCATTGTTAATCAAAGTTAGTTAATCCATAGATCTGCAAAAATACCAAAATAGTTTCTTTAACCAACAATAGTTTTGTCTTAAAATAACAACAATAATGATAATAGTAATAAAACAATAAAAACTTACATAATTTTGAGCTGCCACATTATTCAACATTGTTTGGCAATTCAATTAAAGTCTTCACAGTTTGAAAGATTTAATCAAATAAGGGTTTAGAAACCTTTGTAAATCTGTATGAGAGTCTCGCTATTTAAATTCTTCACAGCAAATTTTATTATTCTTGAGTATGTATACATATACTTTTTCTCTTGACCCGGCCTACACTCACTACTACAAAATATTCACTAGCCAATAACACCTTGTTATAACTGTTATGAAAAAGCAGCATCGTATAAGCTATAAAGAAACAAATTATGTAACAACAGGTTATATACAAGCTATTTAACATGCAGTAAAAAAAAACTAAATATAACATGTTATAAATTGTCCACTCCAATGTAGATGTCTATAGACTAGGGTTGCCACCTTTCTTATTTGTTTGGCAAGGACAAGTTAATTGTCACTTAAACAACAAATGAAGATGAGGTAGAGGTATATAGTACACGTGTAGGCACTGTACATACATCAAAATCAAAAACATTAATTGTATACAAATTTTATTTTTATTTATAAAAGTAAGGGAACCTAGTATAAACTAACTGTGCAAACCAATAAATTATATAAAAACAATAGAAATAAAACTATATTACTTAGTATGCATAACAGCATAACATAAAAAAATTAGTTTTGTCTTTACTATTTATTTAAGAACCAATATAGCTAAAAAACCTATCAAGTAATAAACAAGTCTAACATACAGTAGAACCTCGCGATACGATGGGTTCACGATACGATGTGTTCAAGATACGAAGTGGAATATCGCAAATATTCGTGCTCGTGAAACGATACGTTTTTCGCGATACGATCCCAATATCTCTTGCCGCTTGAAATTGTTTTGAAGTTGGCGTGCTACGGGCAAACCTCACGCATCACTAAGCAAGCCTCAATACGTCACTATTCAAGCTTTTATACGTCACGAGGCTTTTATTTGTAGAGTGGGTTAATTGCTGCTAATTTTAATTAAGTCATTGCTAATTTTAAGAAGGTTTACACGAAGCACCTTTTCAAACGATGCTTCGAAATGACAGAGAGCACGCAACTCACACTCCGTGAGTTTTGGAAGAGACTACGACATTGTCCATTGCTTAAAAATCATAGAAAAGGCATGGGGTGAGGTCTCAAGGCGCACCTTGAACTCAGCATGGAGGAAATTCTGGGCAGCTGTGGTTGCAGAATGAGACTTTGAGGGTTTCGAAATCCCTACTGAAGAAGAAGCTGTGCATGATCCTGCTCCATTGGAGGAGATTATTTCTCTGTCAAAGTCTTTGGGGCTTGTTGTCGATGAGGCTGACATTGACAACCTACTCGACGAGCATAAGGAGGAGCTCAACACTGACGACTTGAAGGCATTGGAGGCGATGCAAATCAGCGATCTTCAAGATACGATCCCGGTCCAGGAACGGATTAAGATCATATCGCGAGGTACCACTGTATATTATATTTAGTTCTTATTAAATTATTTAAACTCTTTTTGATTATTCATAGTACAACAGTGCTCTGCCTTTTCTTAATGATTGAAAAACATCTGTTTTTTCAACACAATTGTTTAATAACAACAAATTAAGTTGTTATTAAAATAAATTGTTAATAATATTTTTTTTTAAAAAAAGACAATGTGCCTAATACAACTTACTAAACATCTATAAGTTGCAACTACTGTCTTCAATTTTTTGTTAACAGATAAGAACAAGATGAGAAATGTATCAAAACGAAAACCATCCTCATTAAACAAGGACAGATAGCAAACCTGTTACAGACATTTTTAAAAAAGTCTTTTACATCTTTTTAAAGTTCCAGAAGGCATTTTTTAAAGGTAGATTAGCCTAATTAAGACCTTTTTTATCTGGCAGGATAGGTTAGATTAAAGAAAATTATCTCATATTAAAATTTTAATCTCATTACTTCAGACTGTGTAAGTCAAAATTTACTTGGGGGTTTACTACTCTCCCTAGTTTTGATTTTTGGACAGGCCTACAATTTCTTACTATAGATATAAAAAAATCAACTAATCTTCTTAATCTGTTATTTAGTATTACCTACATTATTGGTTTAAAATAGGCTTATTCAGACTGAACTGCCTCAGTTTTTACTTTTACTTTGTCTATGCAATATTTACTTTTGTTTTAAATTAGATATGTTTGCAAATAAACTTTTACAATAGGCCTAGGCCTAGTCATAAGTTAATGTAAAACCCCGAGGACCCGGGTTTGATTCCCGGCGAGGGCTTGGCATTTTCATACGCTATAAATCATCCCATCGTCTGCATTACCCCAAGTGTGTACAATAGTTGGACGTTAAACACAAAAAAAAAAGTTAATGTAAAAATGTCTTTCTTCTACTTTTTAAAAAGTAATCACTGTGCCAAATAATACTTAAAATTGTCCTCATGGACAAATTAAGTAACCCACTTTTGACAGGTTGGGTTATATAGGATTTGTTATTGTACAGTTTTACTACACTATTCTCAAAAATTGATTAAAAATAAAATTTTAAGCTATAGCTCAAACTTCCATTGGCCTATTATTTTATTTTATCATAAAATTAATTTGCAAACATAGGTCTTTACTTGTGTGTATGGCTATTCTTTAGCTAATCTATTCAAGTTCAAACAAATGCTAATTAATTGTTGTAGTACACCTAACATGTGATCAATAAAGATTCATAATATTAATTTACAAAATAATATCACTTACCTGTCAATACTTTAACATTATTTTTACTTCATATAATTTTTTATATTATTTAATGTTATTATTATGTATCTTCTACAACAAACTCAGGCTACCTAGGATTGTGCAATTTTAATGAAACGAAAAAAGAGGTTATGTCTGCTATGAATTATATTATACCTCAAAAATAATCATGAGTGATTCTTAAGAAACGTAAAATACATCTACAAAAATAGTTATAAATATTACTACGTGTTAATAACATTTCTTAAAATCAAAATAAATATACCTTTTATTTTCTTTTATTCATGAAGGAACAAAGCTACAATTACAAAATGACAGAAGGAATAGATCACGTTGCTATGACAACAACATTGAATAACATTGATGGATATTTTGATTTAAGTAGTACTTTTTCTTTTCGCTGCAACTTAAATCTTAATATCCTTTGTACTACCATCTAAGGTAAAAAACTAATGTTTGATCATTGTTATATAAAATGATATATACCGTATTTTAAATAAGAGAAATTGGTATATTTTATGAGAAAATAAAATTTGACCGTCAACACAGTTTTATCGAATTATATTTTCAGTCGTGTTTACTTGGATAGTTTAGTAAGTAGTATTTAAGTAAATTTACGTAGTTATAGTATATGAAACTAGTCCAGTAAATAATAATTATATTCATTTGCTCAAAATGATGGACATACTCATTTTCTCTCTTTTTTTAATTTTTAAATATTATCATTTTATTCGCCTAAACACAGCTGAAGAAATCATTACTTTTCAATGGCTCTGACTGCTCTTGGAACACTAAAACTTACTAATAATTATTCCTAAGACACGTATTAATGACATGCAATTGGTAAAAATTGTGGATAGGCTCTTTTTCTATTACGAATTTTTAAATACCAGTTTTGACGTAAACACGGCTAAAGAAATCGTTATTTTTCAAAGGTTGTGACTGCTTTCGGAACACTCAAATTTACTAATACATATTCCTAAGACACGTATTAATGACATTCAATTGGTAAACATTTTGGACAAGTTCTTTTTCCCATATTTTACGATTTTTAAAAATCGGTTTTGTATACACATAAACAAGACTGAAGTAGTCGTTATTGTCAAGGCTCTGACGGCAATAGGTACATTAAAATTTACTAATAACTATTGCTAAGACATGTATTAATCACAATCATTTGCTCACGATGGTCAAGCTCTTTTTCAGTTCTTAAGATTTTTGAAAATATTAAATAATTTACAAACAATTTTCTGTAGTGCTTTACGAATTTCAAACGGGTCAGATTTACTACATATAATTTGAAACATATATATAGTCTGATTGTTTTAATATGTTAAAAGGCAATTTTTAAGCTTTTTTAGGTAAATTTTGTAAATAATATTCTACTTGACATTGTTAAAAGCGTTTTCGTTCCTGGGGTATATATAAGGCCCTAACTGCACAAGGAACATTAAAATTTACTAATAACTATTGCTAAGATAGTTTCAATTACATTAGTTGCTCAAAATGATGGACAAGCTCTTTTTCTAATTTTTATCAATTTTTGAAAACCTCATTTGTATTTCCCTAAATATTGCTGAAGAAATAGTTATTTTTCAAAGATCCTGATGGCACTAGGAATATTAAAATTTACTAACAACTATTGGTAAGACATGTGTTAATCACATCCACGTGCTCAAAATGATGGACAAGCTCTTTTTCTAATTTTTATGAATTTTTGAAAATCACATTTGTATCTACGTAAACAGGGCTGAAGGAATCGTTATTTTTTCAAAGACCCTGACGGCACTAGGAATGTTAAAATTTATTATATTTAATGTAGGTCATGTATAAATCGTATCAATCTAATGAAAATAATGAATCATTCTATTTTTTTTATTAAGTTTTGAGAATTTTATAATTTTTTTTCTTTTTTTAGATGTTTTACTTCTTTAAAATTGTTAAAATTTACTAAATATAATTTCGAAGTGTTTGCCTGATTGTTTGCATATGTTAAAAAGCTATTTTGTTATATTTTCCATGTGAATTTGAAAATTATGTCCGTCGTGACATTGTTTATGGGCAACGATAGGCTAATTCAAATTTGTTGCTCATTTCACAACGTTTTTTCCATTTGTTTATTTGGTACACTAGTTTATGTTACGTTCTTTCAAATACGTTGGCCCTATAGTCTATGAGACGTTATAGTATCCAATATTTTAGTAAAATCTGTTAGACTGATTTCTTATAAACTAGGTCCTTTCAAAGCAAATTTTTCGGGTTTTTGTAAATACCTCCTCAATATAAAGACTTAGTAAAAAATATATTACTTTAATTTCAATGATTCCTTTTTAAAATTACGCTATTTAAAACATTTAAATGGAAATATTTCAAAGTGGAATAATATGATAGAGCCTACCACTCTCAGCTGCTTTATTGATATATTGATAGATTTGATAGTTATACTATTCCAAGTAAAATTAAAGGCACTGCATTACTTTACTTTGGACTTTTTTTTATAAAAACACAGACCTACTGGTTTGCTTTTTTCATTTAAAGTTTGTAAATGGCAACCGTTTTTAAATTGATTACTTAAACAAGTTATTTATTTTTTTAAGAATAAGGTCTCTACATCCACAGTTACGGTGAAAATTTCAACTGAATTTGTTGAGCCGTTCTAGAGATCTCGTATAAATTATTTAGTAAAACAAAGTTGCTGGTAGTTGCTTAAAGAAGCCGTTCTGGACAAACATTGTCCTGAATTATAAATGTACATTTACATCGCGTCTATAAGCAAAAAAACTTATAATTTGGTTTGTTTTACATTATTGACAACATTTTAAACCATTTAACTTCGACTAAACAAAATTCAGTATTATGTTTCAAAACCGGAAACTATACGAAAAACATAAACTTTTGTAATTAAGGGAAAAACAATACGGTAATTTTTGTTTGCCCAAAATACTGTTTCCGTTTCACGCACGTTTTATTTAAAATAGTTTTTGTTGAATGAATCGAGAAATCGAGCAGTTCGTGTAACTTCAAACGTGATGGTTACCTGTTCGGCTAGACCCAGTTTCCAAAACTTTATGGACTTGCATGTAGTGGCTACTTAAAAACCAGTCAACTACCTGCATGACAGTACTAATTGTATTGCACGGCTTTACAAATCGTAGATGTAACGGTTACAATAAAACATTAATCTAGATAATTATATATTTTTAAAATTATCGCGGCACGCAGCTGTTTTGCTGATGGGAAAGTTGGCGATTTCCAACAATATGTTTTTTTCAATTTTTTTTGAAAGTACATTTCATCATCAATGAAATCTGAAAATTTAAAGTGTTGTTTTAAGGAGAAAATACTGCCTTAAATTTAGGTATATAAAAGGTAAAAACTGTTTTTGCTAGGTAAAAAAATTGTCCAAGAAATAACCAAACTCATATGTTAAAAATAGTTTTGTGTGTGTGTGTGTGTGTGTATATATATATATATATATATATATATATATATATATATATTTGTTTGCTAATAAAAACATAATAGTAAGTTGTTTAAATTATAGGCCTATCATGAATCAATGTGGTAGCTTCCGAAATTTTGATAATTAAAAAATCAAATGTAATAACAGTTTTGAAAATTTTGGAAAAATAAATAATATTTTTATAAAATCAAGAGCTTTATGAAAGGTTTCACAAAGTCACTATTACAATGAAGAACAGGAGACTGATGTTTTATGGGCACATCAGCAGGATGAAACCAGAAAGAATAGCGAAAAGAGTGCTGACTTTCCAGGAAAACAGGAAAACACAAATTCCACGACTCAAGGAAGTCCATCATGATCTGACTAGATGTGGAATGAGCGCTGAAGAGGTACAAAATAGGGACACGTGGGAGAAAGATAGCTGCTGCTGGGTTGAAAGACATCCCTGAAGGGAATCCAAGAGGAAGGAGGCGAGTGGTTTCGGAGGAGGAACGTCATAGAATGAGCCAGGTAATGAAGGAGGAGCTGGCGTAGGAGGAAACAGGGATTAACAAGGAAGAAAGTTGTGTAATTGTAGTCCATAGATGGCTGTATAAAATAATAATAATAATAATTTAAAAAATAAAATTTTATAACTTTGACGAAATTTAAATTTAAAACTTATAAAACTAAATTTCTTTAGTAGGATATGTTAAAATTCCAAAAATTGAGTTGGCAATGCGTAGAGAACGTGGTGTGTGTTGGCTATTTAGTTACAAAAGTGTAATCACCATTAAGCCTATCTGATGACAATTTATACTGACGGTAAAATTGTTTTTATTTGAGGAATTTATTTAGGAAACATTTTTAAGTGAATAACTTTATATTTTTAATATTTTGCACAAGACATGGACAAATTAAACAAAGATTGACTTAATGTCAGTAGATTTATTTACAAACTAATTACTTTAACACACACCGGCGCTTAGCTTAAGGTAAATATTTGAACAAAATATTAATAGTAGTGTATTACCGAATATTTAATCTGATATTGAACTTTTGGTTTTGTTTAAAGATTTTATAAATGATTTTGATTGAATATAATTTAAATATATGGTTGTAGTGTAAAAAGGATATCCAGGAGTTCCCTGTCTACAACCAAACCCGTGACCGCTCTCTCATTGATCATATCTTTGTACAGTATTATAAAAACTGTTAAATTACGCTGAACTGTGGTTATTGAAAAAGAATTTTCGCTCACATTATTTTATTCCATATGATTTAATTTCTATTTCATTGTTTGAATCTGTCGTAAGATGAAAGAATACAAAATAAATGGACTAAAACACCTAAGGAAATTTCGGATAAAAATTTGTCAAGATTATTGGTTAATCAAGATTTTGCTAAGATCTGGGAAACTTTAACATTTCATAACAAAAAGTATAAATGAAATAACCAGAAAAGTCGAGGAGAATGATTTCAATATGAGCTTAATGAATTGTGACTAGAAAATACAGTTATTCGTGGAATAAAAGACGAGTTTAGGCCTAACAATTAGGCCGGGCGGCCACCAAATGAGTGGAGTTTCACTGAACACAGCATTCAAAACCTAACGTATTGTTTTACTGTAAGTACTGTCACTGAAAGCGTAAAGGAGCTGAGCGGCGTCCTTGGGCTTCGCTCCTTGCAGCTTTGACTCTGTCTTGGTTCGGTTTTCAAATTGACGTCGCTTCCTCTACCACGAAGACTACGCCTGCAAACTTATTATTTCTTGTTGTCTTTGTTACGGTTTTGAAACATAAAGTTCCTAGAATCCGTTAAAGTAGGCCTAAATAATTACATTTAGAAGATAGAAATGCGTAATTTAAACTGACTAAACGCTTCTGGTTGCCGTTCAATTTCATTTCACTCAGCTCAGCTAAGCTCGTCTCAGCTCAGCACAGCTCCGCTCCGCATTTGGTAGCTGCCCGGCCTTATTGGGAACTCGAAGACTTTGCTAAAGCATTTATAAACACGAAGTTGGAACTAACCTGGATGGACATCGATTTCATTAGAAGAGTTGATAGTGGTAATAAGTCACGTCCGATTATAATTGGTCTGACTACGTTTAGAACAAAATTTTTTGATTTCTCAAAGGAACACAGGAACTATGCATGTAGGAATTACGCACGACTATTCACCGGAAGTAAGACGCAAAAGGAAACTTTAACTATAAATGGTGAAATTACGCAAAGCAGGTGAAATTGAACAACTGCTTCAGGACAAGAAAAGGAAGAAACCAACAATTGACAGCGAGGCGGAAATAGGTAGCGACAGTTAGCGGGTTCACCTGAGTTTTTGGTGATCGGTACTTCAGAGGAATGGATTGCAGGTACAATAAGAATTGGAAGGAAGAATAAGGAATAAGGAAGAACTGGATAAGAATAAGGAAGGATTGCACGTATCGTTTGGCCAAACCAAATTCTATCGTGTGTATTTTAATCGTATAATTGTGTTTATTGTTTGTAACGTGTGTTTTCAATGTTTTGTTTAACTTTGTGACGACCTCGACAGAGAGATTTGCATTTTGTATTACGGCCTGAAGATGGAACAGTAAGGTTTCGAAACCGCGGTAGCCTTTACGAGGTGAGTAAATAGACCACTAGATGGAAAAATAGGTCATAATCCTAATTATTTACAGTCAGAAGGTAAACAAAAGATCATAACATAATGCCCAAAATAGCATTGTAAAACTTTAGAACATTATGCCACTCAGAGCATCAACGAATGAGAGAGGCATTGAAGACCATGAGAGGGAGCGGAAAAATGAACGAATTTTAGCAGTTTGGATTGCAAAGTATTGGCTTACAACATTAATGGACTGGCTAGCGAATTGCAAAATTCCAAGTTTTTTGAATACATTTGATGATTTGAAATAATTCTTTTGTGCAGAAGGACAATGCACACAAGTTTAAGTTTCTTGAAGAGTACGAAAGTCAGCACAGAAAACTGAATTATTGGGGAGAGCGTCAGATGGACAATGTTTCGAAAATCAATTGAGAAATTTGTAAAGATATGTGAGCGTTGGTCGTCTAAGTTATTCGAAATTTCAGCCAAAACTCAGAAAATTTATTTATTACAGTTTTATTTAAATTACGAAAAATGGAAATGTGGTTTTGGTGAACTGGTTGACTGAACATTCTGGTCTGAAATTAATTCAGACTGGTAATTTAAGTAGCAGGATTGGAGAAACACAATACTTAGCCAGAGATTGTGTCGAGGATGTTAGCATTAAAAATATCAAAACAAAATAAAAAGGTAAAAAACTAATTTTGTGATATTGAACCAAAAATTAAGATCACGTGCCATGTTTTCTCTTCCTTTTTCTTTTAATTACGTCAATTTGTTCGAAAACACGACAAATTAACATAGCTAGTTTTTAACAACATAACCTAAAACTTATTATAGCCTATCAGCTGTTCAATAAAATCAGCTGATCGTTACGAATTAATATAAAACAACTGATCTTTTACTATAACTACCAATATGAATTTGTGCACTCGCACGCAGAATCCAACATCACAACCAGCCCTAAAACATGGTACATGTCAAACAACAGGTATATATAAAAAAGTGGGAATTGGAAACGATTTTCCAAAATTCATCATCTAAACGGGTAAAAATGAGGTATAAAAGTTTTTATTGGAAAACATATTTTTGGTCGGATTTTCTTGAATTTTAACATCACAACACAAATAATGAAACATAATTCAGCCATTCCAAAAAATTCAACCCTAAAGGTATTTACAATGAACGAAACGTTTATTGTAATGTTTAAGTTCATCGAGCTATTAACTGTCTTTCTGTGATTGGCTAAAGATATTTGTTACAAATTTGATTATTTTTAAACTACCTCCCCCCCCCCGAAAAAAGAATAGAAGCTGATTTCCAAAAGTTTTTATTTATCTTGCTCTATTTTTGAAACTCTGGTATCACCAAAATAAACCACATTAAATTCTGCACATATTCGCAATTTAAAATTAAAAAATTGTTTTGTAAATACGAAAACAAACCTTGACCGCCATCAAATTAAATTGCTTAATTTCAGCGGGTTTTCAAAATTCAAAACGTAAATTTAAGCAGTCTTAACGCTTATTATGAAGGTGAAGTCATATTTTCAAAAATATTTCACACAAAATTTTCTCTCTCTCTCTCTCTCTCACACACACACACACACACACACACACACACACACACACACACACACACACACACATACATTTATATATAAATTTAACGAGTCTTCAACACGTGATACAGCCGTCAGGATCTGCGCTCATTTCAACATCCTGGGTCTGGGTTTAGCATTATGGCCGCTCCAATAGCTCATTTTCTAATGGAAATTCGCTAACGAAAATGTTTTCCAAGCAAACATAAAGTACTACAGTCGAACCATTGAAGAGTGATCGCAAACAAGACTTTCTTTACCAATAACAGCAACAGCTAGAGAATTAAAATTGTGAGTGGGTGTTCGCGTGCTCACTAAAGTTTAAAGAACAGATTTAAAACTCGAAAACTTGAAGTTTGTAAAATACATTTTTTCGCTTTCCACAAATTTTTCTTTTTTTTGTGTTTAAGGTTCGACTATTGTGCACACTTAGGCTAATGCAGACGATGGGATGATTTATAGCTTATGAAAATGCCAAGCCCTCGCCGGGAATCGAACCCGGAAAATCCAGTGTATTGAGTTCATAAATTTTGGCGCCAGGATGTTGATTTTCTGGTTTTGCGGCATTCTAAATCCAATGCTACAAGTCTAGCAAATCACGAAATCCATACGAGTGAAGTTATAGATAACAGCTATGGTAGATAGTATTTTTTCCTTTCGTGACCACCTTATTTGGGAAATTCTTCATGCTTACATCTGCAATACAGTAATTACACAGTTAGTTACAGTATTATATTAGTGAGTAATTATAATATTGTTGATAATGTAGGAATGTAGGCGTGTTAAAGGGGCGTGGCTTAACCAGAAAGACCTTGAACTTGCCGGGTGAGGTGCACTTGACTACGCAAGCGCAGTTGTTCGGGTCATCTACTCCACGCTACCAGTGGGTCAGTAGACTTCATGCTTCCGTGTTCTGTTCTCTACTTCCTCAGCAATGGATTGTCGCACCTGGGTGAGTGAATATTATTGTGTTAATACAGATGACTTTTGTTTTAGCGTTTTTTAGTTAAAAGTTTACGTGAAAATATTTTAATGCACTGAAATAAAATTAAAATTATTTCCTACAATTTTTGTATTTAAAAAAATATTTAATAACGTTTTTATTTTAAAAAATAGCTTTTCTTGCATTTTCCTCACAGTAGAAATAACATGCGTATTTTGATTCTGTATTTAGCATTTTATAACCAATTCTTTTATTTTTGGAAAAACAAAAACAAACGCGTTCGTTCTTACTCGCATTAAAGTCTCTGATGCTCCTCTAGTGGAAATCTGTTACATTATTACTACTTACGGGAATTTTTAAGGCATAAATAAGAGAAAGCCAGGGAAATTTGTTTTGAAGGTAATCGAGCCATCGATGATTGGGAATCAGATTTTATTTTATTTTCTCACGAGTTATTCCAGAATCATAATTTTGTTGATTAGAAATTTGGTACACTGACTGTGTAATATATCTTTATGTACTCGTAAATGGACAACATTTAATGAACTAATTTATAGGTTAGTCTGATTTTACCAGCATTTTAAAACCGGATATTTTGACAAAATAGCAGCCCATAGACTACGTTATGTTCGGGAGCGTAAGGGCTCCTTTTATGTTCCCTTTAAAAAACTTGATTATTATGACACAGTTTAAATACTTACACAAGGGATATTTCATAATTCTAGTATTGTTGATATTTAAGTAGAAATAATCAAAAATAATCCTTATTTAGGAGTTGACGCAACTTTCCAAATTTTTGAGTAGGCTACTCAGGATAAAATAATGAATTTTAGGGATAAACAAACAGTATGTGGAGCAATTTTAGTAGTTGTTAATGAAAACAACTTGTTGTTAGATTTCTGTAGCATATGAAAATTGTTTGTCGTACAATTTTGTATGTAAAGCTGGAGTAGATAAGTTTTGTAATTTATAGTTTATTCCATGTCTTTACCCTCGTAAATGTCGAATTGTTCATAAATATTTCTTACTTTGACTTTCGTCTGTAAATGGCTCACTTATATTTTAAATTCCAAAATCCAGTCCAGTATGAATTAACGGGTGAGTTTAACGCGTGAATAGAATATGATTTTTTAAATATAGATTTGAATGCTCATTTTTGACATAATAATATTTACTGATCACGTAAAGCTTAACTGGCCTGAATTGAAATTGAATATTACATCCTTGCCAGTACATTATATGAACGTTATGTGCGGTTTTGTTCGAATCGCTGAGAGTGTAATTAAGTTCTTTAAATTATTTCTTTTTTTACAACTATTTTAAAATAAATTACGGGAAAACATTTTTCAAACTTTTTCATAAATTCAATTCAATTATTTGAAAAAGCCCAATTTTATTCTCAAGAGTGGAAACAAAAGTTGTAAGTACCCATCATACATTCGAGAGTACTCAGTTACATTATAGTTTCTTTCTTCGTAACCCCCCCCTATTAGGGAAATTTTTTATGCCTACAATTTCAATACAATACGTACACAGTTAGTACATACATATACAGTATCAGTGCTGGCAATTGGGGGGGGGCGAAGTCGGGCGGCGTAGCTCAGTCTAAGTTTTTAAAATTATCAATAATTTATAATAATATTATATTTAAATAAATGTTATTTTTAAAATAATAATCATTATAATTATAATTAATACGTGATTTTAAAATTTATTTCAAAAGTATATGTATACTTATTTTTATTAGATGTTTTAAAAACGCGTCCCTTCCATAGACGAAACAGAAAATTTTGCCCGACCTGTCCAGAAGGCTAAGGCTGGTACTGAACAGGATTATATTACTGAATAATTACAATTTTGTTAAAAATGTAGGCTAGGTTAAAAAAATTGTAACAGAGTTTTAAATTTTATTAATTTTTATTTACAGTAGGCTACTGAAAACGGTAATTTGCGCACCTCATACTTGGTACAATAATTTTAGATATAATTAGTCAAAATTTGATTTAGATCTTGTAAGGTAATTTTGAGAAATCCGTTTTTCAAGTAAACAGCGGTTTTTCGAACTGAATTTTTTTTTGTAGGTAGATTAGATTAGATTAGAAACTAGAAAGGATTATAGCACCCCAGGCGCTGCGGTCGACGGACTTATTGTACAACTAAACCTCATAAGTACCTCATAATTTCAGCAGATTGTTGCCCTTTGTAAGTTCCAAGATGCTGCTGTTCCTGGATACCTAAGGAAACCTTTAGCCTGTTGCTAGCAAGAGCCTCACATGTGTCGTGCAGTTTTCTTCTCTTTCCTGCACAACCTACAAACGGTTTTCCGTGGTACATACTTATTCTGTTCATATACATCCTCAGACTAATGAGCCGCATGAGTTGTACTCTGCCGTCCCTCCAAGTCCTCTAGGAGGAACCTTTCTTAAGAGCCGCTTGCATTTTTGGAGGTAACGAACCATAAGATTTGCTTAAGTACTTGGCTACATATAGGCTATATGAGCTAGCCTTGGAACCTCGTTTTCTCGTTTAATTTTTAAGAGTTTTGGGTAAATTAAAATAATAAAATTTTTGAGAAATTTGTTAAAATTTTCGTGATATTTGCTATCTATACAAATCATATTCTGTATTCCAAATTTAAAACACACATTTATCCAGGTAAATACCACTATTTTAAGATTCAATAGACGAAATCTATACGGCCTACATGCACGAATGTAATAACATTTGTTATCATTGTTACCGTAATTGCTTTTTATGTAAAAAAGTTAGCAAAATATATAAGTTGTTTAATTTTGACATAACAATAAATCCAATTACAGTCGGAGTTTCACTTTTTGAAGCTTCTAGAGTGTACTTCACCTAAACTAAAAAAAATTATTAAAAATTGTGATAATTTTGCTGAAGTTTATAAATAAATTTAATTGGATTCACGCACACTCGGTGTTTACAACAAGCATACTATAACTCACGCACACCTCGAAGCAAAACAGGTTGCTATTCATTACCCACCATTGAAATCTCCATCTCAACCCGTGCTGCAGGCTATAGGCTAACGGAAGTCAGCAGCCTTGCATCGCTTCTGGATCTTTGTGGCGCGGGTGCGCTGGTTACTAAATTAACATTGTAGTTTTCCATTCCTATTTCTTGCAGGCATTCGATAATAATACAACGGCATCCGTGTCTGTTTTTGAACGCGTTTCGGCTTAACGTCATCATCTGATAACTGCGGCTGTTTTTATTTTATATTAACTTTAAGGCCGAGCGGAGCTGCGTGGAATGAAGTTGAACGGTAACCAAATGCGGAGTTCAGTCAATTTAAAAAACACGTTTGTATCTTTTAAATCTAAATATTTAGGCCTACTTTAACTAATTCTAGGAACTATTATGTTTAAAAACCGTACCTAAGCAACGGTTACCTAGGTAACGAGAAATAAAAAGTTTGGAGGCGTGGTCAACGTGGTGGGAAGCGGAGTCAGTTTGAAAACCGAACCAAGACAGAGTCAAAGCTGCGCGGAACGTAGCTCAACAACGCCGCTTGACCACGCTCAGCTCCGTTACGCTTCTGGAGGCCGTACTTACATTAAAAACAATAGGTTAGGTTTTGAATGCGTAGTCCGTTTTGTTCAGGCCTAAGATTAAGTTTAATATGTTATCTTGGTAAAATAAAGCGCGCGTGCCAACACACACAGATCTGAAATTTGTAACTTAGGGCAACCCTCGAAGCTCGATTTTAAAATTCTAATTAGATTTTTTTAAATTAAATATTTAGGTAAATTTTACACCTAACGTTATCTAGCGTCTTTTTTAAAAACTATTTTAATTTAGAAAAAACAGAACTATTGTAATTCATTACCACGGACAACATCGTGCTTGTACTATTAGTTAATATAGCCTATTATCGAATTAGTATGTTTCGTAGTTTATTAAACGGTTAGATCCCTTTGAAAGAGAGAATTTATCCCCTTCTGCCGATATCCTACCCTCTTTTATGAATATTTAATGCAATTTAAGCTTCTTGTATCACGAAACATTCAGACTAGAGAATATTTTTTTATTTTTTGCTTCGACTGTACTTTCTGAACAAGGCCATTTACTCCTGTTAATCACGCAACTATCTTCAGAACGTCAACTTACCCTCGTCTAATGGATGGGCATCCATCAAAGCCTCAATGCGCTACATTCAAACGATAAACAATTATCTGGTTTAGTTTTCACTGGAAAATGAGTTAATGCAGCGGACAATCACTGTTTTTCTCCATTAGTATGTCGTACAAAACCCCGCAGGGGGTGCGGACTAGTTGCACCTATTGAGAGGATTTAGACGTCCCTCGCGGTACCCGAGTCTAACACGTACTTACACTTACAACACTACACTTACACACATTTAGGGAGGCGATAATAGCCTCAATGTGCTTTTCGCCTTAAAAAAATGTACAAAAACTGATTTTGATAATAGCATGCACAATTTGTTTACGCCATTCAAAACTTTAAACAAATTGTAACTTTTTTATAATACTTTTTAAGATTTGAAATTCACCATCGTAATAAAAAAAATGCATATAGTCCATTAGCATTTATATTTTCAAATGTTACTTATAGTACAAAAACGAAATATTTTTATTTATTTACATAAACTAAAAAATTCTATTTTGTCGAGGCATGTTGATTCGTTGAACTCGTAGTACAGTAAAAAGCAAGGTTAACAAATTCTTGTAAAGTTTTTGTTTTCTGCACACAATTCTGTCCCCCCCATATTTGTCGTACTGTAGTTCCTGTTTTATAGGGAGACGTATTACGAAGTGTAACTGATTCAATTCGGTTACAAATTGCAGCATTCAGAACTGTCGCGAGTCACGAGATGACTTCCGTTGTAAACAAAATGAAACAATGCTCTGCTGGCAGTATCATATAATGTTGCAGGCGCTGACAGCTTCGCGCTGACTTGGTCATTGTTAAATCAGTATTTAAGACAAGAATGCTTGTATATATCTGACTAAATTATATCTGCCACATTAAATTTGTCGGTATTGCATTGAAATAAAATATCTCGCTGCTGTTCCACTGACGTAATGGAAGTAAATTTCTAAAATTAATTCTAACCTTATAATAATTTGAACATGATTACAAGATGATTACAAGTTTTCCAGCGCCTTTTCCGGTCCTAGTTTCTTCATAAAGATGCTAGAGCATTTGAAGAGGATTCAAGGTGGGTAACTCCCCACTTCTAACTGGTGACAATTTGTTATTCAGGTGTTTGCAGATGTTTGCTCTGCTAATTGCCTTTCAATTTTCTTCTTTGCTCTTGACCCTTGTCAAGTAAGTTGCGTTGCTTTGGGCCAGCTTTTCGTTGTGCGGTGATTTCCCGCTAATTCCGTTTAGGCCTACATTATTACTTATGTTGTTCCTATGAGTAACTAGGGAAATGATGTCACCCAAACAGAGTCCAGTACGCATGGGTAAGGCTAAGGTACACTGAAAGGTCGCCAGGTCTTACAGGGCTCCGTTTGATACACCATTAGGCCGGTGTCATTCACTCCATCAGCACGGGTCGTTTTACTTTAGAGTTAGCTAAGCTATCTAGAGTAGTGTGTGTGTGTGTGTGCTCGCGCACATGTAAATGTAGTCCATAAGTAACCAAACAAAACGTACTGGTCCGCTATGTCGCCAAAAAAAGCCGGTTCAGAAGCCATCGAAAGAAGTAGGCTAAATCTGGTTAGTTTTTCAAAAACGTTTCATCAGATTTTGTTCAAACTGGGTTATAACTGAAGGTTCTGCAGTTAGTGTGGCAAATTTGAAATGTTCGCGGCACGCAGCTGTCTCGCTGACTTGACGGAAGCGAATTTTTCAGAAGTATTTTCTTTTTTAATTTCACATTTTTCTTCAATTTCACCATCACAATCAGCATTAAAATTTACGTAAATTAGCGTTTTGAAATTTTCAAACGCATTGCAAATACGAAAATGAACACTGACGGCCGTCAATAGAATTCTTAATTACCCACAGGGGTGCAGACTAGCTTGAGAGGATTTAGACTTCCCTCGCGGTACCCGAGTCTTAACACACTTACAACACTACACTTATGACTTTAACACTTTACACTCACACTTACATTTAGGGAGGCGATAATAGCCTTAATGTGCTTTTCGCCTTAAAATAATACAAAAAAAAAAATTCTTAATTTCGACAAATTTTGAAAATTTAAAATACTAATTTATGCTGTTTTTTATACATACAGTGATAAAGTGAGATTTTCAAAATAAATTCAGACAAAAAAGTTATGATTTTTTTAAAAGATTTAAAATTTTTCAAGCTATTACCACAATCAGTTTTGGTGCCAAGTTTGAATCAAATCGGACCAAAACTGCGACCGTGAGCGTGCTGACACACACACACACACACACACACACACACACACACACACACACACACACACACACACACACACACACACACTGACCTCTGTCGGTTTGTTTTTTTTCGATTGACTCAAGAATATTACAAAAAGTAGGCTATTTGAGTGTTTCCAGAAACTGTCCATACTCTACACCGTTTCAAATGGTCAACTCGTAATTTGGACCGATTCCGATGAAATTAAAACAGAGCGCTGTTCCGTACCTTAACCAATTTACCGCTTTAAGGAACTGTTGCGTCTCCGTCACGCACCGCGGAGAAGTAGGCCACTACGTAGCGCTGTTCACGCCGGCGCAGTCAGTTACAGTGCTGCACTCTGTTGGCTTTACGTAATAATGAATTAATGGTAAACAGTGAAAAAAAACAATACAGACAATTTCTCTCTCAATTATTTCCACTAACAATCAAATTCGGAAACCACTGACATAAACATAGTAAAATATAACCAATTTCACAAAATCGGTTTAACAGATTCGGTTCAAATTTTGTTATGAAAAACCATAATTCAAGTCTATGGCTATAAGAATATAAATGTACTAGAATGAAAGACGTGAGCGCTCGCTGCTGGTGGCATCTTGCGGGAGAGTGTTCAACTACAATTAAATAGATAATAGTTCTGTATATTTTCTCAAATGTCTTCTCCCATGTCCTTACAGACTGCAGCGTTCGTAACGGCAAATAGTGCAACTACTTGGACTTCTACCCCTGATATTGAGCACGTTTTTTTTATAATGGTGGCTGCAATTCCAGTACGTTTATATTCAATGCTATAAAAATTTTTAAATAAAAACAAGTAATGTAAAAAAAAAATTTAAGTCAATTCCTACTTAGGTCATGCGCTTCCATCACGTCAGCGAGACAGCTGCGTCCTGTGATTCCTAAAACCAACAAAGGATAGAACATGTGTTATTTAAATGAAACCCTATCGTATAGTCTGTATAAATATGAGATATTAATATTTAAAAAAAGCTGTATTAACATCAAGTGTCATCCATTCCAAGTTTATAAGAATGTATTTGAACTTGAGTGGATGAATAATAGTAGGAATTACCTAAGGAAATCCTATCGTATAGTCTGTACAAAATTTCAACCAATAACAAAATATTACTATATAAGACAATACTGAAACCAATATGGACGTATGGGATACAACTATGGGGTTCTGCTTGCAAATCAAATATTGCAATTTTACAACGCTTCCAATCTAAGATAATACGTTTAATATTAACAGCCCCAAAAATAATCACAAATGAAATAATCCACAAGCAATTCAATACTCCGACCATCACAGAAGAAATTGAAACTTATAGCAATAGTTACCGACATCAAATGTTAGCCCATCCAAATGTTTTGACTGAAAATTTAATGATGAGATCGACAACACAAAGACTCAAGAGGAGAATACCTAGCGACCTGCCTGACAATTAACAGCTGACCTAACACATATAACATTACGTAGTAATATCTTATTATTATTATTTATATAATCTTATTATTTGTATGTATCAATGGGTACATGCTTTCATGTCATTATTTTAGCCATACAATTTACTCAGTGTCCTGTAGACAGATTGTAAATACTAATAAATAAATAAATAAAAAATAAAACAGTCTGTACAAATATGCGATATTAATATTTGACAAAAAACTGAATTAACATCAAGTGTCGTCCACTAAAAGTTTAAAAAAATGTATTTGAACTTAAGGGGATGAATAGAACGCATTTTATTAACGACTGAAAATTTGAACAAGATATATAAATAAATATATAAACATATATATACATGTAGGGAGAGCGTGAACTAATAATTGAAATCATTTTAGTTTCTAAGTAACTTGTTTATACGATGGTGAAACCGTGTGTGGGTTGTGCAGGAAAGAGGAGACTGCAGGATACATAATCTCTGATTATGAAGTCCATGGTAAGAGGCTAGGAGTTTTTGGTTTCTAGGCCCTAGGGATCTTCAACAGAATGAGCTAGTCAGTGGATTGTTGGCACTTAGTAAGGGCACCAATCTGCTAAACTAGTACTCAAGAGTTTAGTTGCCCAGTAGTTGTTGACCGCCTGTAGTTGTTGCCTGGGGTTGTATTATCCCTTCCTCTAGTTTGAATCTAACTAAAAAATAAAACAAATCTGAAGGAGGTTTATTTTGTAGATTTATTAAAAGCGAAAATGTCTTTTGTTTCAAATTTGGTGAAATTACTTTAGTTATACTACTTGTGGTTAGTTGAACCATTTATCACGTACGATTTGGTCAACATATGATCCAAAATTATATTGATTTTTAAGTATTTTCAGTGGCTGCAAAACCATTTTTAAATAAAAAATTATATTTTCAAAACTTTTATGAAAATGTGATGAACTGATTTTGAGATCTAGTCTGATTTCTTTTTTTATTTTGTCGCTAAAATTGCTTAACAGAATGTTTCTTCTTCTTTTTTAACTTCAAGAAAATTTTTTTCTCTTTTTGTTGTCTTTGTTTCAAGCACATTGCATTGCCAGATTTTCTTCTAGAGTAGTCAGAAACGGTATTTTTCCACTATATCTACGTGTTAATCAAGTCACCTAACTGGTTTATCAATGCTCTCAAACATTCGAGTCCGATTTTTTCTATCTACTGCTTCATATTTTCTCTTCTAACATTTTCAAAATTTTAATATCTTTCCCCTTCTTTTTTTCTTCTTTCTTAAATAAATTAATCCAAAATTGCCTTGGTATGTTTTAAAAGTATTTTAACTGCCTTTTCTCTTTAAGTAACCAGAAATTACAATTTTTCCATCAGGAATTCTATAAGTCCTTATGTCTCCTCTCTATTAGTTACCATTAATCGTCATTCATTCTTCTTGAGACATTCCTTGTCTTCGTTTTATCATGTTTTCTTTCTTTTTCAGTAATCCGAAACTGTCTGAATTTTATTTCAAAATATTTCTACGTATTCATTTTTTTGCTCTCTTTCCGCGTAATCCGCAGTTGTCATGACTTTTTTTGAAATATCCCGAGTTTTCGTATTTTCAATTCTTTATAACCTCTCTCTTCGTGTAACCTCACAGAACTCATTGACGAACCTACAACCTACCACTTGATGTAACACAAAAGGTACTTTGGTAACTAGTTCCTCCCTAACGGGTTCCTTCTTGTCTTCTACCTACCAAACTCGTCCGTTCGTCTGTGTAGAGCCGGGGACGACCTAAATTTCGGAAGAAATAAAACATTTTATTGTGAAGTTTGTAAGGCAACATGTTTGTGTTGCTCTACTTAAATTACCGGTAGACATTTTTTAAACTTGAAAAGAGTAATAACTTTCAACTGTTTTTCTAGACAATCGTTATTTTTTTGTACAAATACCAACTTCACTTTAAGGTATTTTTATTAAAATAGTTTTGGGATTGAGTACAGGCTGCGAGAATAACGAGCACTGAAGAAAAGTTTGAATCGTATAAGCAGAGCAGAGAACATCACATTATAAAGGAATTAATATTTATAAACTTTATAAAGTAGGCCCTACATATTTAAAACTTAGGCACTCAGGTTTAATTTTACCCCTATTTTATTGTAAACTGTAACTTGTTTTTATTTCGAACAAGTTTTGCAATAATTCTTAATGTATGGTCAGTATTTCTTTACGAGATTTGGAGAATTTGGATTTGTGGGTTTTCACTAACCAACTACCGATTTTTTCACGATGTTTTCAAATTTTTATAGATGTAACGACCAATACGTATTCTACAGGGTTTGGAATTCGGCAAATGTTCGTAAATTTTATACTATTTATTAAAATGTGTATAAATTGCATAGGCCTATATGAGATTTAGAAGTTTCTGTGACTTAATTTACTATTTAGAAAGAACAATGACAATATTTGCCAACTTTCCGTTCTTTGCCACAGCCATATTAATTAAAAACAAATTTTAGTACAGTATGCTGCCTTAATCAGCATTCCATATACTTCAGAAAGATCTAAAAATATCCTTTAGGCCTGCCAAAGTTAACATATTTTGTTTCAAAAGTAATATACTTTGGAGATAACGATACTTAGTTACTTTTCAGTTTTAAAAATAAAAGTATATTTGAAACATTTATTCTGTTAATTATTCTTAATTTTGAGCTTGGGTTTCTTAATATTCAGCTGACTTACGGTTTAGACCAGTGTTTCTTAATCTTTTTTTTATTTCTTGATCCACTTTTCCAAATCAATCTTAATTGGTAGCACTCTGCCTCTTAGTGTTGCTACTTCTAAAAGTACGGCTCGAAAGCTATCAAAAAACAACCAGCAAATATAATTTCTCATCATTTTATCACATTTTTCTTTCAAACAGTGTAGCAAATTTTAAAAGACAAACATTTCGTTGGAAAAATAATTCTGCACTGTATCGAATTATGATTTTTTTTAATAACCAAAATTAAGGAAAATCCGTTAGAGTGGTTTGGAAAATTCAAGCTGATTTTCTATCCCCCCTTTAGATTTTAAACCGTTTTGGGGCGGAAGAAATTACCAACACATACGTTTTGCTTAAATCTTTCGTTAAATAAATATCTTAAATTAAATGTGAGAGATGTGGAATGTTTTACACCTTTCATCTTATGGTCGTTCCTTCCTTAATGTTACAGTTTATTAGAACTTATTTTTTTAGTGAATATCTATTATAAAATGATCTATTTGAGCGGCCATCATGAAAAGACCCAAACCTCAAACGCAGCGTGCCAGCACCATCCCTTACCTCTGGATTACCTTCTGAAAAATACACGGCACGCTAAGAAAAACTTTATTTGGTGTCGCTGGTTTAGACTAGAAGTGATTCCAGCAGACGTCGAAGGCCTAGATGATTATTCATCAAAACACATCAAAGGCCTAAAATCTCCAACACAAAAAAGCATATAGCCTACTCAACAAATTATAAATTTACTTCAGATTTCAATGAAATAATTACTGTAATGATCTAAACCTTCTATACAAAAACAAATGAAGTAAAACAACCGACGTTTAAATTTCTTTAGCGGCGTGATGGTGACCAAAAACGAGGTCAACAACAAAAATAACGGTTTTATTAACGCATACGTGTAAGGTAGGATCATAAAAACAATGGCACTACCAAAAATAGGTAGGCCTAAGTACTATTTCGATAAAATTGAGTCCCCTCGTTTCTCCAACAATGATACATATATAAGTCTTCACTTGGAAGTCATATCTGAGTAGAATTAAATTCAGACAAAGCCCTGCTACACAATTGTGTTAAAAAAAAATGGCAATCCGTTTTAGAGTCCGTAAAAATAAACAAAAATCCTTGTTTTTCGGATGAGTGTCTATCGGGTAGGTGTGACCAAGCCAGACTGGAAAACAGCGATTTTAAAAATATACACTTATTTTTAAAATGAGAAAAGGTGAAAAATGTATTTCTTCAAAGTAGGTATCGAATTAAAGGAAACAAAAAAAGGAATTTTAGGACCAAAAAAGGTTTTTAAAGATGTAGGCAACAAAGTACGAAGGTGTTATAAAATGATATGGCCATAAGTATGCTAAATGATAAAAAATCCTGAATAAACTTCATGTTATGTAATTGAAAAAAAAATTCGCAAACAGATAATGTGTTTATTTACGGTCACTTTATATGGTTTCAGAACCCTCCATCCCCGCCTCACAGTACAGGTGGTCTAAATTACTAGCCTATTTTCAGTGAGTCTTACACAAATTGTTTGTGCTCTCTTCAATGAAACAAAAATAAAATTATGTATGAATTAAATACTTATTTTTTTAAAAAAAGTAGCTAATTCTACTCTATTTAAGTTTTAAGAAATCCCATTCCCTGTTTTTAAAGTAAAATGGTACTGTAATATTTTGTAGACTATGAAAACAATTTCTGAATTTTGTACAGTTTAGTCTAAATCAAATTTCTTTTCAAAATGTATTACCATTAAGGTTCCAATCACGAAAGGAGACGCGAAATTTGTTAACTCTTTCACAGCCGTATTGATTAGGCTATTTTAGAAATTAAAAATACACATTCTTAACTAACGGTGCGACACTAAGTATTGATAGGGAATTGTTGGTTGCTCAGTCGGTAGGGTAGCTAGATTCGGATCTGTGCGCGGGTTCGAATCTATTATTAGGCCTGCTGTTGGCTTTCGCTTTTCCTTATGTTCGTCGATCGTTTGTCTTTATTAATATAACCGACTGCAGTAAATACTTTAAACCAAACAAAAATAATATAGACCAAAACACTTTGCAGAAATATTTATTATTGTAGAAACTACAAGTGGTTTACCGACAGATCTTGTTAAAACAAAACGACCCTTATTTAGTGTACGAGGTCCTTACAAATTTTAATGAGGCTTGTTTAAATACAGTCCAGAAATCCCAACAGTACAACTAATATGTACTGTACACAATCATTAACATACTCCAAGAAGAAAAGGTGTAGTGAAGGAATGTGGCAGGCAGCGTGATAGTCATGTGACCTACTTCCTTACCAACGTTACGACTTGCAAAGTAACGGGAAGAACCCCCACTCAGGTGTTGTCAAGGTCTCTGAAGGACAATCATCTGTTTGGTTGCGTAACAGAAACTCCCAAATATCGACGAGGAAACATTAGCTGTAGGCTATTGTAGCACAAACGTAGTACTGTATAGTAGCTAAGTAAGCATACTAACAATTTCATATTAGCCTATTTTCGAGCCTAATATAACATTAGCCAATTTGAATTGGGTTGTTAGGTTATCATTTGGGGAATTGTGCTATTTTGAGCCAATCTTTAAGGAAAAATGTAGAAATTGGTGGAAAACAATTTTTAGTTGTTTTGTAGCCTGAATTTTGTATTCTAGAAAATGAAAAAAGTGCACTGCCAATAGATAAATTACACTACCTATATTTAAAACTCACTCAAGTGCTGATACAGGGGGTTACAGCCCCCTTTTGGAATTGGAAACAATTTGAAGAAATATGAATTTATTATTTACCTAATTAAGTAAAATGAAAATGCCAACTATTGGTATAATTTTACTCTTTGTGATAATATGTACTGATTATCACAAAGTACCCACTGTACTCTCTGAATCCTGCATGCACAGGTGGGACAAGTTAAAGTTTAACTTATCCTTGAAGAGAAATAGGAAGAAGGAATATGTTTGTACACATTTGTTAGTCAGGAGCAGATGCGTGAGATGGGCATGAGTGTGAACAGAAAAATAGCAGATAAAATTGACACAAAACAAAATTGTTGATGAATTCGCAAAGTTGAAAAAAAAGTTAAATTTCGTTATCTGAAGTGAATTATCATTTTAAACCATTAACTTAGTAAAAATGTTTATAAAATGTATTTTTGTTTATTTTTTTACAGTTTTGATTTATACTAATTTCTATTTTAATTTTATGTATCCCATGTGACAGGGATTCTCGAAATTAAACATAATTATACTTTAAATAATGTATTTTTTTAAAGAATTTACCATAAAGATTTAATTTATTGCCGTGAATAAGATACACACACAAACACACACACGCACACACACACACACACACACACACACACACACACACACACACACATATTCATGTAAGTGTGTTGTTACCACACTAATGGATGGCTGAAAGATTGATTTTGGTAATAGCTTGGATAACTTTGTTACAACAAAATCAGTTTATTTCAAAATTGTGAACAAAATTTTTTTTAAAATGCAACTTAGTTTAGCTTTAATTTTTTGAAAATTTATTTCATCTTCATAATCAGTGTTAAAATGACCATTAGCATTTAAAATCTTCAAATCTCAATGAAAATATGAATATGAACATAACTGATCAAGCTTCATTTTCATATTTCTAATGTAATTTGAAATTTTAAAATAATAATTTATGCCATTTCATATTCTGAAAAAATGTAAAATAATAAAAGTTATTGTTGAAAATTTGCTCCAATTATATCAGCAAGTCAGCTATGTGCTGTAATTATTTAAATGTACTGTGCTTCACAAGCAATGTATCAGTTTTATAGTTTAAATCTGTTTTCTGTTCACAGATCAGTGCGTGTTTGTTAATGTGGAGCTGTAGTGTACAAACAGTGATAGTTCCTTCAACTTCCCGGCAGCCATTACCTCCTGCGTTAGACGATGATGTAGACAAAAACCCAGATGAAACACCTGAAGGGTATTATGCTTTTATGCAATCACCAAATGTTGAACCACCTCAGGTTAGACCACCACCTTACTTCAAGTCCGAAACCATATGTCCAGGTAATAAAATATTTAAACACATTATCTTTTTTAAAATGGAGAAATATCTAACCTTTTTTAATTTAAGTATACATCCCATTTTCTTTATTAAACAAGTAATACAGAATACAGAAATCAAATTCTTGGATATATTAAAATTATGGCTCCTGCTACAATTACAACAAGATAACCTAAATTTCATTTTGCAATTGAATATCACACCTTCTCATTACCACTTGGACAGTAGGCCTGAACTACAAGATAATCTGTCAAACATATGGTTTGGTCAGCTGGTCCTCATGACAAGGTGTTGCACTGAAAATGGCCTCCTCAATCTCATGTCCCTGCAGCAGAACTTTCTGAGTTGTTCTTTTATTTTAACCTTAATTTTTATTAGTGTAATGAAATTTGTATTATGTTAATTTTCATCAAACTTCAAACGTAAACAAAACTTTTAAAGTTTTTTTGTAGCACCAACTTAAATAGTCTTCAGATATTTTATCCAGTAATATACAAGCTTAAAATTGTGAAAATCATTTAGACTAATCCTGTACTTTAAATAGATTTTGGATATACTTGTACACCACAAGAAACATATTAAATATTTTCAATAAACACAATTTTGAAAGAAAAAAAGTATTTATATGTACTCGTATAAACAAAAGTCTGTGAATAAACAGATTTTGTTTACCTGTCAAATGTGAATGTACATCAAAAATTTGGGTTTAAATAACTTACATCCAGCTTCAACATGAGTACTTTACGAATATGCAGGTAAATCAATAAATAAACATTTTTCTAGATTATTAACAATTTTTTTCTTATATCTAATGTTGACGTTCACAAGGTAAAAGACACAAAAAACCACTAAAATGATCCATTTACTCAAAAATATTTTAAAGAATTTTAAAGTTATTGATGCATTTTTATAACAGAGTTTCAGTTTATCAATAAATTTCAGTTTGAAGTAAGGATATTATGAAGAATCTGTCAAAGTGCTGCGAAAGGCTTTAACCCATTAAGTGACAAAAAAGAAGAGGAAAAATATTTTGAATTTTTATATGAAATGACATTGGAATACCTCGTGTACACATAAATACATTTTTGTTTATATACATTTTTTAGTTTTTTATAGCTTTTTAGGGTGCGAAAATAGTATCCCAATGTTTCTTTAGTGATGCGGATTATTCTTACCTTCCATAAGTTAACATTGGTGTTTTTTAAATAAAAATGCTTTCAAATCTCAAAAAAAGTATAATTAGTTCAGTTTAAATGCAATATAAATACAACAAAGATAAGAAACTTATTTCAATATTTTTTAAAGAGTTTTGATGGAAAAAGAAAAAACATCCTTTGCATAAGGCGAAATTACAACCTGAACATACCATATTACTAAGTTTTTCTTTAGCTTTAGTCGAACAGTGAGCACACCACTAGTTGAGAAAGATTAAGCCCTACATTTGACACTGTTGTTTATTTTTAATCGTTGGGTGCCCATCCAGATGGTTTCTTTTGCGTGCCCTGGATTTTCCTGGCATGTAGACAATTTTCTTTGTCAATATTTGCTTTGCTGAACTATTTTAAATTTATATTGCATTGTTTTTAAATTAAATAACCTTTTCAGAATCCATTAGTATACAGTTTGTTATGCTGAAGTATGTTTTTGTATTTTTTACAAATTTTAAAAAATAGTCATCAATCATAAACCATTTTACTTTTTCTTACACCATTTCCTTGTTATTAATTTTTATCTACTTAAACATTCTCTAAAAATAAAAACTAAATTATAAAAATGATCACAGTAGTATGAAAATATATATTCTTACCTAAAAAGTTTGAATTTCAGAAGAATTTTTACAGGATATAACAAAAAATTTTGGTAGTTACCTTCATTGTAGCAGGCTGCTCACTGTTGAAAAACTATATAAATCTAAAGTTTCATATATTATAGTGTGCATGCTATGGTGGAATATAACTATCTCAATGAACTGTTAGAGCTGTTAAGCATTATTTAAGCAAAGACATGGTGGGAAACTATTCACCCAATAATTTATAAAGGGTTAATAGAAACTATATATTTCAGGTATTACACATGCGTTGTCAAGTAAATCTATGTTCAATTTGTGTGGAGATCTTAACAAGGGATTTATTCCATTAAATCCTATGAGACAAAATGTTCTTGGATCACCATATCCATTGTAAGCGGCACAATAAGTATATACATCAGTAGAAAAGTACTGCAGTAGTATCATAGTGATAGTCATTATTTAAAAAATCTGTTAACCATTATAATGTTAAGCCTATTAAGTTATAATAATTTGAAGCCAGTGTCTTTATCTTAAATTTCTAAAACATTTGTAGGCTATTGGTGAAGGGAAATTTAATAATTTTTATGTTAAAATTAGTATTTTAAGTTATACTTGTAGAATTTAAAAAAAAAATTGAATTAGGTTTTGAAAACTCATAAGGATTTCATTATTTAGCTTTTCACTTATCTGACACTGACATTTATTGAAGAAATAAGACGTACTGGTAGCTTATTTCATTAAAACTGAATTTTTCTATAATTATATGGAATATTTTGTTTGTAAAATTTTAAATCATAAATGAAAAGGATATAAATAAACAGCAGTACTTCATATAAACAAATTCCATTTTCAGTTGATTTAAACAATATAAAAGAATTTTGAAGTTTGTTTTAATAACTAATATTTGTTTAAACGAATCCAAAAAATTGTATAACTAAACTTAGCCTATACAATATTAAAAATAAATTATTTAAAAAGCAGGCTTCTTCAATAATGTTGGTTAAATATCTTATAATATTTCTAATTTATTTCTAAAAAGTAAACACTATATGTGGTTCACTGTTAACATTTATTTGTTTTGAGTTTGAATTATGCATTGTTTCATTTCACACTGAGTAAAAAATGTTTTATAAGTTTATTAATTTAAATTTGGCAATATTTTCCAGTGATCTGCTGAAGAACAAAACCCTTGAGTTCTTTAGCAAAGCACTTCCTATACTACAAGCAGATGACACTTTACCCAAAGTAGCCAAATATCAGAAAGAACCACAACACTACTACACATACGAAAGTAGTCAGCCTGCAAAACAGTGAGTTCCTTAATTATTATTATACATTTATAACATAGTTAAAAACTTCTAAACAAGAGTAAGTTACAATAAAATGTAAGCACACTAAATATTTATTAACAGTTCAGATAGTTTACACACACAAAACAAAAGTGAAATGCGATGATTTGTAAAAACACTTAATTTTAATGGCAACAATTTTAATGCATAGCTTTGTTTTTATAACAAATCAGTTATAGTCTATTTAATTTACAGAAAACTGTAACTGATAATAAATTTTCATAAAATGGGAACTTCTTACTCTTTCTCTACTAAAAATGATTGTTTGCTGTTTAGATCAAATTGTATAATCAATTTTTGAGACACTGCCAGAAAAAAATTTTCTGAAACTTTTCATACTTGCTTAATCTAGATCACACACAATTCAATATTCTTTCATAAATCTTTCAAAACGTAACAGGTTAATTCATTAGTTATTATTGGTTACAGTTGTCATGCATGAAGAATGTGTTTTAGAATGCTAGACAACAGATGAAACCATTTAAGAGACTTCATTTAAATTTAAACAGATCATTAATACTAATACTAATTCTTAATTTTTATATATGATAAATGTTTATTTGATATTTTTAGAACTTTTGAAAAAGTGAAAAATTTTTAGTTAAATAAAAAATTAAACAAGTCAATTCAATAATTTTACACATTATATTGTTATATAAAAAAAATGATGAGTTTTTTAAAACATATTTTTATCAACATTTATTTGTCTTATTTTCTTAAAGGAAGAAATCTAGTAAAAATTGTCAAAAATTAATAGTAATTAAATTTTGTTGTGTGTGTGTGTGTGTGTGTGTGTGTGTGTGTGTGTGTGTGTGTGTGTACACACACACACATATATATATATATATATATATATATATATATATATATATATATATATATAATATTTGTTTAATGTACTGATTATTAAGAAAAAAAACTATAATTTAACACTGAATTCATTATTAATGATCCTTAATAATTTCTGCCTCAACCAGAACTTGTTAATTTGTGAAGAATGTTTAACACATTGGTCATAATTGTGTACTCTATGTGAAGAGTTTTTTTGTGTTTTTTTTTTTTTTAAAGCAACCGTTATAAAGTGGTATTGGCAATACTCATGAACAAGTAAAAATAAAAGGCACAAAAACACTATACGAAATTTCTTACATTTTTTATTTACTCAAAAAATTCATTTTTGGAGATAAAATGTTTTTTAATTAATTCTTGATCTATAAATTTTTGTAAATTTGTTACATTGACTTGTACTATGTATCTTTATGTAATATGGCAAAATTTTAAGCAAATCTGATAATTCAATTTTAAAAAATATTACAGTTAAAAAAAATTTTATAACAGAACTGAGAATTTGACTCGAATTTTTTGGGCATTATTCAAAGTTCAAACTATATTGATAAAGTATGGCAATCATAAAAAAAATTGTTCTTTGTCTGTGTGTATGTATGCTAAACTGATTTTGGTTAAATCTGGTATGTTATTGGTTTCCTCATATCTTAGGACAATTGAGTTTATCATTTTTCAGGTCCTTTTGGTGGAAAAAAACTATGAAAACTTTTTTTTTAAATCAACTTCAACGATTTTGCTCAATTTTTTAAAAATTTAGTCTATAAGTACCCAAACAAAACATATAGAACCCTTAAACCCTGTTTCAGTCTTATAACAAACCCCCCCCCCAAAATTGTTATAACTTCTCAAAATTGGTTCATCAGATAAATGGTTTTATATTAAGATTTTTAATTCAAGAATTAAATATAAACATATGTATATACTAATGACTAAAGTTAGTGAAACTAATTTAAATAAAAGAAATTTTTGGCTCGAAAAAATATGAAAAACAAACCCTGACTAACGATGGTTTTCTGTTTACTCCAAAACCATAAATTTATTTTAAATTTGCTGAAGTGACTTGAAATTTAAAACATTATATAAAACCAAAATTAGAGGAAAACCTGATGCATTAGTATTAATTTTACAGTATTTTTGTCAAATTCTTTCAAAGCAAATGTTTGAAAAGTGTTTGCAATTTCTTTTGTACTATTTAAATTGAAAAAGTTTTCGTTTTTAAAATAGGTATATGTTATTTTAAAAAATAGTAAATATTTATTATAAAGAGTATTTGTAAGTATACAATTTTCCAGATCTTTTAAATAAATATTGCATTGATTTTAAAATAAAACTACTTTAAATAAAAAACGAATCTTATGTTGTTCATAAAAAAAAAAAATATATTATTTTCAATATAATATTGTACAACTCTTATTATATCATTGTTTTTTACATAGTATTTTACAAAATTACAACTTTAAGTAGGTTTAGTAAATAAAGAAGACTGATACTGTCCAAATAACTTTTTGTGTTAAAGTTTTTATAATTATTACTGATAAAATTAATATTATTGTACTAACTAATTGATTCAGTATGTTTTACAATATAAAAGTTTGTAAAAAAATATGTTTTGGAAATTTTATAACTGAACCACATCAACAAGATTAAAACTTGTAAAAAGCTACAACATAAATAGCATAAATTGATATTCCTTATGATAAACATTTTATGTTGTTCATGAGATAATTTAAAAATTAAAATGTTAGATGGGAGAATCAGGGTGAGCCACAGTTGCATCGAACAAAGCGAGAAGATAGGTTTCAACAGAGTCTAAATGTCTTGCGAGGAATTATAACTGGTCAAGAAGATGTGATCAACTCGACAAGAAGAATCGCTCGCAAGTTTTGTGAACATGGAGGAGGAGTGTGAGTGTTATAATAATTACCATATAATACTTAAGCCATTATAAAATCTATATGCAAATAGTGAAGTGTTCATTTTAGAAGTGTGAAAGAGTTCCTTACAGTTTTATGGAAAATAATTATAAAATTCAATATGCACTTTGTTTTTAATTTCAAATTTAAATCACATAGGCAAACATTATATATTTCTCAAACCCTATTGTTCACGCCATAACACTTGCTTTGTTCATTAAATAAGCAGCTATTTAATTGTTTTCATTCAGTGCCGTTCTGTTAACATATAATGCTTGCTTATGTTTTTGCCTAGTATTTGTAAATTGTAGGCTTTAAATGAGCAAAGAGGAGGTTTTTTGTGAACTGCTTACATATTTGAAGTAATGTAAATTATTACAATATAATTTTTGTATTCAAATAAAATAATACAATAAAATGCCACTGCTATGTATAATACATTTTTAAAAAGCCATAAATGGTATTTTTGGCCACTGGTATGGCCATAAGAATATGCATTTGTATTTTTATATGCAGCTGCATTTTTTTTTATTTAAGATTTTATTTTGTCTTTATAAAAAGTCTTCACCATTATTCTAAACTTATTTAAAATCATTACTATAATTAAAAAAGAATAAATTCGAAATTTCAAAATGATTAATTTCTGAACAGGTTGTGTATGTTATATCGTGCTGTACAAGGCGAACCCCTTGCTACTGGAATTGTAGAACGTAGAGACGATGACTTTGCAGAACTTCGAAGTCCTGGAGGAAACTCTTTACCTCTAGATGGACCACCTACACCTTGCCCAGCTAAGGTTGAGTACGCTACTCCAGTGTTTGCTCGTAATTACCAAGGCATCTGGCGTTACGTTGTACAAATACCTTATGAAGGCTATTTTACTCAAACCATTGAAGTCACTCGTTGCATGTTAGTAAATTGCTAAAGCAAATATACATTTTAAATTAAATTCCTTTTGTGGTAAAATGTATTTGTTTAAGATTTTGAAACTTGTATGTACTATAGTGACTGACATTTGGAATAAATTTAAAATTACTAACAAAAGAATTAATATCCTACAGTACATACTGATCTGAGTGATTTGTACTATGAGGCATGACAAGAAAGTAAATACCATTTTTTTCTATCACCACTGCAGCATTTTTATCATGCATGTGCTGGTTCTTGGTTCATTGTCTCTTCACTGATGCCATTATGGTTCATTCTGTGGTGTTTCTAGTTTTCTATGGGCATTTAAAATGTTTAAGACAATTCATAAGCTCATCGACAGTGAGATTCATTCAATGATTTTGTTTTGAATGCAAGGAATGTTAAGTCAATCAAAATTCATCGTGCTTCACAGGATTGGCCTAGTAAAATTTTGCCTCCTTTACAAATATGCATCATTTTTCTACCTTCTTACATTACAAATTGCATTGAGGACCTTACTCCTTCCCAGGCTGAGACTTTTATTTATATAAATTATATCGAAGGCTGATATTTTGGACATTAAATTTCTCTTTACACGATGCTTCTGCAGGATATCCTCAGCAACAATGTGATGGCAAAGTTCATTATAATTCCAGGCAGCTTATTTGCACCCTCCTGAGGTCTCACACGATGACAAGCATCCACCATATCATTTGCAATGGTCATGGGAATGCCATGAAGTTCCAGGGTATTCCTTCTTGCATACTGCTTCATCTCATCCACCCTTACCTCTAGATCACACACTCTATCACGCAGAATACGATTCTCTGACCTCAAATCCTCTACCATTTTACACCATTCAGTGAGCTCAGATTCCATCACTCCACTACATCTTTAGATCTTCAAATTGTGTATGATAAGCTTTAACAGACTCCTCCCAGGGATTTCTCTACATGCTTGAAGTTATTATGGAGTTTATTAAATAATTTATAGACAGTTTCATAAGTATTGTTTTTCAAACCAGACCTCAAACTCATGCTCATCCTCCATACCTGTGTGCACAGATCACACTTCCATCCTTGTTAACTGTCCACAAGATATTGTAAATCCTCATGAGAAACATTAACACTTTTGCTATGAAAAAAACCACTTTAATTCGTTATACAAAACTTTGCACTTCTTAATTGTTTTTAGACATTTTCAACATGAATCTGCCATTATGCTGTGTAGAATAAAATTCCTTTAGAATAACAATTTAGTTAAACTATTAAAGAAACAATTAAAACAAAATGCAAATAGACATATACAGGGTACACTAAGTATGAAGAATAAAGAAAATTTTAATCAGCTTAGGCAAACATTTTGGGTTTTATACACAACTTATATCAATTTAACTGAAATTACACAGTGCAGCAGATAGCCGTCTTCCTCAATCACACTCTCATGTAATAACTCAACTTGCACTGTACAATGGTTTTTATTTCATTTAAAAAGTCAGAAGTACTTAACCAGAATCAGTTATTCTTTTTTAGAGTCCTGACCTTTTGTATACCTTCCTCCCTCCCCCTTCTGCAACTCAGTATTGCTACTATTGGGTCTACCAGATTTAAACAAGTATGCATACATGTATATACTGTTAGTATCACTGTCAGGTAACTGTTGAGTACTTTGATTTCTTTGCAGGCAAAGTAAATGTTATTACATGGAAGGTGGTTGCTTATCATCTCCAAGATGGGTTAGTTTATTAGTTGCAGAGATCTACTACCCTGACTCGTTCTTACCTACCAATAGAAAGCCATTAGCACCCAGGACACCTGTTCAAGGAGAAGATCCACCCTCAGGGAACTACAACCAATACCTTCACAGAGAAGGGGAACCAGCTGATAGTATTTCACGATCAATTCAAACATCTAAACCATCGCATTGTGACGGAGTCGATAAACTTGGATGTTTTCAGGTAGAGTCTACTGCAAATTAAATCAGAAATTTTGTAGTAATCATACAATTTAAAAAAGCATACTAAGCAAAGTGATTTGTTGATACGAGGGTTGATCAAATATAAACGAGACTGACTTTCTAAAAACTTTTCCGTTGGATATTGAACTCTAAAGGGTGGGGTTTCAGGTAGCCTGGGAGGTTTGGGACGGGCGTAGACGGGCAACATTTCCGTTCGGACCCTTCAGTATAAAACTATACAATGAGTGAGAGTGAAGTGCACGTTTCCGTGGAGCAGAGAATTATTATTAAGTTTTTGGCCAAGGAGAGGGTCAATCCGACTAAAATCTTTCGTAGATTGACGGCTCAATACGGGAACAGGACCCTGTCAAGAGCTCGCGTTTTTGCTTGGCACAAGGAATTCGCCGAAGGACGGGAAGCAGTAGAAAACCTCAGCCATGATCGTCGCCCGACCACTTCCGTCACGGACGAAAACATTGATGCTGTTCGGAAGCTCCTGGACGAAGACAGACGTATATCGCTGCGATTTATTGCAGATGAACTCCAGTTGAGCTATGGTAGCGTTCAAAAAATCGTTACATCAAACCTGGAACTCAGCAAAGTATCTGTAAGGTGTGTTCCACGAATTTTGACCGACGTTCACAAACGGAATCGTTTGGAGATTTGCCAGCGACTATTGACCCAATTTGAACGAGATGGTGAGGCATTATTAAACCGGATTGTCACCTGTGACGAAACATGGGTTCACCATTACACTCCCGAGTCGAAACAGGCAAGTATGGAGTGGCGGAAGAAGGGAGAGAGGGCGCCTCTGAAGGCCAAATCACGATCGTCGGCCGGGAAGGTAATGGCCACTGTATTTTTCGACAATCAAGGCGTCTTTCACGTCGATTTCCTCCATCAACGACGCACAATAAATGCACAATATTATTGCGATGTTTTAGAGGCCGCAAAACAGTCTTTTCGTAGGAAAAGAAAATCTAAACCGGCGAGAAACGTCATTCTTCTTCACGATAATGCCCGACCACATTCGGCGAACGCTACGAGGCTTAAACTCGATCAAATTGGCTGGGAACCAATGGAACATCCCCCATACAGTCCAGACTTATCACCCTGCGACTATCACCTGTTTGGGCCACTCAAAGAGGCGCTTGGAGGCCAGCGTTTCGAAGACGATTCTGCGGTGGAGACCTTCGTGCTCCAATGGCTCAATGAACGCCCGAGAACTTTTTACGAAGATGGAATTAAAAAACTTCCAATCCGGTGGGAAAAATGTGTTACTCGTGCGGGAGACTATGTAGAAAAATAAGTTGTATCAAGAATAATTTGTAAGTAAGCAATACATTTTTTAAAAAATCAGTCTCGTTTATATTTGATCAACCCTCGTATATTAATTCTTTTATTGATATATTAACTTATAAATGATAAATAGCTATATTAATAAAATTATTATATTATTAAAATTTAGCTACATTATTAAAATTTATTATCAATAACACTGAAGAATTTAATAAGTATTTTTCATCAAATTGTAGTGTACTCATGAAAATTAGGTTTGTAAAGATCATTATAGCCTTTAAGTTTAATTTAAATTGAAATATTAAAATTAAATACTATTAAATTGATTTGAGGTACTAAAATACTGAAGAAATGTTATTAAACCAAATGCAGAACATGTTCAAGAATAGATGTTTTTTTACTCTTTATCACATATGCAAAAAAGATTTTATTTAAGAAAATATTTTTCAAACAGGACAATTTATTTTAGCAATTTTTAAATAAACCTAAATATACTGAATAATACAGTTCCATTTCTTGGAGGAGAAAATAGTATTTTGTTTCTGTTAAACATATTTTATAATAAGTACTTATTTACACAGTTTTCTTTACTTACTAAGATAAAAAAATTTGTTTGCAATAATGTCTATAAAATTTAAATTAACCTATAGTTACTTGTGTATTTATTTTTTTCACAATTATTGATTGTGTATAAAATTCCTCTTTTATTTTCTCTAGGTTCGTCTGTATTATGATTGGTTTTTGGTGCCTGGTAGCTGTAAATGCTGGAGGCCAGATTACTTTACAAGATACATAAGAAGGAAACATTTTGGAGCTGAACTTTAAATGAAACACATACTGGTAGTTTTACACCTAAAGAAAAATCTATTGGTTTAGTGCTTGTAATAATTTGATCATTTATATAAAAATAGATACTAAAGTTTTATATAAATGCCATTATTGGTAAGACATTTATAGTTTTGTTTTGCCAATGATAGCCTGTTTCTTCAAGCAATTTTGTTTAAATGGAAAAATAATTCAGTACTCTTGTACAATGCATGAAAGAAAATTCTTTGTAAGAAAGAAATATGTAAATCAATTAATGAAAAACAATTACTGAAAAATGAAAATGAATTACAGATCATAATTTTTTAAAATTTAAGTATGGTAAAACCAGAACAAATGTTGAACCCCTGAAAGAATTTAAAGAAAAATTACTTTTATGCACATTTCAGTAACGTGGATAAAGTATGGCACTATTCAAATTGGAAAAATTTGAAAAAACTGCATACATGAAAAATAAACAAACATCCTAACCAAGATCTGATTTTAGAATATTTTTTCTTGTAATGTTGTAGAATGTAAGATGAAAAACATTTTTAGAGGCTTTTAAAAATTTAACAAACTTGCTGGAGATTGTTCCAGTTATAGGCTGTTATAATATGGCTTAAAGTAAGTTTATACCTGTCATATGAATGATAAACTAAACCATATGCTATTGTATACAATTGTAGGCTACATTTTTGATTTTAGATCCCTATACCAAAATTTTGCTATTTGGTATAGAGGTAACCTGTTTAAGCTTAAATTATAATAGCTTTTCAATGTTTTATAATGTACTTTTGTATAAGAAACTCACAATATATGCTTACTATTTATATATGTACCATAGTTATTTAAACAATAAATTAAAGAAGTTTTCTTTAGATTTTTTTATATATAATTAAAACTACTGCCATAAGAGAAAAAAGAACTGATTCTTAACTCATTTTTTAATTATTGTACAATAATAAATAGTAATTATCCATTAATTTTATATTAAATTAAATTTTTAATATTTATTTTTACTGGTAATTACCAATTTAAAATTGTAAATATATAGTATAGCTCTTTTTTTTTATTGAAGTGTATTTATATTTAGTCATGCTTTTACACAGTCGACTCTTGATAATTCGAATCCCAAACAAAAAGTTCCATCATTATGCACACTAAATCAAATTGTGTTTTTGTTATTTTTGTCATAGCATTCATCTAAGTTGATAAGCTAAACATTACGAAATGCACTAGTTAATACATTTAATATACTAGTAAATTGTTGACAAAAAATTAACAACATTGTACCTTGTTTACAAGGATAAGTTCAAGTTAGCCAGGTTCAATGACAGAGGTAACATTAGACATTTAGATATAATTTTATCCCTAATTAATTTAGTAAGAATTATCCCAAAATTATATAAATTTTAAGAGAAATGAAAAATTCACATCAAGGCATTTAAATTATCAAAGTTTGTGCTATCAAGAGTTAGATTTACTTAATGTCATGTTATGATATTATATTATGTATGTTCTAGACAAAAATCAAGTAGACAGTAGTAATTTAAGTGCCTCATAATTATGTTCTATTCTTTTGTGATATTATATCCTTTTGTAAATAAAATTATCACTTTAAATGTTTTTTATTAAACCAATGTTACTTTATCAACAAATTTAGTTTAAGTAAAGAATAATATACAGGTGTTCCTGTTTCATTTAAAATGCAACTTATAAATCTGCCTTGCATAAAATTTGAATTGACTATTCTACTTCCCTACATTTTACCAGAATAAACATGTCCAAGATCTAAACACCATGCCAACTTAGTAGACTACTACTGAAAGGTATAAGAAGTGATTCTAATGCTAAGTGCATTGTCAGAGAAAAGGTAATATTTTCACAAGACAAACATACTGTATTTTTTTTTTATTGATTCATACTTCAGTATATGTTTAATGGTTGTAGTGCAAGAATCTTTTTGCTGTAAGTACTGAAATAAAACAGTTCTTAACGAGACATCAGTACTGAGGTTACTACCTAAATTAAGAGAGACAGGTTTTGCTAAAGACAAGGAACACAAACTATTGAAGACAGCGTTGAATGCAGACACAGTGCTGAAATAAAAAAAAATCAAATAGATTGTTTGTCAGCTGAAATAAATTTGCCAAACTAAACAACCATTCATCAAACAGTAAAAAAAATTTAACTTATGACCATAGAATGAGTCATGAACTTCTTAGCACTTCTTAGTAAAATAAATAAATAAATAAAACAGCTAAAATATTAGAATATTATAAAGTGATTATTGGTGATCACAACATTCAACATTCAGCTCCTCTCACTTTTGTTCCATAAGTGTAAAGTTGTGCACTTTGATTTTTAATACTGAGATTAATAGAGGTGGGCAAAGAAAAACAGCATGTATATTCACTGTAAATCAGTACTGTTATCTGCACTACCTTGTCATTATCTTTTTGCTCCTTGCTCATATTTTCTTGTAATATGCTCTTTAAATTCTTCTTTTGACAGATTCCTGTTTTTATAAGCTCAACTAATGCCAATTGGTCTTTTTTTGTGATAAACAGTGCTGATTCCACTCAAAAAAACCAAGTGAAAAGTAAAATATATGTTACAAATCACAACTTTATTGAAAACTTGTTTTTCACCATTGCCAAATTACACAATTGTTTGAACATTTTCTTACATTACTGAAAATTTTTTATATGATAATGGCCTTCAAATTTTTTGCTGGACTCAAACAATAGTTTTTCATAATTTTTGTTTTCATTTTCAATTGAAAATTATTTTACCTTTTTCAGTTTTCTGTTTATGTACTCCTGTACATGAATTCTTTTATGCTTATTCTCAAGTTGGTATATGGGTTAACGTATGGTATATAGGCTTACAGAGAGCCTATACAAAACGTATTGGTCATAATTTACATACTTAATTGAAATGAAATATTGAATTAATTATAAAATGAATGTTTAAAATTAAAATAAATAAAGTCATAATACCAATGAAAAAGTACAACTTTAATTAGATTTAGGTTCTGTTAAGTTACAATTTTCGAGTAGAATCATTTAAACTTTTTATTTTTTTGTTCACTTCTTTTTTCAAGTGTATCAACTAACACATATGTAACTAATACATAAGCTCACAAAAATAATATATAATTGTGACAAGCAGCTGTCAACCTGACTTTATAGAAACAAATCTCCAAATATAACAATAAAGACTTCAATAATTTGTTTGACATTCTTTTGAAAATATGATTTCACAATCATAAACAACTGTAATATTTGCATAAATTAGCATTTTAATTTAAAATTAAATTTGAAAATAAACTTTTAATTAACATCTGTCATGTTTATTTTGAATGGAATATGGAATATTAGTAGATTTTTATGCTAATTATATCAGTAAACTCATGATTATTTAAAACATGCAGCAAAAGGAGTTATGAAGGTATAATTTTTTGAATAGTCACACAGTTTTAAACTGTTAGACATTTTTTGGGTTATCTGGGTAACAAACTTATCCAATCTCAATTTTTGAACTAATTTTGGATCATATCAGACCAAAATTTCTAAAGCTAGAGTGTCATATACAGGCACACACGCAGGCAAACTCAGACTCAGATGACAAACGACCTAACAGTATATATACTATGATCATTGGCTCATTGATTTTTACCCTCAATAATCTGGAAATGTACACCAAAAATGTTCCAGAATTACCTTAAAATTACTCCAAATCTTCCTCATACTCCCATAATGTCGTTTTTAAATATAAAAGTACAAACTGACTATTCTTTGTAAGAATATGTTTCTTTTAAATTAACATATTTAAAAGTTAATTATGTTTTTATGCAGAAACGATACGTAAAAAAAGTTTAATAAAATTTTGTCCTGAAATTATCCAAAATGAGACATTAAAGCATGTAAAAATAATTTTAAAACAGGGTAATTACCGTAAAAGTGGCGACAATCCATTCAAGTAAAAACCAAAACCAAAATCTACTTTTTTGGATACAAGGGCCTGAAAACATAGGAATTTATGAAAATTTCAAGATCAATTATTTAACAATCATCAAACTTTTTATATTTTTATCTTTATTTTTCGTATAAAGAGTTTAAGATTTAAGTTAATAATTAAGTTTAGGATTAATAATATAAATATTGTAATGAATATATTGCTATTGTTATTGTGCATGTTATATGCCATACATCAAATAATACTTTTTATGATTACATGATATTATAGTTTATCTATGGTATTTTAAGTAATGTTAGAGTTAGTAACTTTAATTTTTTTAAGGTTGCCTAACTTGTTTTTACTTCTAACATCTGTTTCAATTTTCGAAGTCGTCTGTTCGTTTTCCATATGATCAACTCTCGTCTAGAGGTGAGCGTTTCTGCTATTTTTACAAAACGTCAACAAACTGTTTGTTGAGGAAAAAAAGCTGCTTTTTAAAACAGTTGGAAAAAAACCGGTTTAGAATAGTGAAACTCAAAGTTGTATTAGCAGCTTTTTCATTCCCATTACCACCATGTCCTTAAATTGTTTTTGGGTATAAAGCATTTAGATAGGATAAAAATAATCCTTATAAGTGTAGTAATAATTAAATTACATTCTCAAAACGTAATAATTATGTATGCCATTTTATATTTACGAAATGCAATGAATTTCTAATAGAAGCATTCTTTTTTTTTACTTAAAAATTAAATAGTCATTTGCATATTTACCAAAATGCAAACGATTTAGAATATTTTGAATTGATTAATATTGATGATTGATAATAAATATAAAAAATATGTTTAAATAATTTTTTATTATTGTGGCTCTTTATCTACAAAATGTGAGAGGTTGTTACTGCAACTCGCAACAAGAGATAAACGTTAACATTGACCAAACAGTTCTTACGTCATTACAAGCAACTAGCAACTTTGGAATAAAGGGAAAAAGCATAAAAGCAGGTAAAAGAAAAGCAGTTAGCACGCAAACAGCAGGAAACAGTTTTAGCGCTTGCGACAACGTTCAAATTGAACAGTCCGTTCCTTGTTTAACAAATCATAAACCAGTCCAAATCTAACAGCTTGTTTCCGTTTGAAAAAGCAGTTTCTGATTTATTTGTTTTCAATTTGTGAATGTTAGTTGCGAACATCGTGAGTGAGTGTGCTGCTGCTGGGTAATTTATTAGTTTTTCGAAATTCATGTTAAGGTAGTGGTAAAATTGGTGTGTAATTACCTGGGTTTTAACATGTTAAAGGTGAATAAACGTTTAATAATTTAGGTATTACATAGATTTTACTGTAACTGTACAAAAAAATTAACTCTGAACATAACCTTAAAATTTTAATTACAATGAATCCCTATCAATTAGTTATCTTTTTTTAATAGCAGTCCCATAGTATGTTGGTAATAATACTAGCCTATATAAATTAATATTTTAGCTTATCCTAAATACGTTTCTATTAGGTTATCAGGATATTCAAAATTGTTCCATTTTATAAACCTGTATATTTAATTAAGGGAATATAAATGAATTTGTAAATAATTTCATCTTGGTTCAGAGATTGTTTCTGGCTGGCAGGTAGATTTTTTTTTTTTTTTGTGTTTAACGTCCGACTATTGTGTGGCAGGTAGAAAAGTAGGATCTAAGTATTTACAGGTAGTGATAAGTATATGTGTTTTTCACATTAAGAAAAATTATAATTAATGAAGATAAAATTAATGAGGTTAAAAGTAAAGTTAAATTAGGGTATTGTTAGGAACAAGGGGCATTTGGGACCTAATGAATTTAGCAATTTTTTTGTTTTGTTATGTACTGTTTTGTGGAAATAACTGATCATCATCCACAGAAGAAGAAATTTATAATGATTTTAAGCCATTTTTTACTGAACTATATTGTGACATCATTGCTATTTACTCTGCATGGAGCATGTCAGATTTATTACACTAGATTGCTACACAAACGTCACCACGTCGCTCATGTACATTATTATATTATAAGCGAATTGAGTTAGATAAACACCTAACAACCAAGCAAGTTAGGTTCTACGGGTTTTTTTTTGGATAATTTATATTACAACCAACATCTCGGTCAAGTTTTTTTTTTTTTTTTAAGAAAAAAGTTTATATTTTTATTATTAATTACATGCATTTAATTAATTGTTTTCATGATGAAAAACATGTTACCTACTTTTGTACACTAGTGATTTTGAGGTTATGTTTTTCACTTTTATTTTCATTTTTTTCTACCTTCCTATTTTTTCTGCAATTTTATATTTTGGATTATTAATATTAGCATATCTAAAGCATTTTGGCACATAAATTATCAAAAGTGACTTACAAGGGTTGTACAGAAAGTAACAGACATTTTGAAGTAAAAAATAAAGTGAAAAAAAATAATTTTTATTATATACTTTTGCTTTTACTGTGACAAGGAACTGTATTCAAGTAATACTGTAAACTATCTGGTTGTCAATAAATAAATAAATATTTTTGAAGGTAAATAAATACAAATATTTATTTATATTATATTTATATACAAAATATACTATATATATATATATATACAACAATAAATACAACAATAAATATTTTGAAGGTAAACTCTTAGGTTATTTTTCTGTATCTTAAGGCATTTATCATAATGTGGTACCAACTTTTCAATACCCTCTCTGTAGAAATCTGCAGCCTACGAGTTCAACACCTGATTTACACCAGCATGCAGTTCAGCGTCAGTGACAAAACATTGCTTAGCAAGCCACGTCTTCTTCGCTGGGAAGAGGTGGTAGTCGCTCGGCACCAAATCCAGTCTGTGTGGTGGATGATTAAAAATTTATCATTCCAAACCATCCAAGAGCTATTGAGTACGATTCGCTATGTGTGGATGAGCGTTGTCATGGAGAAACAAAAACTTTCTCACTGAGTTTTCCCAGATGCTTGTATCACGCATCTTAATTTCCTTAGTGTTTCACAATACCTCTCTGAGTTGATTGGCCACGTTCAAAAAAATCAACGAGAATAACTCCATGAGCGTCCCAAAACACAGTAGCCATGGTTTTACTTGCTGATAGCATTTGCAGACAATTCCTTGGTTTCTTGGATGAATGTGTGTGTATCCATTCCATGAACTGCCATTTTGTTTCACAGTTTACGTGCTTTACCCAAGTCTCGTCACCAGTTACGATACGATCAATAACTTGAATTCCATTTTTGTCATAGTATTCCAGAAATGTCATTGCTGCAGCAAGTTTTTCCGGTCATTGCTGCAGCAGAAATATTTTGTGGTCTTCCGTTAGGATTTTCAGAATCACCTGACCCAAAATTTGTGGTAACCAAGTTTACTAGTTACAGTTTCATGAACTAAACTCCGTGAAATTTGGGGGGATTATTCTGAGAGTTCTGTAATTGTAATCGATGATTTTCATAATTTTTTTGTATATTTTCGCTATCACTTCATCACTCACAAGACTAGGTCTACCACTGTGATCCTCATCATGAACATTGTTTTGGCCATTTTTTAAATCAATGCACCACTGCCTCACTCGGCTTTCACTCATTATTCCTTGATGGTACACATCAAAAATCTGGCGATAAATTTCAATTGCATAGTGATTTTTCACCAACAAAAACCTTATCACAGCTCATACTTTGCAGGTGCTGGGATCTTCAATTGCAGCGCTCATTTTAACACTCCAATGTATACAAAGTATGATAGGCACGATGCTCAGGTTACCATAACTGGTTGCTTACTGATTGTAGGAGTACTCTGACGCCAAGATGTCGGTGCTAGCTCCACCCACTGCCGCGCCAGGCCAAAAACATCGGTTCTTTCTGGACAGCCTATGTAAGTCCTCAAAACTCAATTTTACCAGGCAAAGGTTTTAGTTATTCTTAAACTAGTTTTAGCTATTTTTTGCAATGGATTTTTTGCATCAAAATGCTTTATAACATGCTCAATAATAATAATAATAATAATAATACAAAAATAAAAGTGCAGACACTATGGTAAGTTTAAAAAAAATTGAAAATGAAAGTAAACTTCCTAACCTTTTTTTTGTTAACATCTATACTTTATGTTATACTGATGAGGGCGAGGAATCAGTATTAGTGGTGGTAAGCGAAAAGCAACGGGAGCAGAAAAAATATAACCTTCATATTACTACTGTTTTTTCCTTGTGAAAACACTATTTAATGCATGCAAGTAATTTAAACAATAATTAAAACAAAGAAAATTACCTTAATAATCTACCAAATACTATTGCGTGAAAGTTACTGTTACAGCTACTAATGTTGCAGTCACTGCTACGGCAGATATAAAGCAGCCACTTTTGGTGTATGAAATCTATGCAATAGACAGAAATGACGTCACAGAATAGTTCCATTAAAAATTGTAAACTAACATAAGAAATTTAATCTTCCATGGGTTAATATCTCTTTGATTAAAAAAAATGTTGTATAAAAGTATTGAATAATAAATATAATAAGTATATTGAAGTAATTAGTAACAAATACATTGAATGATAAAGTAGGTAATAGAAGAAAATAAATATTTTAAAATCATGAGAATAAAAAGTGTCTCGCTGTTGCACAAATACAAAAACACTGATTACGGGCGGTGACATTTTTTCTCCTAATTCAGAATATCACATTCTTTTTTGTCCAAAACTTAGAAGACCATGTTTTTGTACTTCATTTTATTGTGCCTGTACTTCATTTTACTGTTTAAGAATAAGTATGCCATATGTTGATATGGCATTGATTATTGTCAATGATTCAAATGATTCATTTTTTTCCTTTTTCTTGTCTATAATAATGTCTAAAATTAATCCGGATTCTGGGAAATTTAAGATGGAAACTTATGGATGACCAAAAAAATTAGAATAGATATTAGTATAAAATAGGGTCTCGGCCTCCTGATCAATTAAAAATGGTGTATTAATGTTTCAGTCTGTTAATACTATTGTAACTGCACCTGTTTATGCACATAATGAAAGTATTAATAGAATGGTTGTAATTAATAGTGCTCAAACAAATAAAGGGGTTTGTAGTAATAAAATTTATTGCTCCTACAATTGATGACATACCTGCTACATGTAACAAAAAATATTGCTCAATCAACACATGTCCCTATGTGAGCAATATTTCTTGATAATGGGGGATGAGCAGTTTATGCTGTTCCAACTCCATTATTAATTGTTATTCTTGATAACAATAATATTAGAGATGGAGGTAATATGCAGAATGTTATATTAATTATTTGTGGAAATGCTTATGTCTAGTGCGCCACTTATGATAGCTACTAATCAGTTAGCAAATCCAACAATTATAATTGGTATAACTATAAATAAGAAGGTGATAATAAATGTGTGTCTGGCCTCTGAATATGCATTGTGAAATTGTCGAATAGCTTTCTCTTTAAACAAGTAAAAAGGCATAATCATAAACAGCGATAGTGACAGTATACCTTTCATAAAATATAATTTTTACCTAAGAATTTCAGGTTTTGAAAAATCGTTTTACGTAACCTTGTTTTTAAATGAAAACATAATGTTCGTTTTCGAGCATTATCTTTTTGAAAATTTACCAGACCTGCTGTGCTTGCATGAGGGTAGGTCCTATCCGAAATTTATTTTTATAGCTTCTACCCTCCCCTTCCATAAATACTTTTTTTGGGGGAGGGGAGAAAAATCTACCTGATTATTATCACCACAAATCCTAGCTATGCCCATGATATAATTCCTTTATTTTTCACTTCATTGATATAAGTTATAATGAATTTGGATTTACTTAACGGAATTTTTATATCACTGTTTCTAGTGCCAAAACAAAAGTTCAAAGTTGTTGAACTCTATTTGTCCAGTATCTTTAAAAGCAAAAACCATATACAAAAAGTGGAACACATTCTCATATACAAGACCATTTAAATGAGATATCTAACATAATTTTATCCTAACAAATAAAGTAATTTTTGTCAGTAATTTTTATATAAATAATGGGCTAATCTGTATCCCTATTTAGCATTAGTCTTATAGGGAATAGGTTCAATATGACCTACAAGGTCTACAGATTGTAAAGGTTCCTTAAGTTAATCTATGACCTACCATCCTAAGTATGATCTTCCATCCGATTCCTAATTAGGATCTATGAATACTATCCTAAGTTTAGGAACATCAGATTGTTAAAATTACCAAGTTAAGTTATTTTTACAGGCTCCTTTTGATATTTGCATCTTTTCAAATATCAGGCCTACACTCTTTTCCTGTGGTTACTGTTGTTCAGAATTCTTTCCATGAACATTATGCCAAAGAAAAACATCCTAACCCTGGATATTCTCATATAGCCTTCTTTGATTTAGCCTTATTAAAAATAATACAGCTGTTTGAACCAGTGAAATGAATAGCTAGATAATTTTTATTGATAACATCATTCTAACATTTAAGAAATTCTAGTGGTTTTAGAAAACATAAAACCAACCAGAAATTTAAAATATTTTAATTTTTTAAAATATTAACCTCAATTCCACTAATCATATTCTCTAACCAAAGGTTCTACAGTTAATATGTATTGCAAACATATGTTACAGTATGTCATATGCAGCACTACATATCTTAGTAATTGCCTCTTTTTATAAATGCAGTACTTCAAGTCCATTGTAAATAATAAAGCTTAATAGGCCTATTTTTGGGAATTTATCTACAGGTTCTGCATATGAAAAAGATGTAAATATTAATAACCTATAAAAACAATTCCATTTCAATAGCCTCAAATTTAAACAATGCATGAGGAGATCAATGGTTTAATGATATACAAATTAAATGCTTGAAGGCTAAATTAATTATATAATCGTCAGGTACCTCTAAATTTTTCCTGCTTAGTACCTGTTTAAATTTAAAGTAATTGTATTTAAAATATATTCTGGTGATTATTATAACTGGAAATACACTTTATTATCTTATCTCAATATTTATAACAGTAATAACAATTATAACAATAATAATCAACTTGATTTATAACTGTAATAAGTTTTGTTTTATGTATGATATTTGTGGCAACACTACCACTCACTCACAAATTATTTCATACTTCTAAACATGCCAAAAAATTGAAATTTTGTAGAATAGATGTAATGGGGTAATTCAAAATTGTTTACTGTATTTTAAAATATCGAAAATCTTATTATTATATTATGTTCTTAAGAAAGATGTAACACCACTATAGCAATATTGCAATCTTAACTTTCGCTTTCTCTGTATAACTTATAGTTTAGAATTTTGAAAGTGTTACTTTGACCCAATGCAGTGTAAAGGTTGACTCTGAAGTGTGCATGGATTTAATTATTTATGACATTTTAAGGTTTTACTTACAAACAAAAACAAATATTTCACCCTGTTTATTTTTATAGTTTTTATACTCCTTGCAATTCATTTAAAACAAAGTGATTTTTTTTGACAAAAAGCGGAAATTTTTTTTTATTCTGTTTGATCTTTTCTATAAATGTACTCGAAAATGAAGGACATCAAATATAAAGATATTATTGGCTATTTGATTTAATTCAATTGGTAAAAGTATTTTCAAATGCACAAGAAATTGTTTGGAATTTCACGTAATTTTTATTTCTTTGGAAATTCTTTCCAATGCCTTTACGTTTATTATATCTTGGTTTAATCATGCTGTTAAATATATTGGTTCTTTGAAGATATTTCAAAAGATAATAATATCAGCACCTACAAACCATCATTTGCACTACATTAGACTGTAAATATCCAATCCTTGTGGCTGTTCCATGTTTATAAATTTTACAAAAAAAAAAAATTAAAATTTTTTCCTCAATCTCCATACTTTGTCAGACTAGTGAGCACTAGGAATCTGCAGTAATGGAAAGGGTAAAGCTTATGGCAGTAACTGCAGTCTGCATTCTATGACCTTAAGGTGCTCAGTTCAGAAATGCTACAGACTGACCACTGTCTTACCTACCTGAACCACACCAGCCTTTATAATTTTAAGTTGAGAAACAATAAGGCCTGGCCTTAGGAGATTTGTTGCCCTGGCAACTTTGTCATTACCACTCTTTCCCCGTTTCAACATTGTGTTATTACATATTCTTTTTATTATTTTAAGGTGAAAAGCACATTGAGGCTATTATCGCCTCCCTAAATGTAAGTGTGAGAGTAAAGTGTTAAAGTCGTAAGTGTAGTGTTGCAAATGTAAGTATGTGTTAGACTCGGGCACCGTGAGAGACGTCTAAATCCTCTCAATAAGTGCAGCTAGGCTGAATCCCCCCTGCGGGGTTCTGTAATAACATTGTGTAAGAGTTTACCTTCAAAATGTATATAATAAAAACTGTTTTTTTACTTTATTTTTTATTTCAAAACATCTGTTACTTTCTGGATATATATAAGTGTATTTGTAAAATTATAATTCAGGTACTGGTAACATAAATATGAATTTGCATATAAATTCATTTTGTAACTTTTGAAAGGCTTAGTAATAAGAACATAGATGACCACTGCCTGATTTAAATATTACTCAGACTGTTAAAAAAGATAGTCAACAGACTTTTTCTGCTTTCCACATGTTGAGATAGCATTTCATTGAAAAACTTGTATTTTAGAAATAAAGAGTATTATTTTCTGCATGAAAAAGCATGCATCTTTTTCACAGGTCACATATAAAACTCTAACATTAACATTTCTTTGGTTAAGTAAAAAATAGCTGCCCAGTTAGTGATTAGAAAAAATTACAGAAGATATTAAAAAGGTTAGTTCTAAACAAAAGTGTACTTGTACATTAAAGGCATTTTGTAACACCTGACTTCACAACCCACCAGCCAAATGCTGTGGATTTATTGAATGATCATACCATAGATATTTTATTTTAGTGAAATTCATCGATTTTTGTAAAGTATAGTTTTTGTTGTAAACCTTTTTTTTTTGTCTACCATCACAGAGTTTTGTTATTTTTGTTAACCTAATACAGACTTGCTCTAAGTTCATTAATCTAAAAGTTATAGTTGAATATCTTAATACAACTATGGTAATATAGCTATAAATTAAATTGTTTTTAGGGGATTGTTGGTTTAGTAACTGGAGGAGCGTCTGGCTTAGGAAAAGCAGTTGCAGAACATTTTGTCAAACAAGGAGGCCGAATAGTTATATGTGATCTTCCTACTTCTAAAGGTCATGAGGTCGCAAATGAGATTGGTAAAGATGCAGTATTCAGCCCAACAGATGTGAGTGCAGCCTATATTTGTCACAGTTGTTAAACAGTTTAATCAAATAGTACAATTTTTTTTAGTTATGATTTTTTTTGTTTTATTTATTGATTAAGAAAATCGATTTTGTACTCTCTAAAATACATTTTATAAACTGTTTAATAAATTCTTTTAAGTACATATGGTGTATTAATAATAAGGTAGATTATTATTAAGTTTAATAACAGGAAGGAAGATTAGGTGTTCATAACTGTTTCAGTTCAATTCAAGCCTGTATAGTTATCTGTAGTTTTAAAATTTACATCATTTTAGCAAGTTTTTAAGCATATAGAGAAAACCATACAGATACATCTAGCAAAGCCTGTATGCAAATCAGTACAGGTAATGTACTGTACGGTATATGTATGGTTTTACTGAACAAAGTAATAAATCCTTTGAAATAACCACTGTTGTAGTAAACAATACAGATTTATCCGCTTATTTGTGAGCAAAAATCTTGATGATATCTGCAAAATTAACCGTTCACCTGCACTATAGATTTGTATATTATTGTATTATTTACTCATTCATAGAAAATTATTTAAATTATCTTTGTACTATTTAAACAGAACATTTCTTTAAAGAAAATGTTCAGATGCAGACAGCATGTTTTCTGTTTCCTTTTCAAATAAAATTTTAAAAGGTAACTGATTAATGCCTCAATGTTTGCCTTAAAACATAGGAACATTCTAGGTGGGAGCCTGTGTCATGTCAGTTTGAAATGTTTTTTTTTTTTTTTTTACTCCATGACTTTTGTAACTTGTGAAAGAAAAATATATTTAATTGTAAAGGTTATCAAAAAATATTTAGCTACAGTTTTAATTTTAAGGTTACACTAGAGAAAGACGTGCAGGCAGCCTTAGACTTGACAAAGGAAAAGTTCGGCAGACTAGATGTGGCTGTTAATTGTGCTGGCATCGGTGTGGCTTTCAAGATCTACAATTTCAATAAGAAATGCCCACACAAATTGGAAGACTTTACAAAAGTCCTGACTGTAAGTCTGTTTTCCTTCTTTTTTTTTGTAAATGAGATTCAAATGATTTCACATTTCAATATAGAATATTAATTTTTATTCTCTGTGAATACTTGTTGATTTAAAGATCCACATTTGAAGAAGCAATCAGAATGATGGCTTAAAATAATTATTGTTTATGTTAATATTATCTGTTCTTATACAAAAGACTGGCTTAGTTAAGCCTAGTATTTTCTTCATTAAACAAATGCATTAGGCTTGTTCAGATTGAATCCTTTTATTTATTAAACGTGTAAAGATTGGTTGTTACCTCCAAATTATTTATCTCTTTGACAATAACAATGTACAATGAATTTGAGTAAATGCTATCCTGTGCTTAAGTACTATGCTGCAAAATTTGGGGAGTGACAAAGTTTTGGAATTTTTTTTAATTACAGCATTAAATTATTTTTTAAAAATATTACAGTAAAATAATATTTTAAAATCATTACTGGTGATGAATAATATTGACATTTGTTTTTCTTACCAGCAGTATTTAAAGTATGTTTTAGTAGCAAAGTGCTTTTTATTCTTTGTTCAATACACAGTGTATGCTGTCCAAGAACCTGGATGTTCTAGTTATTGGAGAGACTAAATGAAAATGTAGCCTTTATAATGCCTAACTGGCAACAAACAAATCCTTATCTACAAGTAAGAGTAAAGCTATTGGTTGTGCTGATATTTCAACATTTATCATTATTTGTAAACACTAAAGGCTTTGTAGAAATATGTAAACAGCATATATAACAGCATACAACAGCAGTATAACAGCATATAAGTAGCTGTTATTGATACTTATACAGCTGAAGAAGTGAGATAAATATTATGAAACTTTATTCATAAATGTTTTATATTTACACAAATATAATATCCATGGGAATATTTACTGTGTGTTACATTTATTTAGCTAGCAAGGTTCTTCCTTTTCCCTTCCCTTTCTTATCTGTGCAGGAAGGTTCACCCATAATAATTAGACTGTAAATATTTAAGAAATTCAGCAATAATTGTAGTTATGAAATATAAAAAATGCCATGACATAACTGAAGGGTTGATTAAGAATTAATTAAAATAATGCATTTTCAGTAGACAGTAGAAGGAAACTACACCCTACATGAATAAATTATACTCATTGTAACATGTAGTATCAAAAATGGTTCAACATAATCTTATGTTTACGATTATTTGCTATAATGTTCTCAACTTGAGCTGTTATAAAGTTATTGCTTGGACCCTTCTTTGGAAATATGAGTTTAGGGGTGGCAGCAAATCACACAATACATAAATACAGGTCTTCTACAATATTACTTTCCTATAATATTATGTGTTTAGTCACAAACAAAGACTTCCATAATGTATTCACTATCCAATCAAAAATTATTACTTGGTAAAGGGAGGGTCTAAAAAAATGTATTTACTTGATGGTCTTGACACTATCCATTGTCAACTATCCACCAACCCATTACATAACTAATGTTAATATTAATTCTATGATGCCTACAATTGCATTATACTTACCAAAATTTAACATTTTTTTTAAGGTTAACACAATTGGTAGTTTTAATGTGTGCCGTTTAGCTGTTGGTTTGATCGGAGAAAATGAGCCAAATGAAGACCACCAAAGAGGAGTAGTTATAAATACAGCGAGTATAGCAGCATTTGATGGCCAGATGGGTCAAGTAGCTTACTCTGCCAGTAAAGGAGCTATTGTAGGTATGGCATTACCTATGGCTAGAGACCTTGCTAGCCAAGGCATCCGAGTTTGTACTATTGCACCAGGTAATTATTTTAGAATAAAATAGCATTACCACTCGATTATTCAATTTATGCCAGATCAATTTGGAATATGTGCCAGTATTTTAAAATATAATAATAGAATACAAAAAATTTCTTGTCTGATGAATCCTAGGAACAGAACCGGTTCATATTAGCGAAAGTGCAGAATAAACAATTTTTAAAATTTACAATGTGCTCTTTATATTCTTTTTATATTCTTCTTCTTTTCTCCTAGGATTATTGTCACTATGTGTAATAATCTGCCTTGCCCCTAGCTTTGTCAATTCTACTTTCGTTGACACGTTTCGGAGAACCTCCATCTTCAAAAACTATAGTATAGATATCTATCTCAAGATATTCCATCTTGAGTATAGATATAGTTTTTGAAGATGGAAGTTCTCCGAAACGCGTCAACGAAAGTAGAATTGATGAAGCTAAGGAAGGCAGATTATTATACTGAACATAGTGCTCTTTATATATTTGTGATCTACATATTAGCCTTATGTAAATATATTTTTTATTTTAAAATCTATTTCATAATACTGTATTTAGTTGCAACTATATCAGGTAACAAAAATAAGCACAGAACTGTAAAAAAGTATTTATTAATTATTGATACGTAGAAAATGACTCTTTTCAGTACTGTGGCACCACCGGGAGGGGGGTATTGAGGACGCAATCACTAGTTACATACTTATTCAGAAAGGGTAGCTTTAGCACAAACATAAATAGTGTAAGAATTGCCCTGTCAAGAAATTCTAGCTTATGGCTTATTGCACTCTCAAATCTACCAATGGCAGAAGGGTAGTGATAGAGTGTAAAGATAGATTTTACAAATAAATAACTAATCATTTTTCACAAACTATAAAGAACAAATATCTTGCGCATAAGATACCTTGAAGCAGTAAGTATTATTGTAAAGAACAAGCAAAAGAGTGGATCTGTTTGAAGTTGTTAGAGATTATTGTAAAATATGATTATTTAAATTATTTCCCAAGTTTTACTTTAGCCTTAGGTTTTATTTAACAATGTTATAAAAGTTTGTCATGGAATTTGAATATTTTTTACTTGCCATGGTCGACCTCTCAAAATCGTCTATGTGCATGGGTCGGAGGCAGTTAAAATATGATTTTTTTTCTTTGCTTATTTTTTACAATGAATTCAACTATTCTATGCTTAAAATTCATCCTTAGACGGACAATTTTTAATTTTTTTAAGAAAAGTGTTTTAAGAGAGTCTGGTTAATAGTGAAATCTACTGTAATTAAAATTTAATGCATTGTTGTTATTGTTAATAATGACTGTTGAAATGTTTAGAAAAGTTGTTATAATATTATAATATGGGCTTTAACTTTTCTTTAATAGCGTGTGAAAAATTGTGTTTCAGGTTTGTTTGACACACCTCTGTTGTCCTCCTTACCAGACAAAGTAAGACATTTCTTGGAAAAGTCAATCCCTAACCCATCACGATTAGGCAGACCTGAAGAATATGCTTTATTAGTTGAATCCATCATTAGAAATCCCTTACTCAATGGTGAGGTTATAAGACTTGATGGAGCTTTACGAATGCAACCTTAATCATGTTAGAACTTCTGTATTATTAAAATTAAATCATATTAATATTGTTTTATATAGTTTAAAAATAATAAATCAATTTTCTATTAACTTTAATAGTTAGTTTGTACCTTATTGGACTATTATGGTTAAATACTGCCAGTAACGGCTTTAAGGGGGGTTAACAAACCTGGGTGTTGAGTCAGAAGGGTTGGTGTAATGTTATAAAGAAATTAATGAAGAAAGTGCATTTACAGTATAATAAATTAGTAGAATGTTTGCAATATCGTTTTTTTCATATAATTTGAGGTAAACGAGTTCATGCATCCAAATTTTACTGAAGTTTTACTTTGGTTTGAAACACAAACCTTTATTTTTATGAAACTATTTTTGCATGAGGAGGCAAGCAGTTGGTTATGTGCAATCTAAATTATAGGCTGACATATCTCATAGCTGATTTACAGCCAACAGTTTATTGTTTGAATATGTTTTTAAGCGTTGTGCTTATAATACTCTTTGCTTTGAGTTAAGTTTACAATTTAACTATAGAACCATTTAAATACTTGTTAGCTGTATTAAAACTGTAAATTACGAGGGACGCCAAGCAATATTTTGCCCAAGGGGCGCAAATAGGTTCAAGGCCAGCACTTATAGTACTTACTTCTGATTTTATTCCTACAAGGGTTATTTTTTTATTAACGCCCAATGAGCTACTTAATTCTTATTTACAATACAGAACTAAAATTTCGCAGTTCAGTTGGTAGCACTGTTATCTGGCTTCACACAATGACCGGAAGTTCTCTTTTACATACAATTCCAGCAGCATTAGTACTGCAAGTGAATTGCTTATTATTTGATTCTTCAAGCCGAAGCACAAAAATTCAGCCGAATTTCATCAAAGAATGAATAATGTATATTGGGCTGAAACATCTATATAATAATGACACTGTCATAGATTTTTTTTTTTTTTTTTTTTTTTTTTTTTTAACGCCCGACTATTGTGCACACTTGGGCTAATGCAGACGATGGGATGATTTATAGCATATGAAAATGCCAAGCCCTCGCTGGGAATCGAACCCGGGTCCTCGGGGTGAAAGCCTCAGTACGCTATCCATTAGGCCACCGAGGCGGCTCACTGTCACAGAAACTTTAAATTCTTTAAGAGAAGTTACAAGTCAATTTATAAATCATGAAGCGACAGTATTCCTAAAGAACCTGATGTATTTGCTGAGCAATAGCTGTAGTTGTCATTGTCAGCGTTATCACGGAAGATGGTATGTTATTTTCAAAATTTCTGGTACCACTCCATCACCATACACACATTTTATTCTTTGATAAATTTTAGCTGCATTATTAGTCTTTGGTCTGCAGAAGTGAATAACAACACAATTTGCAATCATTAATTACATCACATTTTAATGATCTAATAACATTTCTAATTTCTAACCTTATAGTTTTTTTAAATTTTTAGCTTCCATTTTCTTAAATAATAATATACTGTACAATATTTCAAATGCATACTTATATTCTGATGAACCTGTTACATAGTTGAAACTATATTCAATATTCTATGAACCTGTTACATAGATGAAACTATATTTAATTTTCTGTGAACCTGTTACATAGTTGAAACTATATTGAATATTCTATGAACCTGTTACAAGATGAATTTAACTATATTCTATTCTATGAACCTGTTACATAGTTGAAACTATTCAATATTCTATGAACCTGTTACATAGTTGAAACTATATTCAATATTCTATGAACCTGTTACATAGTTGAAACTATATTCAATATTCTATGAACCTGTTACATAGATGAAACTATATTCAATATTCTATGAACCTGTTACATAGATGAAACTATATTCAATATTCTATGAACCTGTTACATAGTTGAAACTATATTCAATATTCTATGAACCTGTTACATAGTTGAAACTATATTCAATATTCTATGAACCTGTTACATAGATGAAACTATTTTCAATATTCTATGAACCTGTTACATAGATGAAACTATATTCAAATTAAAAATAAATACTGTTTTTATTAACATCACAGATTACATTGGCTATATATTTATGTAAAATTTCAGGTCAGTATTGATGATTTTTTTTTTAGTCAATAAATCTTAATATATGGAGCTTATTTTTTATAGCTTATGATTTATTGTTTCTAAACAAATTATTGCCTTAAATATTCTAATTCGAACATATTTTATTATTAATGAATTTCTATTAGAAAATGAGTTATTGGGGCTGCCATCATGGTGGAACCAAACCCAGTACATTGAAATATGTGCCGATCCTAACGTCAATCACTTTTTGAGGAGTCGTTAAAAATTCTGTACATTGTTATAGAAGCACTCTCTCGTCCGATTTGATTCAATCTTGGCACAAAAATCTGTTGTGATAATAGCTTGGACAAATTGGTTATTTTAAAAAATCTGTTCAAAAGTTTAAAAATGGTGGCCATTTAAAATCTTTTAAAGTTTTGGATTTTTTCTGTTCTTTTAAATCTAATTTCATCATGTAATCAACGTTAAAACCTTTGTATGAGTACTTTGAATTCTTAAAATCTATTGAAATTTAAAAATTCAATTGTTTAAATTGCTAATATATGCAGTTATTAATGCTGATTATAATGGTGAAATCAGAATTCCAAGAATGGGTAAGATAAACAAAATTATTTCTGGAAATTCACTATGATCATGTGTCATAAGACAGCTTTGTGTCATGAAGTCTTATATACTTTTACAATACTTATTAATCTTAACACTTACACACTTACCTGTACTAATGATTAAGTATTTTTTAAAAAAATTTGATTTAATATGTTGACAGTAGAACTATGAAAAGACAAACTATTATATTACTTGTTTAATAAATTTAACTAATAAAATATTAACAAACAAAGGACTTGTAGGATAAACATAAACTATCATTTTACTTTTATTTGATTGTTACTTATAGTCTTACCAGTCAACTTCTCCATTGTTTAAAAACCTTTGTTTGTGATTATAAAGCATTACCTTAGTCAACTTAATGTTGTACAAAGCAGACAAGTCTCAAGCCAACTTAATATTTAGTATAATAGAACCAAAAAACTTGATTGTAGACAAATTTTCATGTTGTCAAATAATGCTTGAGCTTGGAGAACAAATAATGGTCGAACGTGGACAAATAAAGATTCAGCTTGGTTGAGCTCTTTAATATAACAGAATAAATTATCATTATACAAAGACATCATGTAAGAAGCATAAGAAGAAATGTGTTTGGTTATTGACAAGAGAAAAATCAATTTGCAACCATTTTGAAATCAATATTTTTTTCTTTTCACTGACATTTACATTACCTAAAAATTGTTTAAAGAAAAACAACATTTACAGAAGTCATCTTCAATGTAGTATATGATCACATCTCCCATGCATTCAGAACATAACCATTGGTCTTTACTGATTTTTTATAAGTACAGTCCACTCTCAAATTACAATATTATTACTGTAATTTAATGGCCTTTAAGTTGTTTAAGTACTTACTTCTTACTGTATTTTACAAACTATAAGACACACCTTAATATTTAAGCATTTTTTAAAATAACTTTTTTACCATTTTTATTATTAGATTGCAAAGCCAGACTGAACAAAAAAATTCTTAGTTTATTTTTTTTTATTTATTTTTTTTTGGTTATGAAACTAGCTACTAACAAAAATATTGTACTGTTACCAATAACACAAATCACTTTCAATTCAAGTTCACTGGCACCGTAGATTGCAATGACGCATCATAGGCTAGACATTGTTCTGGGTTTGTGATGGCGGGGCAGGAGGGAGACAGTGTTAGCAAGCTTGTGAATCCCCACAACTCATATTCAACTCACTGCTGCTGCCAGTTGAATCCAATGTTGCCAGTTAGAGATAAATTTCCCATGGCATTGAATACATGGCCAATTTTAAGACCAACGTGAATTTTAAATCAAACACTAGACATTTTTATATTAATTTCAAGTATAAGACACACCTGAATTTTTGAGGCAATTTTTTAAAGAAAAAAGTATGTATTATAGTCCATAAAGTACAGTACTTATTATTAAGTGTGTTCAGCATTAGCGCCAACTGCACGATGCTTCCTTTACAGATGGGTATTAGGTTATATAAGTTCTGTGAAAGTGAGTATGGATGTCATGAGATCTTGTGTGGTGTTGGTATTTTGAACAAGTCTTAACAGTTTCTTTCTGACTGATTTCACCATGGATACACTCAAGAATTATGTGCTCCAGGCTTTCATTCTTCTGTTCATAACATATGCGTTAAAAATTATTAATTTCACAATAAAAAAATATGTTATCAGGTGGATTTGTCTAACTCTTAACAACAGTATGTACTTGATCCTAGGTCGCTGGTGAATGGCATACTTTGATTCATTTAATGAATATACTTTTTCAAATAATGAGAAAGTTTATTTCTTAACAATGCTAATAAATTATAACACCCCTGCATCAACATTAATACTGTTTGTTAAAGCGGTGATATGAGAAGGCAACCTGTGTTTATCTAAGGTGGGAGTATTCTTTTATTTTATTTAAATTTTACACACGAGTAAAATGAAAACAACATGAAAATGTTATCCATGTATTGCAGGAATAGGCACATCTTTCGAAAGGGTCTGAGGTTGAAAATAATCACATTATTTATAACTTTTAAACCACCAAATCTGTTTCAAGAAGTTAAAAGTCCATTTATTAAGTTAAAAAAAATATAATTTTTTGTACAATTTTGGGGAATACAAATGTATAAACACAGAAACATTTATTTACATTATAATCTATTGTAATACTGATAAGTACAGTATAACAGAATACCAGCACAAACTGTGTTACAATACCTTAGTACATTAATTTAGTCAACCTAGAGTGGCAGTCCTTCCTAATTCTAGAAATAAATATTTTATTTTCTGAATTTACTACAACATTTTGATTTAATACTGAAATTAATAATAGAATTTTGATTCATTACAGTTAAATATGTAGTAGTCAGTTTTAGCTGTTGGCTGGGCTGCACCTGGTTTGAACACATCAGGATGTGCAGTTATTGAGTGGTGGGGAGAATTGCAAGATTACATTAAAACTAGGCTGTGTTCAGTGCAGTTCATGACAACTTTATCTTAATTGTTCATTTTATTTGCACTACCAACTGTTGGGTCTAGAGTATGAGGCTGACTCTTTTGTCTGATAATTTCTTTATAGTTTATGAATTACAGTAGTTGCATATTTTATAATTCAAGTTATTATTTTTTCAAAATAGAAACAAATTTGGTTTCTAATTTGCAAGGTGTTAATTTTAACAAACTTAGTTTAGAAGAGGGAAAAAAAGACATCCAAAACCAAATTTGAAAATTAGACAAGTGACAATAAGCAGGTGAAAATTGCATGTGAGGAATTTTAATAAATCACAATTTATTAGATAATTTAATTTATGAGATAATTAAATGGCTATGTAGATGTGACAGGGAAAAGGCTCTTTTCTATTTTCCTTGCCTTGTGCTTAGTGATGATGCTTGAACAAAAACTGATGTGGTAGACCCTAAACATCTCAGTGATAAAATTAAGAAACACAGGTTGTTCACACATTTAAAAAGTGTAATGGATATAGCTATGATTGGGACAGTAAATATAACAATTCAACTAAGTTAAGCATAGAAGCAAAATCGATTTCAATTAAAAAGTAAACTCATGTATTTTATGGGTAAAAACCTCTATTGAAGCAATGCAGCTCTTTCCCTAAATAAAGTTCATAAGCTGCCATGGATTACTATTAATTTAAATGGTACTGTTTCTTATCCAGTTTACCTTATACTGAAATGAGAGGGTTCACTGTAAAATACAAAATTAAATGGGTAAATAATTAGTTAAACAGAAAACCATTCAAAATAAATATCCATATTTTCTTGTTGTATGCGCTGAGAGATTTGTATACTATGAGACTTATTAATGGAAGAACAGCTCCAAACCCTGAGAACATTAAGGTCATTTTCTTTATCCAACAAATCATGAAGGAATGACACTGGTACATTATGGCAATGGTCTACAGTCAGGTGTGACAATTTCTTCATTGAATTTTTCTGCAAAAATATGGATTTTTAAGTAATTGTCACCAAAGACTTTTTATCTCAAAAAATGGTGCAAAAACATTACACAAACTTTTTCATGCTAAATTATTTCCCCAAAAAATGTGGCTGTGAATGAAGCTGCCGACACAGAAGGAAAATTTCACAAAATTAATCATCAGAGTTTTGATAATGTATGAAGAATAATAATTCAAGTCAGTAAATTATAAATTTTAAATTAAGGAGAAAATTATACTTCAAGAATAAATAAAAACCGATAATAGTCAGCATTTTCTTTCATTTTTTTCTAACAGAAAATATCTTTATTTCAAATTTACTATAATTACTTTTTTTAATTGTCATATTTAAATCAGATGGACCAATTTTGATAAACTAGGCTAATTTTCGTTTTTTTTTTTTTATATAGCTCCTGAACCATATTTTTTGAGGATTTAGTAACCCACACATTTTGTTAATTATTTATGAACGATATATGAGTGAAACTGACCAAAGAAGTGCTCCAATACCCTTTCTTTTGGAAAATATATGAGCAAACGAGACTTGCACACTAAATTTAATAAAATAAAAACAGAATTTAGGTGACAAAGCTAAAAAACTTAGGCATAATTAGGGGGCAGTTGTCCTCCACATTTAAAACTTAGGCACTCAGGTTTAATTTTACCCCTATTTTATTGTAAACTGTAACTTGTTTTTATTTCAAACAAGTTTTGCAATAATTCTTAATGTATGATCAATATTTCTTTACGAAATTTGGAGAACTCGGATTTGTGGGTTTTCACTAGCCAACTACTGATTTTTTCACGATGTTTTCAAACTTTTATAGATGTAACGACCAATACCTATTCTACAGGTTTTGGAATTCTGCAAATGTTCATAATGTTTTTATACTATTTATTAAAATGTGTATAAATTACATAGGCCTATATGAGATTTAGAAGTTTCTGTGACTTATTTTCCTATTTAGAAAGAACAATGACAATATTTGCCAACTTTTCGTTCTTTGTCACAGACATATTAATTAAAAACAAGTTTTAGTACAGTATGCTGCCTTAATCAGCATTCAATATACTTCAGAAAGATCTAAAAATATCCTTATAGGTTTAGGTTCTGTTAAGTTACAATTTTCGAGTAGAATCATTACAAATTTTTATTTTTTTGTTCACTTCATTTTTTTAAGTGTATCAACTAACACATACATAACTAATAAGTAAGCTCACACAAATAATATATAATTGTGTCAACCTTTATACAAAAGCAGCTGTCAACTGACATATAGGACAATATAACAATCTCCAAATATAACAAAAGCAAATCTCCAAATATAACAATAAAGACTTCAATAATTTGTTTGACATTCTTTTGAAAATATGATTTCACAATCATAAACAACTTTAATATCTGCATAAATTAACATTTTAATTTAAAATTACATTTGAAAATAAAGTCTTAATTAACATCTGTCATGTTTATTTTGAAAGGAATATGGAATACTAATGTAGATTTTTATGCTAGTAAAATCGTGATTATTTAAAGATATATCAGCCAAAGGAGTTATGAAGGTATAATTTTTTGAATGCCACAATTTTAAATTGTTAGACATTTTAGGGTTATCTGGGTAACAAAATTATCCAATGTCAATTTTTGTGCTAATTTTGGATCAAATCGGACCAAAAGTTCTAAAGCTAGAGTGACACATACATGCATGCACACACACACACACACACACACACACTCAGACTCACTTGATAAACCACCAAACAGTGTCTATACTATGTTCATTTATTTTTACCCTCAATTAACTGGAAACGTACGCCAAAAATGTTCCAGAATTACCTTAAAATTACTCCAAATCTTCCTCATTCTCCCATAATGTCGTTTTTAAATATAAAAATACAAATTGACTATTATTTGTAAAAATTTGTTTTTTTAAAATTAACATATGTAAAAGTTAAGTATGTTTTTATGCAGGAACGATATGTAAAAAAAAGTTAATAAAATTGTGTCCTGAAATTATCCAAAAATGACATTAAAGAATGTAAAAATAATTTTAAAACAGGGTAATTCCTCTAAAAGTGGAGACATTCCATTCAAGTAAAAACCAAAACCAAAATCTACTTTTTGGATACAAGGACCTGAAAACATATCAATTTATGAAAATTTCAAAATCAATTATTTAACAATCATCAAACTTTTTTTTTATTATTATTATTTTTTTCGTATAAAGAGTAAATAATTAAGTTTAGGATTAATAATATAAATTACTGTAATGGTTATATTGTTATTGTGCACGTTATATGCCATACATCAAATAATACCTTTTACGATTATATAATATTATAGTTTATCTATGGTATCTTAAGGAATGTTAGAGTTATTAACTTTAATTTTTTTAAGGTTGCCTAAGTTGGTTTTACCTTCTAACATATGTTTCAATTTTCGAAGTCGTCTGTTCGTTTTCCATATGATCGTCTCATATTTTGATCATTTGATGACCTTTATGTGTAAATAACGTATAAGTGGGTTTTGAACCTACATCATTATTAATTTTTATTTATTTAATCATGTTACGATCAGTAGTGAAGGGATGTAAGTATTTTGAAACACATAGTTTTTGACAAAGTCCAGGCTTAGAAAGATTTCAATTTTTTTTTGGTGTTGAAATAGTGTTAACCACAATAATTAATAGCAGTATTCTGGAATCAATGGTAGGGACTTATTAGAAACTAAGATATTTATAATATCAGGTTTTTTTATATTAAAAATAAATAAATAAACTAGAAATACTCTTGATTTAAAATATCACTATTTTAGTGCAAGTAATTATACCTACAAATTAGCAATTAAAAAGAGTTCCTAACCTTAATCATAAAAAATGAGTTACTAATTTCCAATAAACACACATTGAGAATATTTTAACCTACTATTCTAAACTAAATTAACATAATATACTTATCTTTTATTTGTATTTGTGTGTAGTTAGTTGATTGTTTTTACAAAGTAATATAGTGTTAGGTTTTTTGGTATTTATGGTTGGTTGTTTTTTCAGATAGTGATTTTTGAATATTTTTTCTCTATATTGCATACCTTATTATCCAATTAACACATATTCATCTGCGGAAAATATTAATGATTTTAGGCTGTTTTTAACAAAATCATATTGTGACATCATTGTTGTGTGCATTGTATGAAACATACTAGATTTCCTACACTGACTTACTGCTCACAAGAGCTATCAATTACTTATCATCTTAATGTTTCTACACCATTAATGTTACTAATTTTACGGTAAGGTTACTTGATTCAAATTTGTAGGCTAGATTGTTTTCAGAACCATTTTATTTTTTTCGCCTTGTCTAAGAAAACGGATGTAAACTATATTGTTGTTTACTCTATACCTTTTTCTTTGAGAAATACTGAGGCTTGCTAATTTATAAAACCTTGTCATTCTGGTAAGTGAGTCTACCCTCATCCAGCAAAACTTTGCACCTAGTAAGTATATGACGTGTTACATGAGTGGTTTTACAAAGCTTACTTTCTCATCTTCAGGTAACTTTCCCTATCTTTTAAGATAACTGGGATTGGGTAGAGTGCATTGAAAAACATCAGAAAAGGGCATTTAAATAGAATTTCAATAGAGCATGGGAGCAATCATTCATTATAGAATATCAGATTAATCTTAGTGGTATGCAAAATATCAATCCAAACCCAGTAATTTTGTATCTGCAACTGTAAAGCATGGATATTTCATGAACATAGTCCTCTAACGCCAACTTCATCATAATGCTACTTTCACTTTTTGTCCTTGCTGACCATCCTTTCTCGTATTCCTAGATTTGATTCATTGGTAAAGTTTTGATAGAATGTAGCCCTGGTTTATTAAAATTCTCTGGTAGATTCATTGTATACTCAATTTGACACAGTTTCATCTTCACTTTTCTGGAAAAGACAGCATTTCACATATCTTAATTTTTTATATCTAACAATATGGGAAATACCCAGACCAAAGTTTTGAACTGGCCTGAACAGTATGTTTGGGTCATTTGATCGACTGAAAAAGAACTATTTCTCTAGAACTTTCCACTTTCAATTTCTAATTCATGTAGATGCTTGAAATTCATATAACAGGAATGCCCAAGTAAGATAACTTAAAAGAAATGCTGATAAATCTAAGCCTTTTTTGGACCAATGATGGTCCAAAAAAAGTCCTTCAGAAAAGTCCAGATTCAAATTATATAGAAGAACGTTTAGAATTAATGTGTAAAAGGTCCACCTCTGAGTTACATTTTAGGTTGAATCTCATGAATCTATCTATGTAGCCTATTCATAAGATTCAAAACGAGACATCAGTCAGTTTTTGTACTGACAATAATGATTGGTTAGAAAAATTGCTCTCTTTGTTCAGTGTATAAATCATATAAAGCATGAGATTTGGTCACATTAATTTAAAAAAAATACTTGCCAATATGGATTGGTGTTGAAAATATTGTGCATGAATGATTCTGAATTGAATCATATATACCCGAATAGATTCTGCTATTTTGAGTGTCATGAATTTCTTCTCATATAAATTAAATTGTAAGTAATTTGTTATAATAATAATTGAAGTTTCAAAAATGTTTTTTTTTTAAGTTGGAACATGTTATAATTAGTTATTTGCACGATAAAAGTCTCATTCTTACTCAGGAGTGTCTAGGGTATAGATTAGTTTAAAAGAAAAGTAATAAAATACCAGTAGACTTAATAAGACTAATAAAATTATTGTTTTAAAAGCAACCTAGTTGTGAATATTAGGTTTCATTCCATTTTAGCTGAATGCACTTTTTAAAAAAATTGTCACTTGTTGATTTTTTAAAAAAAAGTTTATGCCCAGAACAGTGTAACCCAGTAGGCATGTAGAACAAACCTGTTGTGTACACATTTTTAAAAATGTAATTATTTTTTAAAGTAATTTTTCTAAAAAAAAACATGGCCATGTTTTTACTAAGCTGATTGGTATTTATGTTTAAGGGCTGGTGGGTAGAGTTACATAAATACACCAAGGCCTTACACCATATCTTGACATTTAGAATTGTTTTCTTTCCTGATTTATAAAAAATCACTCTACCATTGTTCCTGATTTACAATTTTAGGAAAACAAGTGTTTTCAAAAAGAAATTAAGGTACCAAAGTTCAGGGCAGTATCCCCAATTAAGCCAACTAGGCTCATACCTAGAGAGGAACATTTTCAGAAGCGCAAACAGAAACAAAATCGTTAATGAACAAAGAAAATAAGTATAAAAAGTTGGAGGAGGGAAAATTACGGAAAAATAATATAACAAGGAAACATAAGATGATAAGTATTATTGCTTCAAATAAAAGCATATAAATTTTAAAAAATATATTTAATTATAAGTTTTAGGTTCACATATGTTTAAGCTACTATAATTAGCCTATGTGTTTCACATTGCATTGTAAATTCATTTTTTTTTAAAGTTGTATACTAGTATCGAGTACTGATGAATAATGTCAATATTTTTAATATTTTGGAAATGAAGGGGCAAATTATATAGAGGTAGAAGTGAGGCATTTGACGGCAAAAGTGCTTACAAGTGTTGAGCACGTAAATGTGGCTTTGCCAAAGTTTCATAAATGTTAACAGAAAATTTATAAATGAAATTATAATTTTGTAATGCTGTTGGTCTCCAAAGTTGATATTTTTGGTAAATTAAATGCATTTATTGACAAGTTGATTTTAATTTAAGTTACGTTATTAACTTGTCTACTTTTTCTTGCAGTTCATCCCATTCAAAATGTTGGCTTACAACAAATCAACAATTCTCTACAACAAGGCGGTGTCATGGCGTTGATTCAAACTAAACATCAGTCTACATCAATTGCATCTAAAGAACAAACATCTAGTGGTAAAAATCTTTAACATTTTTTATGTTGTACTTTTTAACAAAAATATTTTATTTTTAATTGAAATTTGTTTTTAAATAGATGTCAGCACGAAAAGGAAACCTTACTCACCCTTTCAAGGAGCAAACAATGTCGCTGATTACGCATTAGCAAGATTAGACGATCTGTTAAATTGGGGAAGGAAGGTAATTTTATTACAATATTTCAAACATATGTTACACAGAGTAGCTTAAAAGTTTCTCCCCATAGGAAAATAACAGATTACCATTAATGAGTTAAATACTGAAAGTTAAGTGTAACTGTAATTGAATACTGTTGTTTTATTTACATTTTACAATAAAATTGTTTAAACTTAATATTGTCACTGTTCAATATGCTGCCTATTCAAAGCAGTGTCACTTCAACACCTTTCTTTAAACTTAGCACAATGACCATTACAAAAGTTGAAAAGCACATAATTTTTACCTTCAGTGTGGTAAAGCACACAGTTAACAGTTCAGTTAAAAAACACCTTTTCATTAATATTAAAAACATTTGTTCAGTAATATTTAAAATATAATTTTAGGTACAACATTGAATCTATGAACTTGTAAATATTAAAAACGTTAATAAGTTATTTACTAATAGGGAGAAACTTTTAACCAACCTTAGAACAACATTGTTCTTTTTTTATTATAAAAAAGCCTAAGCTTAAGTTTAGTTACAGTTATCATAAAATCAAAGCTTGTTACATTTTAGATTTACATATAAATGTACAATTCTAACTTGTAATTTTATTTGGTAAATATGCAGTGTGGGTTTGTTTGTGATTCTTCAGTACTTTTTTTTTCTAAAATGCTTTGTTACATGCCCAAGAACAATAATCCAAAATATAAAGTACAGGAAGTATGGTAGAAATATAGAAGTGACCTGCATAACCTCAAATTGCTAAGGAGCTAAAGTAGGTAACAATGCTTTTAATCGCTAAAATGATTAAAAAAAACATTTTTTTTTTTTTTTATTAAATACCTAAGTTCTAACTGACATGGTTGTTGGATGAAGTATCTAACTGGTATGGTTATTCGGTAATTAAATGGTTTTTAATAATGTTTTCATTACAAGAACAAACAAAGTAATAAGTATTAAGTATCACATTTAATGCCTATTAGAATGTGATAACACGAATGAACAGTAAGTCAGTGTAGTAAATGAGAACGCTCATGAGCAGTAAGTCGGAGTAGGAAATCTAATATGCTCTGTGAAATGTAAAAGCAATCACGTTACAATATAGTGCCTTAAAAAGAGCCCAAAATCATAAGTAATCTCAAAAAAAAGAAATTATTTTAATGTGGGTGAATGTGAGTTAATTGGATAATAAGGTATGTAATAAAAGAAAAAAATATTCATAAGTCACTATTTGAAAAAAAAACAACCTACATTGCATTAATATCTTTTATTTATACTGTATAATATTTTGTCAAAGTAATCAAAAATCTATTTTACATACTCAATCAAAGCCTTTTTATTTTATTTAATAAAGATTCCAAATTAGCCTATTTAAATAAATTACTATTATGGATCTGTACTTGCCAGATGTTCATGATTGTTTCTTATAATCCTGGGGCTTGGCTGTCAATGTGGCTAAAGCACCAGTCAGTCTGCTGCATCTCTGAACTGTGCACCTAAGGATGCTTACTTTGATCCGCAGTTACACCCATTGCTTTTCCATTACCATTAACACTGATCCCTTGTCCTCATTAGTAAAGTATAGACATACTGGCATAAAGTATAGTCATTAAAAAAAAAAAAATTATAATCCTTACATACCTATTATATATAAGAAATCGTTTGAGTAATATAACATGACTGGCACAGTTAATTGTGTATAGTTGTTATAGTAGGTTATGCCCTACTATACACAATTAATTGTGCAGTGTTGTTATCAAACTGTAACGGATAAATTAACTATCAGCTTTGAAAAAAAATATACACACTTTTACTGTGTGTAGTGCTAGGTTTTGCAATCAGTGTGTTGACTCACTCACAATCCAAAATGGGGGATCCTCCAGAAAATAAGAAAAATAACATATTGAAATTTAAATTAATGAAAATATAGTTTTAGACTTTTTTAAACAAGCAATAGGTGATGGAAAACATATACTAATGTTTTAAATGCATTGTCTTTTTTTAATACTAATAAATACAATCAACAATATTTTACATAAAAGTTTAACGTTACCTTTTAATCTGATATCATAAAATGTTAACTATGATATGTTTTAGTAAAACATTTTGTATTTTATGCAAATGTGAATTAAAAAAGTGGAAGCTAAAAAAAATGTATCAAAATAAAATTAAAAAAAACATCATAGTCTAGTTTTCTCTTCAAATAAGAGCAGTGGTTAAAATAAAAATGATGCCAGACAGAAAAGATAAAAGTAAATTGCTTCAGTTGTTGCTTATTGATACTTTCAAAAAACAAAAAAAAAGTAAATTGCTTCAGTTGTTGCTTATTGATACTTTCAAAAAACAAAAAAAAAGTAAATTGCTTCAGTTGTTGCTTATTGATACTTTCAAAAAACAAAAAGAAAAGTAAATTGCTTCAGTTGTTGCTTATTGATACTTTCAAAAAACAAAAAAAAAAAGTAAATTGCTTCAGTTGTTGCTTATTGATACTTTCAAAAAACAAAAAGAAAAAAGTAAATTGCTTCAGTTGTTGCTTATTGATACTTTCAAAAAACAAAAAAAAGTAAATTGCTTCAGTTGTTGCTTATTGATACTTTCAAAAAACAAAAAGAAAAGTAAACTGTGAGTAAATACTCTAAGTTCTAAAGAGAACCAAGTTTAATATCTTTGCAGACTTTGCAATTATAACTTATAAATAAATTGTTCTTATAAAAATTATTTGATTTTCATGAAGATGAATGGAAATGTTTGCCATAGTTTCAAGGTTCAATTTTTCTTTTTTTGTTTCTTGATGTGGACATGCATGATTGTGTGATTTCCTTGTGCCACAGTGCTATGCAGGTAATTTTTTATTATAAAGTAGAATAAGTGAATTTATTTTGAACTAATGCTAATCACCAATTTACAGGGTTCAATTTGGCCCTTGACCTTTGGTTTAGCATGTTGTGCTGTTGAGATGATGCATATTGCTGCTCCAAGGTATGACATGGACAGGTATGGAGTTGTTTTCCGAGCTTCTCCACGTCAAGCTGATGTAATCATTGTGGCCGGAACTTTGACAAACAAAATGGCTCCTGCTTTGCGTAAAGTCTATGATCAGGTGTGTTTCACTCACGAAAATATTATTTATAAATCTTTTTTTTTTACAAGAAACTATATTTATTCTTAATGACTATGTAATCAGTTGTATTGTCGTGAGTGCATCTTGTCTACTAAAAATACAATGGAACTTAGATAATTCAAATCTCGACCAGTATAAAAATTCAAATTAAAAAATTCAAAAATAAAAAATTCAAAGGACCAGTATAAAAATCCAAATTAATTAAAAATTTGATTACGGAAGTATCTTAAAGGGTTGTAAACATTAAAAATTGTTGAGTGAACATTTACTGTATTTAAAATTATCAATTCTTATATTTCTTGTAATATTGACATGAAAATACTGTAAATACTATAAAAATTAGAAAACAAAATTCAGTGTTTTATCATGAAATTGTAACATGTAAACACATTGCTAAGTACATTACATTACATAATCAGTAAAAATATTGATTTACATTTTCTTAAAAAAGTCAGAGACATTAACTTAATGTGATATGTTGATAATGTGTTAGGAGAGATTTCAAAGTCTTCCACAGTCTCTATGATTTGTTCTTTAGTTTTTTTTCCACTTTGTTATCATCGCTACATTTTGGGCCAAAGTGAAATATTTATAAGTCTGCTGTTTGGAAGATAACATTATTCATGGGTTTCAAATTAAAAAGGTTGGTTAGGGGTTTTGTTTAGATGATTATTTTTTGTATCAGTGGTCCTCTTTTATTAAAAAGTAACATTTTTTGCCATTCTCCCCGCCAGTACTTGCTATTTAGAAGTGACACTATTTTATAAATATGTAATTAATTTCATGGAAATACAGTGCTAGTTACCATGGAAATAAAAGGCTATATTTCAGCGAGACTCTCATATTGCCACTGGGATTAACAAAAATCCTGTTAATTGTCAATTAATATTGGCAATAACATCATCGATAGTTACAGCAATCACATAGTTATTAAGTAAGCAGTGATATGAAATAATCTCTTTTTTGAATAGTGTAGTAAATATTACCTACAATTATTTTTAAAAAATCTGTTTTTTTTAATTGTTTCACGTTATGAAATAATTTCAGAAAATAAAAATTGTTTGTTCGTTTCTAAAATTAAAATAATTTGATTAATGTGAGCAAAATGTCAAGTATGACTGAAGTCAAGAAATTACATTTCTTTGCATAAATTTATGTGTCAACAAATCTAAAACATTGTGAGACTGGATAGTGTTATTATCAGGCATTATGTCACCTGAAAATAAACTGAACTTGTGCTGCGCAAATGCACTCACCACTCGTGATGGGACTGAGACACAACTGCCATGTTAATGCCATTGTACCAGGGCTCAGATAAGCAGAACGAATCTCACCAGCAAGCTCCAAGGTCTCTGTCACCATCTTACTTTTTAGTTGTACATTCTTTTTGTTTGGTCTCTAGCAAAGTTTGGCCCAGCTTAGAGTCGTGGGCCAGTGGGGCTAAAACGCATTAAAGGCTGGGCAGCAGTCAGTTTATACCTTTCCCATACAGTGTAACATCCCAAAAATTATAGTATAAAATTTATGTGTTGTGAAATAATTTACTGGTGTGTTAATTAAAACTGGTCCACCAGGTTGTGTGTATGGTTGCTTGAGGTTACAAAAGCAAAGACCTGAAGGGCCATGTCCAAAGTGTTAAGGCTGTAAAAACCATACTGCATAATTATTTGGCAGTTTTGGGCACTGACCCATGTTACTCATTTGCAGACCTTTTTTACGATTAAAATCTACCTAGTTGTTTGAAACTTATGTATATCGCTCATGTTAATTTTCGGATTTTTTACAGATATGGGGTATTTATTATAGAATAATAAATAAGTATATAAAGTTTTGTTAAGAAATCCATAAAAAAACTTTAAGAAGCACTTAATTAACCTACAATAAAATTTTGTTTAATAGATGCCCGATCCACGTTGGGTGATTTCTATGGGTAGCTGTGCTAATGGTGGGGGATATTACCACTATTCTTACTCTGTTGTGCGAGGTTGTGATAGAATCATCCCAGTGGATATCTACGTACCAGGTAACATATTTCACTGCAGTGTGTAAGAGTTTTGTTTGGTAACTTTAACCATCATTACAACTGTTGTTTAAGTAATACACAAATTATAAAAACTAATTTCAATATATAGTAGTTGTTGTATGTTTTCTGAAAGACAAAGCGAAAGTGTCAAAGTTGGCTAGGTTTTAAGTAGATAGAGCAATTCCTGGTGTGTTAAAAAGGTCTATCTTAGCTTAAAAGGATAATTTTTAACAACTGAAATTTAATGAAACTCTTTTGGAGGCTACTTTAATTATCTTGATTAAAATGAGTTAATCGTTAGATGGTTGTTTACATTACACAATTGTGAGTTAACCCACATAAACATATTTTAGAATGGGCTGAATTCATTTTGTCAAAATATAAGTTGTTTTTTTATAGTGTCAATTTTTCACACTTTTTTGAAATTAACTTTGTTTCATTATTTTAGTTTGTTTTAGTTTGTTTTAGTTTTTTCCAATTTAATTTTGACCCATAAATTTCTTTTATTTAAAATTTGACACTGACTTGAGTCCTTATTTAAGGTTTATATTTGTATCTAAAAACAAAAACATAAATTGATTGTGAGAAAGAAGTGCTATGTTTTGCTCTAATTATTTAATATTTGACCAGATACTATTGTGAATTTAAACAGGATTTTTTTGTGTTTGTTATTTTAAGGCGAAAAGCACATTGAGGCTACTATCGCCTCCATAAATCTATGTGTGAGTGTAAAGTGTTAAAGTCGTAAGTGTAAGTGTATGTTAGACTCGGATACCGCGAGGGACGTCTAAATCCTCTTAATAGGTGCAACTAGTCTGCACCCCCCCTGCAGGGTTTAAGCAAGATAGCAATTTATATGTAGTGTCCCGATAATTCCCAATCATACTTATACTATACATAACATATAAAGACTTATGTTTAAATTTTTGTTTTTGGTTTGATACTTGAAAACTAGAGTTGATCCACAATCTCTTGGAATGTTGTGTATTGTTCTTTATGTATAAATGATGGAAGCAATGGTAATATGAATATTCTATCTTAATTAACAGCTTTAAAACAGAGAAGCTACAGCTGGAATAATCTTCCACAGTCAGATTAAAGTGGAAAGTAGTTTTCGAGAAATAAATATGCTCTTCTATTTTTAATTGACTGTTCAAACATTCTCTAAATGAAATTTGCTTTGTGTTGTTTTTATGCATGTTTTATATTAATATTTTGCTTGTATTTTTTAATGTCTATTTTTGTCATAGTTTTTCAGTTAAATTTTGAGCACTTCCTGTTTGCTTGTTATGACATTTTATTTAGATAAAATTGATACTAATAAATGTTAATGAAATATTGATTAAATACAGGGCAATACATAATCCCCCTTATGTTAGGTTAACAGTGCAGCAACCAAAACATATTTACTCCCAAAACCTAACCTAAATAAATAGACATTTTCTGTAGTTGCAGTCATTGTGATAATTTGTAAGTTATTCTGCTAAGTGTGTGTAAACATAGCATTTCCAGATTAGCAGTGTTTTTGTGCTTCAGTCAACTGTTTGGCATATGTAACATAAAGAGATTTGTCTTGAAACCTATATTGGCTACAACTAGTTGGGCACTCATATCAATATAATCTTCATTATGAGTTCTGTGTAGAATTCCAAAAAAAGGAAAAGGATGATGAGTTTCTTAGAAAATTAGTTTTTTTATTGATGAGGCATTATTTTATATTTCTGGAAGGGTCGATTGTTATACTGTATTTGGGGCACACAATGGTAGTACATGTCCATGATTGCCCAAAGGTCACTGTGTTTTGTGTAGTATCAGCTTGTTTCCATTTTCATTTTATGATATAACAGTTACCTTTTATTAATATATTTTTTATGTTTCTAAATTATGTCATTAATGAAACAGTTTAAGTTTCGTGGGAAAAACCGCGACAAGTAATGTTAGTCTTTTATATAAAGATATATAATTTGAGTATATTTAGTACCTTTTGCTCTTTAAATCTGTTTCGTACCTAAACTTCAAAACAGCTAGCTGACTGTACTGAGCAAAAATCAGCTGACAGCAAATCGAAGTAAGGACCTTGAAATGTTGTTACGTACACTTACAGTATGAACAGATGGTGTTGTTATTTAGATTTTAGTAAATAATTATTAAATTAAGGGCACTATACAGGATTTGAATTCAATTTAACCTAGCTGTAGTGTGTTGTCGGTTTAGAAATAATTTGAATAAAACAAAGTAGTAAAAAATTCGTGTATCTAATGTACATAAAATATGTTTAAAAGAGTGATAATATTGTAAACAAGAAGATGATTATATATGAATTATATTTTGTATAAACTAATTCTGATAGACATAAATTTATTATTTATTTAATCGCATTGCACAAATGGTAAGAATAATGGACATTTTTTACATAATATAGCCTGTTATATATAATAGATAATTTTAAAAGGGCTCTGGGGTAAAATTATTTTGAACAAGTATTTTTCCAATGGCTTTCCTTACAGCTTTAAAAAGTATGTAGTCTATTAAAATTATAGTTGTGAAACGTTTCGGGGATGAATACAAAGGTACTTCCTTGAAATAATAAATAGAACCTACTTTGTTTTAAAAGTATGTTTTATTTTACAGCATGACCATCAGTAATATACTTTTCCTGGGTAAATATGCATTGTAGGTTGTTCAATACCTTGATATATTGAAGTTAAGTGTAATAGAGGACATGATGCTCTTAATTTAACCTCTCAGTTGATAAAAATCTCATCAATCAACCAGTGTTAAAGCCATAAATGTGTTTACCTTAGTGATGCACTTCCTAATTGCTGAATTAGATGCATGTAATGAAGATATAGTCCTAATACTCTTGGCCTCATGGTTACACGCCTTACTCCATGGTTTTCTTTTTTGTCACAGCTTTGACAAAGAATCATGGATGCAATCTCAGTACTTTGGAATGCTTATGGCAAGAAGGCTGAATTGAACATTTGACTGTAAAGTAAATTTGTAAATTTTATTTTCCCATTACTTATTTATGAGCGTTTAGTGTTTTGGTTGCTGTACTGTTGAAATACCAGAGGAAATTACAAATTGTCTTGTATACAGTTCTTGGAAGAATTTTAACTATTATTTTCTTAATATACAGGATGTCCACCAACAGCTGAAGCTTTACTGTATGGAATCCTACAACTGCAGAAGAAGATTAAACGAATGAACACTTTACAGATGTGGTATCGCAAGTAAATTTATTTCTTGTAGTAATAAAATAGCAATTCTTGGAGCTACCTACAATGATTATTAAACATTGTGTACTGCTCTGGATGTGTTTAATAACATACTATACTCTCAACTAAGTATCTGCCAGGTTTGGAGTACCAAGTGAAATCAGATTTTTCGTGATTATAATATTAAGTTTTGTATATAAGAATAATGGAAATAAAATGGCAGTAGACAGATTGTTTTTTTTAAACAAATTATCCTTTAATTTTTCATTGTTCAGCTCCATAATACTGTAGTTAATGTTGGGATTATAAGCAGTGTCATACTAGATTCTCGACTGTTTAAGTTTGACTGGACTGTAACCATCCAGACATATCCCAAAATACATCCTTATAAGCTCATTTAGTCATGTTTTTTGACCCGAATGTTTTCAGTATAAACATTGAGATTTGAGTTCTTACTGTTGTAAATTGTTTAATTAAAGTTATTTACAAGAAGTATAACAGATAATAACAGCTGTTAAATAGCCACACTAAACTAGTCCAAGGCGCTCACAAGTAAAGCACTTAATTGCTTTATCAGTTAGATTATATTAGATTCAAACTAGAGGAAGAGATAATACAACCCCAGGCACTGTGATCAATAGACCTATTGTGCAACTAAACCTCTTGAGTACTAGTTTAGCAGATTGATGCTCTTAGTAAGTTCCAACAATCAGTGGAATCTTCAACTCGTTCTATTGAAGATTCCTAGGGTCCTGGAAACCAAAAACCCCTAGCTTCCTACCAGCAAGAGCTTCATAATCAGTGTTTTATCAGTTATTTGTCAACTGAAATTTGGCAGCAAACAATAAGTGGAAAGAAAGATTTAGACGTAGCAGCATGACTTACATTTTTAAGGATTTTCCCCAAATTCTTTCACTGATAACGACCTGATGAGATGATGCAGAATGAGCACTATACTATAACTACTAGACCACGATCAATCTATTTACTGTAGACATAACTGGCCAAAGAATTGCTGATTGGTATAAACAGTTAAAAATTGTTTTATACTGTAAAACATTACTAATTGTTTAGAAGTGTTTCTTTTTGCCCTGCTGTGAATTGTACAAACAAAACATATGAGTCACTTTTACCCTATCTTTCACAACCAACATAATTATTATTACATATGTACTAGCTGGATATTTTCCAGTTGTTTTCAAGTTATTTAAAAATGTTCCTTAAATGTTTGATTTGTAACTCTTAAAATGTTCAATAATTTGAAAATTTGTTTTATTACTTGATATGGATTCTTTAAAAAAAATAACATTTACATTTAATTTTTTTAATATAAGCTCTTTTATCTCGGGGTCAAGATGATCATACTAGCATAGTTACATATTTTTTTTAAAAGAAAAGAATAGAATTATATAAAAACTTAATTTTGAATTTTTGTTTCTAAATACAATAAGTCTGTTTAAAATATTTTAATTTTTAAGATTACCTACTAGTTGTTGAGTTGGGTAAGGCTATATTCAATATACTATTCTAGTATGTCCTTATTTTTTTTTTTAAATACTTAAATTCATCACAATTAGTTTTTATGTTAACACTTAAAATATATGGTACTATTTTTCATTAAACCATTGAATTGAATTTTGGATGTTACACAACCATTCCACTTTCCAAAAATAGTTCATTAAAAATTATTTTTTTCCTTTCTTGAGGTAATATTTTGCACTCTGCTTTTCATCTGGCATAGGTAATGCCCCACTGCCCCCTGTCATCACCGATTGGTTGATGTCTTGTCTTACATTGTACATTTCCTATCTAATACTTCTTTTCAGATTATATTTTTCGCTTTGCTTAGTTTAGATCTAAGGTTGATTACGGGACTCATAACTCTGAATATTATAATTATGTTCAGTAATATTAATTTGTTATTTATATTTATTTGGTTTAATTGATAATTATTATGAATTTTGAAGTGAACTATTTTGATGATTTCATTTTTTTATATTACATTTCTAATTTTTGGCTTAATTAAATTTGTCTTTTATTTGAATTTGGTATTCTTTTAACACCCATATCTCCGAAATGAACCCCTTGCAGTTCCAAACCAAAACCTTCTTTGTGGGTGGGGGATGGTGGGCTACCATACCATATAACAACGGGGCTGCGAGGGAGGTTTTATATATATATATATATATATATATATATATATATATATATATATAATATTTGTATTAAATTCCTTAAAAAACATAAATAGAAAATAAAATATTATTCAATTGAAATATACTTTATTGTAAATATATAACATTTAACAATAATATTCATAGCATATTTTACAACTAATTAGTATACATATAAAATTCAGTCTCATAACGGTTTAGTTTTACCCTGATCTAGTTTTTTTTTATTTATTTATTTACAATAACAAAATTCACAAAAATATGATAATAAAAATAAAACAATGATACAATTTATTATTCATATAAATCTTCCATAATTTATTAATAAACATCAGATTTATAGTGAACATTACACATAATGTACTGGAGACGGAAGAAGCAACAAAAACAAGTGACTAGCAGCTAATTGGCACTCAATGGATTATACTGTATTAAAAAAAATAATTAACACTTTTAGGACTATGTGTTTATTTAGGCCTGTGTAAATAATTGAAGATTCAAATTTGTTTCCAATTTTCATTTGGAAAATAAAAGAAATGCAGTAAAACCTTGCTTACCTGGAGGACAGGAGCAAAATCAGATGACAGATCAACCATAATTAAAAAAAAATAGGATACATTAAATTTACAGCATCCAAAATCTTCTTTGTTTTTTAAACTTAATTTTACAACAATATTTTTATATTCCAAAGATGTATATTTGAAGAGTTTATTTCTGACTTTTATACAAAAACGAAATACAGAAGTTGGGTATTAATCAGGTGCAGCCATGGAATGTACCTTTATAACATATTTATAACACAAGTTATGGGGTCAAGGGACCTGAGCAGTGGTCTTTCAGTCTGGTTACTGCTTGGGTCTCGGGGACACTGTCTGTACTCAAGATCGATGGAATGATACACACAAATAAATTGTGTCCCAGCGCAGTAAAGAACTACATCATAGACTGGACAGAATCCAAAGGATCTAGAGGAGTAAACCCCCAAAAAATTTAAAAAATCCCACGGTGGAAGCTACCCATGCTGAAGAGATGAACAGCACTGGTGATGTCTCTTTGATGGGTAAAGCTCTGTAGGATACCGGGCACTGTCAGGATACATAGGAACATGGACATGCGAAGTTCTGATCAAGCTGACCAACTTTCTCTAGCTACTCATGGGATTTGTATGGAGAACACATAAAAACAACAGTGAAACTGGAGATACATTGGCCGACATCAGTTTCATGACTTTTAGCCGATGACTTTAGACTAGCTCTTGTACACTGACGGCTAGCAAAGTTACAGTCTCCAGCTTGAGACTTCCAACTAGTCATGGGAGGACCCACTCTGATGTAGAAGAAAGATCTGCTTGATCCAGTGTCTGATGGACGAACCTGCATTGAAGGTCAATCCGAGCTTCAAGTCACAGGGTGCATATCAGGCTAGGAAGAAAAGTAAGAAGCCAGGGATGGTCAGAATTCTACAAGTCAATTTGCAGCACAGTAAGGCTGCTTTGAGAGCCTTCTGTCAGTTTTTCCTGAAGAACAGCACTGACATCAAGGAACGATGGATTCACCGAGCTACCTGAATAGCTGGGCTAGGAGATGCAAAATAAATGCTAAGTTATTGTAAATCCCTAACATACGAACTTGCATCACAAAGGTCCAGGTAACTGGGGAGGGTAGAATGGAAGGCCTACTTACAAGCTCTCTATACATCCCATATGACCCTAATATGCTTTTTCCTTGTCCATGAACAAAGGAACTTGAGCTTGTCATGGAACATAGTATAGCTGGCGACAGATGACTTTTAGTAAATTACGACACCAACTCGTATCATCAAACAGGATGGGGAAGCAGGGACATAAACCAGAGAGGTAAGTCACTACTCTGTTTCGTTATCTCAAACAATTTATATGTATTAAATGTAAGCAATAAGCCAACCTTTAAAAATATAGTAAGAGATGAGGTTATTGATATTATGTTATGTTTCAAGAACATGTTACCACTGTTCAAATGGTGGCATGCTTCAGAGGAACTCTCGCTATTAGATCATAGGTATATACAATTTTAATTGAATGCAGACCCAGATGTAGAGTCCTTTAAGAATCCGTGTAGGACTAGCTGGACATTATTGCAATTACCTTGCTAACTGCACAAAGTCATTGGACAAGGTAAGAAATTTTGCAGATCTAGACTTTTAGCATTACAAATTGGAGACACAATAATAGACTGCTATAATGATAACTTCCCAATCAGCACCAAGAAGTTTAAAAGTAAAGATCTTTATTGCAAATGGTTGAATAAAGATCTAATGAGCCTGCGAAGGCAGGCTTGACATCTTTTAAATGTAGTAAAACACAGCTGTGAGTCAATGACATATCACTTAACTCTCACTAATACGGAAAAGCTATTACCATTGGAGGACCAAATGGGATTCTTGGAGAGGGTTCATTCAAGAGTTGGACAATCTTGGAGGTACAGCAAGACTGCAACTGGTTTTGGCTACCCATCCTTTGAATCCAGTGGGCACCTTAATTATGATCGCAGGACAATATATAAAAACAGTAAACACTGGGCCTTCTTTTGAACTCACTTTCTCAACTGCATAATGCGGAAGGGAGCTAATGGCAGACACCAGCTACTGGAAATCAGCTCTTGGCTGAAGGCGACTTCAGAATTTAAAAATATTATTTAAATTTTGTCACTACTAAATCTAAAATCAATTTGAATTTTAAAAAATTCACATAAGCCTATAAAGTGAGCAATTTATTTTGTACATTTAAGATTTTAATAGCTTCATCCAATCACATACTTACATACGGTAAAGCTTTATTTTCTTTAGACTGGAGGTTTTAAGTTTTTACAAAAAACATCAGTACTTCTTATTCTTGAAAACGTTTCTAGTATACAAAATCATGGCAAATGTCCCAATAAACAGTACTGTATTAATAATACTCTACTTGGTTTTGCATAAAAACAAATATTTCATTGTTAAGTAATAACTTTAAAAACAAAACAATTATTGACATTATTAATTATCACAATTCTAGCTGAATAGTTAAAACAAATTCAAAAGTAACAAAATTTGGTGCTTTCTTGGTAAAAACAATCCAGAGAGTTATAAAAAACATATGGCTACTCAACATAAAACAACTTTTTTACAAAGTATTTTCGCTTGCTTTTGAATTGCGAAACAACTGAAAAATGTGTGTATTTTTACCATATTGTTTAAAATATTTATCTAATTTTGTTGTAGTGACAAGCATAGTTTTTGATATGTTGTCAACATATGTAGTTCACAAACTGTTGGAACAGTTCAAATAGAGCAAAAACGCAAAATACAGTTATTTGCAAAGTGTTCCACGTTATACATCAAAATATATTTTAATGGCTACCAAACATCTAATGGTTGAGCACAAAACAGATATATAATATGGTCTAGGCTACTTAAAATTGAATTACTATCAATAAAACATGTATACATAAACACAAATTGACTGAACAATAAAACTAAGCAGCTATAAAATGTTATTTAAACATTAAAACTTTATGTAATTAAGTAGTTCTTAAAATTAAAACAAATTTATATAATTTTAAACTCTCCAGAATTTATAAAAAAACTAGGGTTTCTTGGCTCTATGCTGCCTCTAAATGGACGATTTCAATCTGCAATAACTTGAATTACATTCAAAGTGTTTAATTTTAAATAACTCATAACACTGCCTAACTAACATTATACAATTTAATTATCAAACATGCTGTTAATTAAAAGATAATTAATTATTGTAATTTTGTATTCCTTATAGTCAGACACATAAATATTTCAATATTAACAGAGTACATTTAATAATGATTTATTTGTTATTATTTATATTAATCATAAACAATAACAATAAACATAACTTCAGTTGAAATTATTCATCATAAACAAATGCAATAAACATACCTCAGTTAAAATAGTGTTATCAAAGAAATAACTATACTGCAATGTCAGGTGTTAGGTGAATTTTACCTCCACTCCCGCATTATCACAGTATATTTTCTGTTACATATTAGACCTTATTATATTATACTTACAAGGATTATATATATATATATATATATACATCATATACTATATAGACCTAAAATCTCATTCAAAATAAATTGTAAACTAAAATTATTTACATAAACATAAGAGAGCAAATTGATAAATAATCACTGATATTTTTTTTTTATTTTCATTACCTTTCATTATTTGAACTAGCAAAATAGGTCAATTTTTGTTTGCCGTTAAAATCTAGAGACAGTAGGTTCCAGTGTCCCTGTACTTTTGGCGCAAAAATGTAATAAAAAGAAAACTGCACATACATTTTTGAATCCAGCCAACTACAGATTTAAGGATAGTTGTCGTAAAAAAATCTTGTACAGCAAATCACACTAATTTTGTCACAAATTCATAACCATGTAAAATATAAAAAAGTATCCTATCTTAGTTTTAAAAGTTTGAACCTAATTTGAAATGTCAGATGTGCACGTAAAAATCAATTAAATATGAAGAAAGTAATAAAATAATCATAGCATTCAGTTGCCTCAGTGACATGAGCAAAATTAATTTCCAAAATGTTACAAGAGTAATAACATTACAAAACATGAATGCCACTTTTTTATTTTGCAACAAATCGATAACGTTTTCTTTAATACATGTTTTTGAAAATATGATTTCACTGTTGTAATTAATGTTAAAACCTGTATAAATTAGAACTTTAAATTTCAATAAAATTTGAAAACTAATTTATGCACATTTTAGTATGGATACAATGGTGGAATCAGATCTTTGGAATATTATTAAGGTAAAAATGTTTTATGCAATATTTTTTTTTTTTAAAGATCTTGAGTGCCTGGCATCTTCATATGATCAAATGGATTGCTGTTTAATGGACTGTCCAAGCTATTACCATCAATTTTTGTACCAAATTTGAAACAAATCAGATCAAAATTGCAAACTTTTAAGTGCTAATACAAAACCTAACCTAACCTGACCCATCAAAATTCGTCTGGTAAGTCACAATAATTACTCATTTCATAGTCTCAAATCTGGATTTTACCTCAAAATGTCACTATAATAGCTTACTTTCCAATGAAAATTTGCTAAAAATTCCAGAAAACTGCTAGCACATTTTTAAAACTGATAATATTCTGATTGTTAATAGGTCTTGTACTAAAAAAATTAGCTTAATGTTTGAAATTAGTAAACAAGCCTGTAACAATATTTAGCAAACTTTTAATGGAAGGTTAAGACACAGGACCATGAAATCATTTTTGGAACTTCATTTCCACCATGTTAACAAGACAGAAGTGTGGCTAAATGTATCAATTAAAAGATATATTTTTCTACCAATCACATAAATTATATTTGTATTTAACTTTTCTCCCTATATTTAGTATGAAAGTAAAATTAAACTACAGATGGTTAAATGCTATTATATTACTTTAATATAATCTCTCACTAATAAAAAAAATCTCCCAAACATATAATATAAAATAGATTTGAAACAAGTGTCAAGAGAGCACATTAGAGCAAAATTAAAATAACGATTGACGTTTTACACTAAAATATACAGTCTGTACATTATCACATGCAATGGATTTTATCTACTGACAAAAGCGAAGGAAGCCAAGCCACTACTACTATGTGTTAAATATTAGTTATTCTAATATTACGAGGGTTGATCAAATATAAACGAGACTGACTTTCTAAAAACTTTTCCGTTGGACATTCAACTCTAAAGGGTGGGATTTCAGGTAGCCTGGGAAGTTTGGGACGGGCGTAGATGGGCAACATTTCCGTTCGGACCCTTCAGTATAAAACTATACAATGAGTGAGAGTGAAGTGCACGTTTCCGTGGAGCAGAGAATTATTATTAAGTTTTTGGCCAAGGAGGGGTCAATCCGACTGAAATCTTTCGTAGATTGACGGCTCAATATGGGGACAGGACCCTGTCAAGAGCTCGCGTTTTTGCTTGGCACAAGGAATTCGCCGAAGGACGGGAAGCAGTAGAAAACCTGAAGGCCAAATCACGATCGTCGGCCGGGAAGGTAATGGCCACTGTATTTTTCGACAATCAAGACTGTATTTTTCACGTCGATTTCCTCCATCAACGACGCACAATAAATGCACAATATTATTGCGATGTTTTAGAGGCCATAAAACAGTCTTTTCAGTAGGAAAAGGAAATCTAAACTGGCGAGAAACGTCATTCTTCTTCACGATAATGCCCGACCACATTCGGCGAACGCTACGAGGCTTAAACTCGATCAAATTGGCTGGGAACCAATGGAACATCCCCCATACAGTCCAGACTTATCACCCTGCGACTATCACCTGTTTGGGCCACTCAAAGAGGCGCTTGGAGGCCAGCGTTTGAAGACGATTCTGCGGTGGAGACCTTCGTGCTCAATGGCTCAATGAACGCCGAGAACTTTTTACGAAGATGGAATTAAAAACTTCCAATCCGTGGGAAAAATGTGTTACTCGTGCGGGAGACTATGTAGAAAAATAAGTTGTATCAAGAATAATTTGTAAGTAAGCAATAAATTTTTTAAAAAATCAGTCTCGTTTATATTTGATCAACCCTCGTACTTCTTAGTTCAACAAAATAACTGAGTTAATCTAATTCAATTGACATTATTATTCTCTTTTTCACTGTAGTGAAAGTTTTTTCTCATGAACAATGAGAATACAGTAAAAACACCATTTCTGGGGACAATAATTAAAAAAAAAATAATAAATGCGCAAAGAAAATTGTTTGAAAACTAATTGAGAAAATATTTAACTGTACAGGTCTTGTTTTACACAATTCTTGGACAAATATTTTTTGGATTTGTAAGTACACTATTTCAAACGTTTCTTTTAAAATCAAAATAAAATCTTTTGTATTCTAGTTTAAAACATTCATGTTTGAACATATATGAAAAAGTAAACACATCCTTTCGAAATTTTGTTTACAGAGTAACAAAGACAAATAAATGAAATTTTATTTTGTTTGAGAAATGCTTTCCTAACACCTCTCACTTAGTTAAACATGGTGTTGCTATAATTTATTTACACCATAAAAAAAATTGCTTTCAGATATCCTTGCAAGGGCAACTCAAAGACAAGGTATGTATAAAATGGTTTATTTTTCTTGAAATTCATTCTGATTTTTTTAGTACACAATAAATATATATGATCCACCTACATGGCAGTTTACACTCTATAAATAAGTTTTGATGTGTTTAGGCATCAAAACAGTAAATACGCATATTAAAAACATTAAATATAAATGTTTATATCAATAAACATTTAGTGTGTAGCACATTAATCATGCAGAAACAATACAGGCCGCTGTGATCAACAGAATGGCCCTGTGCTAGTTGTTTTTCAAATTAATAAAAAAAGCATTTAATACAAATAAATGCAGTAAATAGCCCTGACTATAGTTAGCAAAATACCTGAGTGCTAAAACATGAATAAGCTAATGTTACAAATGCTACAGTTTTAAAATTATCTGACAAAGATCAGTAAACGTTGGGCGGAGGTGCGACTCACAGTTCCAGCATGGCAACATAAGTTCTACGTAAATCTGCTGAGGACAGCTCACTGGGCAAGGCAGACGTTCTCCACTTTCTAATGCTGCTAGGAGCATGGCTTGATCCGTACTGTGCTCTTTCAGTGAAAACAGTTGTGGGTCTTCTCCCAGTGAAAACATTTCAAACAATGTCACTCCATACGACCACGTGTCTGAACGTGTTGAAAACTTGCCATCTCTTAGTGACTCTGGTGCATACCTGAACAAATTTGTAATATGTATTAATTTTCTACCTAGGGTTAGTTTTAAAATATTTACAATTTTAAAATTATTTGAAATACAGTCTTACACCTAAGTTATATCCTCTCAACTTATGTTCTCCCATACATATTTTACCTCTGTGTTGTTTTAACATACGTCATTCACTGTGTTGTTTATAACAGAAGAGTGGGAAGTTGATTAGCCACAATATGACAATATGGGTGGGTCACAAACATGCCACTCATTCACTCCATATTTTCAATTACGTAGACATGTCACCTGAAGAATGGATGGGGTTACAAGAGTGTCTAGCCTACAGCACATTCTGATTACTTTGCTGTTTCTTATAATATTGACAGAAAGTAACTTTTTAACAGTGAATTTGTATGCAGCACTTACCACTTGACTGGAAGTTCTCTGTTGGTTTTCAGTATGTAATAGTTGTTACTTTCCATCACCTGAGCTAACCCAAAGTCAGAAATCTTGACCTGTGTATCACTGGCAACCAAAATATTCCTTGCTGCTAAGTCTCTGTGTACAATTTTCTTCTTACCAAGGTACTCCATACCCTAAAAGTAAAAACTTACATGAATGGGTTGCTGGTCAATGAATAAAAACCCAGATGATTTTTGTCTGTGGTTATTCTTAGATAATGGAACAAGATAGATATGTTTGTTTGTGCGCTAATATTTTTATTACTTTCTTTAATATTTACAGTTGTTTTAGTTTCAGTCCTGTTAAACATCTCAGATGGATGTGATGTTCCAGATCACAGATGGTGTTCCAGACGGAGGTTTGTGTGAACAACATTATCTATTATAATAATAACTACTATTATCTATTATAAGCACCCCATGTTTTTTGTTTTTAATTATACTAGTATTTTCATATCTATAAAAATTCATTGTCACAAATTTTTAAGAAAATCTATGTGTGATTATGAATCCATATAGGTTTATAAATCTTGATGGATTTACAAGAATTTATTTTATACTTTTTAGTCCATTTTAAAAACCTAATTTTTTTAAAAAACGTTTTTTATGTATATAATTATTTTTTACTTTTTAGTCTTGTTAATTATTTTTAAAGTACCAAAAGAAAAAAAAACAGACGGAATGTCGTTATCATACATTTTTTTATTTACTGTGAACTTTGAATTTCCAAAGGTAAAATTAGAACATTAGTATACAGCCTTGACAAGTCGATGCAACTATAAATACTTTTCAAAACATATAAGTTTTGAAAAAAATATAGGCTTCATAACAAAAACGAATTATGTTTCTATTAAACTTGTCAGAACACTATTAAAAATCCTGGCCAGATGTTGGGTTTGAACCCAAGCTCCCAACCGGAAACCAGAGCTTAAAGCCTTAGACCACTTGGCCAACCTCAGTTGTACTGAACGACGGCATTACTACTACCTATAGTGAGAAAAACAGATGAAATGTTATCATACATTTGATCAAGTTGAAATAATAGTCAAGCTGTATACAAAATTTCGAACCACTAGCTCATCGGGAAGTTAGTTTAAAATCGATTGCAAAATTCCACCTGGACAAAACCCAATTTCAGTAATAGTGCCCGTGGCACTGTTCATTATTTATAAATAAGCCAATATTATTGTATTGCCATTGAGTTTAGAGCTGTATACAAAATTTCAAACCTCTAGCTCATCGGGAAGTTAGTTTAAAATCGATTGCAAAATTCCACCCAGACAAAACCCAAAGTGATTTAATAAAAACGTGATAAAATGGATTCAGTTGCTGTTAATTGTTTCTTTGATGTTATAACTACAGAGAATGAGAATCATGGCACGTATTACTATGGGTGACAAAGGACAAGGAATAGAAAAACTAGTTCAGAGCGCTAGTTCAGTTCAGCTTTTTTTTTGTACTACAAGAATTTTATCTGTCATTCTCTCATCCTGATTTTAACATTGGCTAGAGTTCTACGTATCATATACTCAAGGATATCAGATAAATTATAAAAGACAAACCTATCTGATATCTGTTGCTTCTATTCAAACACCTCTCTGATCATGAATGTGTGTTTGAAAACAGACCAGTCAAAACAATATTATCAGTCTGTGCTTGAAATATAAATATTTCCACAATTTATTTGGCACTGATAATCAAAGAACCAAATAATAATTTCATAAGCAGCAGGACTTTATACTCTGATTATGTTTAAGCTTGATATTCAAATTTCTGAAACTTTTAGGTAGTACTTTATACAGGAAGACATTTTAATAACGATAAGAAGAATGCTAATGTCATATTCTCAGCCATGAATTTTTATCAAATTTGACAGTCAAATATTTTAAAATATTTATACAGAACACATACTTAAAGCCTTAAAATGTTCTATATACCTTAGCAACATCTAGAGCAAACTTAAGTAGATTCTCAGGTTTAAGGCGATCATGGTTGATTTTGAGGTAACATTGCAAAGATCCGTGTGGCACAAACTCCATGACCAAGCTCACTTCGGGTTCTTGAATCACTCCCTTGATTTGTACTATATTTTCATGTTTTAATTTCTGTAAAAATGCAACAGTATTTCATCACTTAAATCTCTACCTGTAAAAATTAAACAATAATTTTGTGCAATAATATGACTAAAAGGCAATTGACTATAAAATACCAACCAGCTTGATTGAGTTTAAGTGTAGTTTACTTGTGCCATCTTGATTGTTACATGTGATTTGTTAATGAATATTTCACCTGTGAACACCACAGTTCTTAACAAATAATAATACAAACACATACAAGTCCAGTGTTTTCCCATATTCATTAGTTTATTCCTTCTTGGACTGACTGTGTTACACACATATGCAGTCAGTCAAGGTAGTTTCATTCTGGCACACACGGTCGTATTCCATCAATCATTTCAACCAGAGTTTAGTTAGAGGATTTTGTAGATTTACTGTACCGCAGAGTCCATAAATCTTTGCTACATTCATATGTTAATCACTTCACTTCTTCCCCATTTAATATGTCATCAAATGATTTTTTTCCTTTACATCACAAATATGGTTACAATAAAAAGTACTGGAATAAAAATATGGTTAGATATTATTGCAAATTCAATATTCTATATGAGTGAATTTGAAAGAAAAAACACATGTTAAGAAATCTGTTGTACAGGACCATATCAACTCGGTCAAATCAATGAGGATATTGCATCAACTGATAATGTATTGGAACAAATTTATTGGATAACACATAAAGAACAAAATTACTTCTTTGTTTAGTAATAATGGAATGACTTGCATATTATAATTCTAGAATATCTAGGTATGATAAAAACCTATTTTTTATCCTACATACTAGAACTATGTTTATCTGAAATTTGTTTATTCTGGTTATTCTGAAATTAATTTTGAAAAAAAATCCTGTGCATGTTGTGTGAAAAAAATCTCTTTTCCTAATACTATTAATAATATATAGTAACGTCAAAATGGCAGACACTGTATCTTTGAATGTGTAAAAAAACAATATATCTGCTAATGTTAGCAGACACTCTACAATATTGTTGTACATAACGATAAAATTTGTAAGTTACAAATATAGATGTGTTTTCTTGTGGCATGTGTTCCTACACATAACCAAGCACTTTTGGATATTTAAATTTACCACATGCCTATGCTTACATACAGAAACATAGCTAATAGTATAATTAGAACATATGAGGGTTGTCCGTGAAGTAAGGTTCCCAAGGGGCTATAGCCGCTGCAAATGTTGTTACGCGGGATCCGGTGACCTTGGCTTGCAGCTTGGTTCCTCCACTCCCAATCCTCACTCCGCGATCGGTCTGCGACATTCAGTCTTGGCTTGGAAGCCATTAATAATAGAGTTGTCTTTTCTGTCTCCCGCCAGGACAGAAAAGATTAGTTTTTTGTGATTCGTTTTTTGTGTGCAAAAACACTGCGCCGTTGGACATTCATATCCAACTGTGTGAAGTCTGCAGAGAAAAATGTATGAGCATACAACACTTGCACAAATGGTGCAGAGAATTCAAAGAAGGACGTACAGACGTTCATGATGAACAGCGTTTCGGACGAAACGATTGCAAAAGTGGAAGAAGCAATACTGAATGATCGGAGGATGACTGTTCGGGAGCTCTCCGAGATGATCCCTGATGTCATCAAGACCTGGATTGATAAAATTTTGACAGACCATTTAGGATATAGCAAGGTTTGTGCAAAATGGATCCCAAAACAGCTTACAACAGATCACAAACGGCAATGGATTGATGCAGCCCGCTAATTTCTTCAGGCCTACGAAACCCATGGCAAGAAATTCTTGGACTCCATTGTCACTGGGGACAAGACCTGGATACACTACACGACACCGGAAACGGGAGAACAATCACATCAGTGGAAACATCCAGAGTCGCCGAAGCTGCAGAAGTTCAAACAAACACTGCCTGCCAGCAAAGTCATGGTGTGCGTATTTTGGGACAGGAAGGGGTTATTCTTATGTGAATTCATGATACCGGCACAACAGTAAATGGTGATCGCTATTACGAAATGTTAAGGAACCTTCACCGCGTGATTCAAAACAAGAGGAGAGGCATGCTCATGGAGGGAGTTAATTTCCATCAAGACAACGCTCGTCCGCACACAGATCGTGTAACAACTGATCTCATCAAACAATTTTGATGGAATACTGTCACACATCCGCCCTGCAGCCCAGACTTAGCCCCAAGTGTCTATCATCTCTTCCCTAATTTGAGGAAACACTTAGGTGGGACACATTTCAGTACTGGAGAGGAGCTGAAAGAAGAAGTCTTAAACTACCTTCACAGCACGGCAGGAGAGTTTTTCGACTCAGGCATACAAAAGATGGTTCACCGTATGCAAAAATGCATCGATTTCAACGGCGATTGTCAAAAAATAAAAAAAAAGTATAAGCTTTCCAAAAATGTATTATGCAATGCAAATAAACATGTTTTTCATTGTGACAAATTATTGGGAACTTTATTTTACGGACAACCCTACTATGTCCAAGTTAATTAAAAAAAGAGTCCCTAGACATTCATAATCACTGTAAAATGACATATGAATATAATGTTTTAATACAAGTGTAACATTCTTTTTCAATTCCGAGAAAAACTGCAAAATATAACTTGTCCCTGACTTTGTTAGGAATAAAAAAAGGGTCTCACAAGAATCGATGTAATTTTAATGACCCCAGTGAAACTCATTAAAACGAATTTGGAATAAAGGTTGCGACAGACTGCTGAATAGAGGGGATGGAAATGGTACAAATATGAAACATTTTTATGTTTAATTTATATAGCAATGAATAAATATAAGGGCAAGATTAGGACACCTGGAGTCTTGTTCTGGTTTTGGTTTCAATAACTCTTCCATCTGCAAGATATGCCATATGTAGGAGTATTCCATTGAACATATTAACAGGATGCTATAAAGAACTGCAGGACATTTTCGTGCAGTAAATAAATAATTTGGGTATTGGAGAACCAGCAATGAAAACTCTGCCGACAAAATTATATCTTTGGTCCTTGAAATGTGCATTTATAACATACCGGTACATCAGCACTTCTGCTGGGAGCCCGTGAATAAGAAAAAGATACACAAAATAAAAAAAAGGTTTTAGGCATTTTGAAAGACCAACAATATTTTTGAATTTTAAAAGAATTTTTAAAAATTCAAAATTAACTTTTATGCAAAGAAGAATTCATTTGTTAATAGACTTTGCAGTATATTCTTAATTAACTGCTTGGAGGCCAAAGCACTTTAATTCCTAATTAAAGTGGTGACTCAGCACCAATTTAACCAATAACTGTAACATTTGGGACAAATGTTACTGATGAACTTTATTAGAAATTTTGTGTTTTTCCATGAAGCGGTCAAAATTATTATAGGTCTTGTTGTTCAGCCAGTATTATAGGAAATAGCCAGCAACTACACTTGTCATCATTAAGTCAGAAACCACCATCTTGAAATGGAAATGAATAGGAAAAAATCTTACACATACATCGTTCAGGCCTTATACAAAGTACCTTCAAAACAATTGGTCATTGTGTTTGGCTTAAACTGCTTACACATGATGGCATCATTAAATCATAAGTTGTCATCTTAAATATGTCATTCAGGTTTTATAAAATGTACCTTCATACCAAATTTCAAAACAATTGGTCATTGTGTTTGGCTTAAACTGCTTACACATGATGGCATCATTAAATCATAAGTTGTCATCTTAAATATGTCATTCAGGTTTTATAAAATGTACCTTCATACCAAATTTCAAAACAATTGGTCATTGTGTTTGGCTTAAACTGCTTACACATGATGGCATCATTAAATCATAAGTTGTCATCTTAAATATGTCATTCAGGTTTTATAAAATGTACCTTCATACCAAATTTCAAAACAATTGGACAATGCATTTGGCCAAAACTGTGAAACAAACAAATATACAAACCAAATGCCAAACAGTCGAGTTGGAACAGAGATCTCACTTCACTCAAACATCTTATAGAGTATTGAAATAAAGGTCTTTATAACAGAAGAAAAATACAGTTTTGCCTAAAAGTTTGAAATTATATCAGTACAAACAAATTTTCTTTTTTAGCTAACATGATTGTTATAATCTGCTATATTATAAAGTCTTTTCTGATTTTGGCGCATCTTGTACAGAATAAAACTTCAGCACATTTTAAAAATATTAAATTATTAACATTTTATTTATTTCAAGTAATAAGAACAAGAATTCTTTTGGTAAAATACAATCTACCAAACCACACCATACTAACATGTCTACCAGATTAGGATGAATTTACTGGTTTATAGAATTAGCACAGACAATGCCCAGTTAAAGTACATGAAGTACAAATTTTATAATGCAGAATGCAGCACTGTATACACAGCTGTATGTAGATGGATATTAATATTACATTTCAATGTATTAACATTGGTTTAATTTATATTTCATACTTTTATATTAAATGAAACACAATTTATAAAAATTACAGTCATCTATGAATAATTTTGTAGTGTTTGTACTACTGGCCAAAGTATTTCACCAAATTATAGCCGGCATTCACTCTCCCTCTTTTTTATGCACTGCAATTTCCATCAACGAAAGGTTTTGATGAAAATTTAACCACAATGAAAAACAACATGTTCTTACATTCAGCTGGCGTTTTTGGTTAACTAAATAGAACAGCTGTTTATTTTTCATTATAGAGTTCAAATAACCTTGAAACAGATGTTTGATATTATGCTAGACTGCTGATCTATGTCACATTTACATATCATTTGTTTTTAAGTTTAATGTTTATAACAGAAGTTTATTGTTTTATTATAAGTTTTTTTAAAAAAGAAGTATAATCACAGTGTATGGTTTTTTATAGCTGAAACTATGTTTTGATCAGTGTGTGTAATATTATGTATATGTAACATTTTATTATTAACTATAAATTTAAACTATTAAAAAGTACTTTTTCTAACGAAACCTTAAATTATTTGCTATAAAGTGGCACAAAAATTACTAAATACCAGTATTATTAACTGAGTTATGATAGTTTTTTTTTTTAAATAATGTGATTTGTGTTGGTAAAACTCCCATAGGAAGGTACAGCAGAGCACAAAATAGCTTATGCTCTGAAGGGTTAACTGTCAACAGTTCCAGTAAAAGAAAATTTTGTTTAATATATATAACCTTCATGATGTTAATTTCCCTCTCAAAATCCTGCAAGCTGGCACTCAAACTGTTGGACTTTAACTTCTTCACGGCCACTAACTGCGGTTCTATGTCTTTGTCCAATTGTTCCAAAGAGCCCTTGTACACTTCCCCATAGAAACCCTGAAACAAACAAAACACCAAAAAATATCAGACAATGAAAAAGCAATACATACAAAAAATGTTTCGTTAAGATATGCATAAATACTTGATAACCCAGGTAACTGGACATTCAGTTACTAAATGTCCAGCTGGTGGACATTTAAATGAAACAAGTTAAGCTTTACACATTTTGTACAGCCATTAATTGGATTTTTGTTATTCATTTATAAAGCTAAATTATTTAGGTACAAAAAAATAATTTTACTAATAATAACCTGGTAATAAAAACTAATGGTCCCACTGTTCTAAATTGAGCAAATATACCATAATGTAATTACAAAAATACTTTTTGGCTAATTAACACTGAGGCAACATCAGCCAGGTAGACATTGAGTTCATTCAAATATCATCTACAAACAGCTGATTGGATAATATTGGATAAAAAATTCAACTTTAATAATAAAATCAACTATTTATTTAAATGGTATATACAATAAAACATATTTCTTTTTTTATTAAATATCAAAGAATTAAACAAATGTCCAAAGCTGAAACAAGTTAAGCTTTACACATTTTTTTACAGCCATTAATTGGATTTTTGTTATTTTCCCACATGGGGATGCAGACTAGCTGTACCTATTGAGAGGATTTAGACACCCATAGATGTACCCGAGTCCAACACACACTTACACTTCCAACACTACACTTTACTCCCACACTTACATTTAGGGAGGCAATAATAGCCTCAATGTGCTTTTTGCCTTAAAATAAAAATTGTTATTTGTTTATAAAGCTAAATTATTTAGATACAAGAAAATAATTTTTACTAATAATAACCTGGTAATAAAAACAGGTTCCACTGTTCTAAATTGAGCAAATATTGCATAATGTAATTACAAAAATACTTTTTGGTTAATTAATACCGACACTACATCAGCCAAATAGACATTGAGTTCATTCAAATATCATCTACAAACAGCTGATTGAATAATATAAAAAAAATCAACTTTAATAATATTTGACTATTTATTTAAATGGTATATACAATAAAACATATTTCTTTTTTGTTAAATATGTTAGAAAAACTTTTTTCTATTTGAATTAAACTTGCATAAAATAAAGAAATTCCTTTTCCTTAATCCTGCTTTATACATTAACAGCCCTTTAATTCTAAACCTTATCCATAAAAATCAGCATACAGCTCCAGCAAATCTAATTACAAAACCCCTTATAAATATGAACTATATTACCTTAGATATATTAAATACTGTGCAAAATAAAAAGTATGAAAACATCAAATGGAGCAAAACTCTTTTAGTTTTTAACAATTTGTAATCATTCTGTACATGAAAACTTACCTTAAATATATTTAGGCCATAACTGATACAACAGTTAAAAGACCAAAATTTATTAAAACTGAATACGTTATGTTTAAACAACATTTCAACTTTTCTAAAAAGAGGTTGAAAAACTTAGTGAAAACATGTTTTACAAATTTTTGAAACACTATATATGAAACAATATGATACAGAATGATAAGTTAATCGATTTTCTAACTTGAGCAGAACCAAATTTAGCCTATGGTTCCATATTTTTGAACTACATGTTTGGATTTATGCAATTATAAACACACATTCAACTGTAATGTTGAAAAACCTTACCTGCCCAATACGACCCTGCAACACAACATTGCAGTCTCCTTCGAGTTCAAAGATTCCTTGTAATGATGTTACACTGTCCAAACTGGTCGTACCTGTTGAGAAATCCATTTGGGATATCATTGCTGATATGTCAGGTGAATGGAGATCTGAATGGCGATGCAACTCCTGTATAGGTTAAAAAAAACACTGCATAGAACACATTTCAAAAGTAAATGTTGGAAATTTACAGTTAAAATCGATTATCTTAACAATGTAAATACTTATAAAATTATACCAAAATTACCTACGATACAGTTAAATTAAAATCTATGTACTTTCTTGTATATATTCTTAGTGGATTTACTTGAATTAAAATTCATAGACAGAATATTAACTTTCCAGATGAAATACCTTTTGTACAGAAATTTTCTATAATTATTAGACAATACATTACAACTGAAAGATATCCAATTTTGTTTAATCACTTTTGGACACTGATAGAATATACAGACATACATATTAATAAAATAATCTGTACTACCCATTACCAAGTCACAAGCTTACATTTCTATAATATAATTATGTAGTTTTGCTGCGTATAATCAATATGACAAAAATTTGTACAGAAACCATACAAAAATTTGAACTATATTTACCATTATTTGAAAATTTTGCTAAAAAATTACAAACACATGGATTGGTAAATGTTTTTAAACAATTACTGAATTTGATTTGATTTTTACACTTGATTTAAAAAATGATCTTTGCACAGGCACAAAAATTACAACACAACTTGCTAACGTTACCTGTGACGCAGCAAACAGCCAAGCGTTCTCTGCCCAGCTAGAAGGTTTGCCGTTGCTGTTTATGTTACTCGGTCCAGCACTGAAGATGTCCACTGAAACAATACGTATGAACGTATTAATTTTTTCTTTCAACTACAAAACAAATTATTTCAATGAAGGTGAAATGACGAACTCTTGAAATTAATAGAAAATTTTGACCCTTAACAACATTAGATCATCTTCATATTTCCGATAAAATTTTAAAATTCTTATTTATATAGATTTTATCATTGATTTTAATAACAAAAACTTATTTTAAAAAAATATAACATTAAAAAAAGTTATTATTTTTATCGGTTTTGAATGGCACTTATTTTGAAACAGATAAATATATTTGCTACACATTCATGACAATTTTTTAGACAACAAATTTGTAATCAATTTTAGCATGAAGTTTAAATTGGATCACACCGAAATTGCAAGTGCTCAAGTGCCAACACATTGTGATACTTTTTTTAAATTTGTATTCACATTAATTAAAATTTATGTTGCAGGATTTGAAAGTGAATGGGCTCAGTGGAATCTGTACTTGGAGACAAGACATTAAAGTACGAGAGTCATGATCATAACCAAGGATGAGAAGGTAGGGTTTACTTTAATTGGGATTTGAACACAGAGTAGTTTAAATTGTCAAAGTAGGACCTACGCTAAAACCTCAAAGGTCCTGCTGCGAAACAATGAAGATTAAATAATAAATAATACTTACATATCCTAACATACACGCACACACATGTGTGCATGCATGCACACACATTTACACAACTATAATAACAAAAACTACTTATACTTCTGTGAGAGCTTGTACAACATAAAACACTTTTTAACAAAATTAATATGCAAGGAGCACTGTGGCATGATAACAAATACAAAAAGGAAACTCAATCTTATTGATACAACCAGAACTAACAACAATACCTTAATAATAATAATAATCTAATTACTGTAATTCCATTAGCAGGCCTAATCTAATGCTACCTGAGCGGGACATGAGCGTCCTTCTTATAACGTGTAATACAAAAATAAAATATCAAACTAAAAAGAAGTGTAACAATTATTATAAATAACAGCTTTTTCAGGTATTATTAGTAAAAATGGGATTAGCACAAATTCACTCGCAGACCTAATTTAATGTTGTTTGAACTTATGCTGCACACCTTCATATTGTGCAGAGCAAATTATTATAGTTAAAATTATATTTATTAATGTAAACAAAAGACTTATTCAAAATCTGTAGTTGTTTCGCAGTACAACATAAATAAATAAATATAAATAAACATAAATACATTTATTTATTTGGATTATTTATTCATATAATCCACATAAGTTTTTGAATTAACTGGTGATTCACCAAAAGTGAAAGTTTGAGCAGTCCAGGCTTCTTAAGTTTTAATGTTATGTAGGTTCAAAAACTAAACTTTAAAAAATACAAATACAAATAATATAAAATACAGCTCTAAAAATTACTGTCATGGTGTTTGAAAGATTTGGGTTAAACCAACTGAAAGAATTATGTCAAGAATATTGATAATGACTGATAAATATTTTACACTATCTACATGTGGTATCTTACAACTGTAAACTTATTTATATAACTGTACTTACTTGTAAGGTCTGAACTTATGGTTGTGTGATCTGTTGCCATAGAAACACTTATAGAATCTGAAATCAAATCTACTGTGCTACTGACACTTTTGTTCTTTGGTAACGCTGTGGAGTAGGAGTGAATACGTCGAGAGTTGAAGACTAAACAAATAAAAAACCAAAAATTAATTTATAATTTAATCTCACACATACTGTGACCATGCAAGTTTGGTTAAAATAAAATTAATATTGAGCAAATTCTACAAAATTTATTTTTGACACTACTAATTAGGTAATAAAATTGTGATTAAGTTAGATAATCTAATGATGGGGACTGAACAAGCAACACAAGGTTTCTAAACCCTTTGATGTCAAGATGACATTTGAGGAGGATTTCTTGGGAAACTCTAGAGACCTGGTGTGGTATACAGATGCCTCCAAGACAAAGGTACTGGTGCCAGGATGTATTGCCTGAGACCAAGGTTGAAGACAGTTGTTGCCCTGGAACAGTATGCAACAGTATTCCAGGTAATGGCCATTAAAGACTGTGCTAAGATGATCTGAGACAGACCTTCAAGAAGACAAATTCATTTATACTGATAGGCAGCAATAAATGCACTTGTCGATCCTATAATTCAGTTCAAGCTAGTCTGGGAATGTTGGGAGAACCTCAACATTCTGTCTCTGGCGAAAAGCACTGTTTTTAAGGTGAAAAGCATATTGAGGCTATTATCACCTCCCTAAATGTAAGTATGAGTGTAAAGTGTTAAAGTCATAAGTGTAGTGTTGTAGGTGTAAGTGTGTGTTAGACTCGGGTACCACGAGGGACGTCTAAATCCTCTCAATAGGTGCAGCTAGTCTGCACCCCCTGCAGTCACCTGGGAAACTGATTACTCTTCAATGAGTTTTTGGGCAAAAGGGTGTTTAGGGTAACTGAGGAAGCAAACTGACTAGATGGATTCTGCAGCTGAGTTTATTGGACCCAAGCCAGCTTTATGGATCTCATCTGTTTTTGCTATCAATAGGGGCATAAAGAAGCAACATCAGGCAAGATAGAAAAACCTTAAAGAGCATTTCCATTGCAAGCGTTTCTTAAAAGGGATCTCCCTTAATTAAATGGAGATATCATGCAAGTTGTGCTGGAGAGAAGAGGAAACTGCAGGAAACATAATTTATAATTGTAGGCTCTTGCCAGCAGCAGACTAAAGGTATTTAATTCTCCGGACCCTGAGTACTTCCAGTAGGATGAGCTGATCAGTGTATTGCTAGGACTTATGAAGGGCACCAATCTGCTGAACTAGAACTCAAGAGGTTTAGCTGCACTGTAGGTCCATTGATAATAGTGAATGGGGTTTTATTATCCCTTCCTGTAACACTATTCCATCTATCTACCTAGGTAATACAATAATATTAGATTTTTAGTAGTTTCTATGCAAATACTTTCAGACTACTGGATGTTTGCTATGCTTGCAGCTACTACTATGCAATCATAAAAAAACATTATAACCAATATTGTTATAATTTAAATTCAAAGGTCATTGGAGCGATTAAGATTCAGGCTAATGAACATCCACTATTAGGGTTGGCCAATGAGCAAAGTCCCTTGGCCTTGGTTCTGTGTTTCCTTGTTAAAACTTAGCATCCATGTGCCTGTCGAACAAAAAATCTGCCTCTTTCTGGTTTGTATTTAATGGTAACCACAAGTGTCCAGTTCCCTCTGTAATCAAGCCACGTGTCTAGTCAAATGTGTCTGGATATTCGGCAATGAAGGCATATTCCCACTATTTCTGACTGTCCTCTGTTTGTGAGACATTCAGAATACCACAAAATCCTTAATTGTTCTTCATCAGTAGGGCAAATAAGATCAGCATTCATTTTGTCTTGTAGCTGACTGTTAAACATGAAATTTAATAAGTGCTGGAAATATCTGGATAAACCACTTCTGTTTTAACACATAACCTCTAACCAATCCACTAATGTTCACAGAATTTATAACATTTTTACTGTAGACTTAGTGTTATTTGACAGATAATTCTAGCTGTCATCTGACAATCCCTTTTAACTTTTTAAATTAGTTGTAATTACCACAACAGAACATAGGCTTTCCAAGACTTGTGACATGCATAATTTATAAAGAATATTAATTATTATTTCTTTTACCAAACTACAAAACATTTGGTCCTACCAGGGACCTGATTTGCTATTAGTAAAAATCATAATCCTTTATAATCAAAACAAATACAATTGGGTTGTTTTAGTAATAGGTAAACATGAATTACCTTTCACTATTTGGCAGTCACGAGGAACACTGCCCGTATTATGTCACTTTCTCTTATGAACATGAGACTGACCTGTTTAAAGAGTCAAATCTATAAGGTAATTAAACGAAATATAAAATGGAGTATCTACAATATTGATCCTATATGTCATGAAGTGTGTATTATGGTGTTCCAGAACAGCAACTGGAAAAATCACTTCATAGGTCACTAGGCTGAATTTATCATTCACTTTTTTTTTACAAAAATAGGTAACATGTTTAAAAAGTCGGGAAAACAAACAAAAAATGAAAAACTTACTTATTCTACATTTTTTAACATGTTAATCTGTTGTTAGTAAACAAATAAGAATCGGAAACTACTACATATGTAACTACATATCAAGACTAACATAATCTGACTAAATTAACAAACATGCCATTCCATTATTTAGCAAGCTAAAGTAAACAACATATCTCAATACAGAAAACAATGCTCATGACTGCCAAATAGTGAAAATGTACCACCTCTAAGTAAATAATATGAAATAACTGTTGTACTTGCATTAACAAGAAATTTATCTGTACCTGGTGCATCTTGAAAAAGTAAAATCAATTGTTGAAGATAAGCATACATAGATTTTCACTGTAACATAACTTTTAATAACCACTAGAAAGATGCCAAAATTAATGTAGGAACAAACATTTTTTTCCCTTTAATTACAAGCACCTTATCACACATTATACGGTCCTAATAACTCGGTCATACCTTGATATAAAAGATGGTTAACATCTCGCATCGCTTCTTGCGTCTTCTTTCTCCTTTGCGCATCAGGGTTCCAACATTGTAACATTAACTGATATATATCCATTGAACAGCCTATTGGTAATGGCAGTCTTTTGCCACTTAAGTAAAACTGTAAATAAAAATAAAATTATAATTAAATCAAAGAAGTGAGGTTAATGTTAGTAAATAGGTAATGAAACAATAAGCAGTCTGTCCTCACTTTACTATGTTGTGCACACATAGTTCTTTCAAATTTTGCAGAACAAGTGTATTATATGAGTATTAAATTTAAAAAAAAAATAAATTAGTGACAGCTGGAAAATTAAACATTTCAAATCATTGACTGTAATATTTGTTTATTAATTTTTTATTCGAACATTTTCATCATTTGTGTCCGTTCAGAAAAATAAAGTTGTTTGCCATAATTAAAAACAAAACAGTTTTTATTTGTTGTCTGTTTAAGGCAATTGCCTTGAACATTTACTCTTTGTTTTTAGGCTGAGTATTTTAACATAGGCCCTAAGCATCTAGACATTTATGAGAAAGAACTGATTCATTCTTTCGAAACGTTTTATATTGTTCCACATACACAGATGGAAAATGTCTGAAAAAAAGCAATAATAATATGAATAATCCATCATTATATATTAATTATATTAAGAAACAGAATTCTGTTTGTATCATTCAAAAAATGATACAATCACTAAGTCCCAAATCAGTGAGTTTTGAAATATGAGGTATTGCTAAAATATAACCAGACTAATTTTTCTAAATAAAGAGAACCAGTGCATCAAGGTCAAACATTACATTGCCTAGTCTCATGACATCACCTCTTTCCACTCCTGCTGATGAAACAATTGCAACTCCTCAGTCATGCTGTGACCTTCGTTCATACTAGACTGTGGATCTGCTGCATATTGGAAAAATGCAGCAGTACTGAAGTTTTCAGTAAAACTCAGAATATTTGCCATAGAAACTCATTATTTGTTGAAACACATGTACGGTGACGAATATTTATCACACTCAGGTTTTTGAGTGGTTTAAAAGGTTCAAAGAAGAGTGAGAAGAGATTGACAATGAACCACATCTAGGACGACCTAAGATGAGAACTTTGAAAAAACTGGCAATTTAATTCAAAAAGAGTGTCTTTTCAGAACTGAGATAGTCAGATCAACAAAGAATCAGTCCAGCACTGAGACAGTCAGATCAATAAAGAATCAGTCCAGCACTGAGACAGTCAGATCAATAAAGAATCAGTTCAGCACTGAGACAGTCAGATCAATAAAGAATCAGTTCAGCACTGAGACAATCAGATCAATAAAGAATCAGTTCAGCACTGAGACAGTCAGATCAATAAAGAATCAGTTCAGCACTGAGACAGTCAGATCAATAAAGAATCAGTTCAGCACTGAGATAGTCAGATCAACAAAGAATCAGTCCAGCACTGAGGCAGTCAGATCAATAAAGAATCAGTCCAGCACTGAGATAGTCAGATCAATAAAGAATCAGTTCAGCACTGAGACAGTCAGATCAATAAAGAATCAGTTCAGCACTGAGATAGTCAGATCAACAAAGAATCAGTTCAGCACTGAGACAGTCAGATCAATAAAGAATCAGTTCAGCACTGAGACAGTCAGATCAATAAAGAATCAGTTCAGCACCGAGATAGTCAGATCAACAAAGAATCAGTCCAGCACTGAGACAGTCAGATCAATAAAGATTCAGTTCAGCACTGAGACAGTCAGATCAATAAAGAATCAGTTCAGCACTGAGACAGTCAGATCAATAAAGATTCAGTTCAGCACTGAGACAGTCAGATCAATAAAGAATCAGTTCAGCAATGAGATAGTCAGATCAACAAAGAATCAGTCCAGCACTGAGACAGTCAGACCAATAAAGAATCAGTTTAGCACTGAGACAGTTAGATCAATAAAGAATCAGTTCAGCACTGAGACAATCAGACCAATAAAGAATCAGTTCAGCACCGAGACAGTCAGACCAATAAAGAATCAGTTCAGCACTGAGATAGTCAGATCAATAAAGAATCAGTTCAGCACTGAGACAGTCAGATCAATAAAGAATCTGTTCGGCACTGAGACAATCAGATCAATAAAGAATCAGTTCAGCACTGAGACAGTCAGATCAATAAAGAATCAGTTCAGCACTGAGACAGTCAGACCAATAAAGAATCAGTTCAGCACTGAGACAGTTAGATCAATAAAGAATCAGTTCAGCACTGAGACAATCAGATCAATAAAGAATCAGTTCAGCACTGAGACAGTCAGATCAATAAAGAATCAGTTCAGCACTGAGACAGTCAGACCAATAAAGAATCAGTTCAGCGCTGAGATAGTCAGATCAACAAAGAATCAGTCCAGCACTGAGGCAGTCAGATCAATAAAGAATCAGTCCAGCACTGAGATAGTCAGATCAATAATGAATCAGTTCAGCACTGAGATAGTCAGATCAACAAAGAATCAGTCCAGCACTGAGGCAGTCAGATCAATAAAGAATCAGTCCAGCACTGAGATAGTCAGATCAATAAAGAATCAGTTCAGCACTGAGACAGTCAGATCAATAAAGAATCAGTTCAGCACTGAGATAGTCAGATCAACAAAGAATCAGTTCAGCAGGTTTTGCATGAATATTTAAATATGAAGAGTTTGTTCAAAAATGGTGTTCAAAAATCTTACACCTGAATAGAAGGACTCTCGAATAAACATTTGTGTTGATACTTCCAAATCTATCAAAAAAACCCTGAACTCTTAAAAAGAGTTACGTGTGATGAATTCTTACTTACATAGTTTTTACTTACCATCCAGAAACTAAGTGCCAATGAATGCACTGGAAGAGCCCCCATTCACCAAGACTTAAAATACGTGGAGGTCAAACCATCAGGAAGAAACTATCTTGAGGTCCTAACTACTCTCTGTGAATGAGTAAGAAGAAAGTGACCTGAGTTGTGGCAAAACAGGTCATGGATTCTTTATCGAGACAACATACTGTCCCATACTGCATTTGCTGTCAAGATATTTTTGGTTAAGCATGGGATCCTTATGTAGGAACACCCACACTACTCACCAGACCATGCTGTGTGACTTTTTTATTCCAGAAATTAAAATCAGCGTTGAAAAGATCGAGATTTGAGACAGTTGAACCTATGAAAGAAGAAGCGATGGAGACCCTGAACAAGCTTTCAGAAAATAACTTGAAATGCTGCTTTAACCAATGAAAAATTTGCATAGAGTAGTGCAGGTGTTAAGAAATAAGAACAAAAAACATGATACCATTAATTCAGTTATTTTTAGTCACACCTCGTATATCAATAGAATGGAAAAAATTATTCTGTTTATTAAATTATACAGTGTTTTTTATCAAGAATTGTTGCCTACTATTTATATTTTATTCTAAATACCTGTTTAAGATCACAATTATTGGGCACAGAAGGAGCTTGGCCTTTAGTGAAGATTTCCCACAAGGTAGTACCCAGAGCCCAGACATCTGCTGCTTGAGTAGTGTGAACATTGGTCTGCATCGAGTAGCACTCGGGAGCTAACCAATGGACGCTAAAATAAAACAAAATATTGCTTAATTTATAACTAAAATACAAAATTTGTCCACATACCAAGTTTTTTTTTTAATTTTTTAAACTAGAGGCATTGTTTGCTGACTCGTTGAGAAGAAATACAAATAACTTGGTTAGCTGGATGTTTCTTACACCTTGTAGTGATTGTTTATAATTTCAGTGTCACTGAAATCGAGTCTCTTGTGAAATAAGGTCTTGCCAAAAAACAATCAATGGAATGCCTATTTATTCAAAACTTTGCCATGTAATATAAAATAAATAACACAGTATTGTTCTTTACGAGAATCCTTTATGCTGTGAATGTGACACAAGATTCATTATAGACTGAAGATGGCAACAATTTCATTATTCCTTTACAGCTCTGATACGTGTGCCTAGTGAATTTTGATCTTTTCTTACATCAGAAAATGTTTCTGGAAGATCATTGGTTAACTAAAAGATGTTGTTACAAGATGATTAGTATTACAGATACTTTTTTATCATCTAACAGAAATTATTTTCTGGAAATAATCTAACTCAATCCTTTCAGAATTATCAGTTGATATATTTCAACATGACTTTTATTTATGGCATTTTAGTTGCTGGGTAAAATTTCATAAGATACAAATTTTCACAAATTAAATTTGAAAAGTAAGATTTGGAAAACAATCAAATAACAATTACTTCTTCCTTTCTTAGAAATATTTTTAGTTCATATTTTTTTTATAAAGCCCAAGTGCATTTTATGTTACAGTTCTGAGATAACAGTTTTATTGCTTTATGTTTACACTCTTTTTTCTCCTGAGTTTTTCAGATATATCATTTGGATCATTTTTTTTGTGTGCATGTCCAATTGTTTTATACACACTAATAACAATAAGGTTGTAATAATCTTTTCAGGTGAGAGAGAAAAATTGCATTTGGTTTTATTTTAAATTATTTAATTAACTTAACTGATGCATTTGGATCAGTTAAGTTAAAATTAACTTAAGAAAGTCAATATTTTTATAAAATTCAAACAGTAATAAAATTTTACAAAACATTAATTTTTAACAGCTTCATTATACAATATAATAATTATTTTTTTGTAATGAAGCTATGTAGGAAACTATATAAATGCTAATGCAATATAAGTGCTAATAAAAACTACTGTAACAGAGGACAAATAATCTTTATAAAACAGATGATTGTAGGTCAGATAGATTTTGGCTTACACACTGATGCAAAATTTACAGCTGCAAGTATAGCAAACAGTAAGGTAAGGTTGAAGGCACAGGCTAAAAGAAAGGTTACTTGGTCCCACAAGTAGACAGAAATGTACCAAACTACTTTAATTAAAATACATAAATTTTGTTTTGTTTTGTTTATGTTGATAAATACATTTTTGAAGATACAAACCTATAACAATAGAGTTGCAGCTAATCATCAATTACAAAATTATTACAAAGAATATGATAGAAACTAACTAAAAAGGTTTTAAAATATTTATTTTATCTTATACTCACTCTCTATCAGTGTAACTACGAGTTAATCCAGGATCAGAAAGACGTACAACAAAAGATGTGTCTGTGTGTGTGGCAACTAACAATTTATGACATCGTATATTTCCATGCACCATACCAGCCTCTTCCTACATAACAGCACAATTATTACAATTGTAATTATTAATTCCGACATAGTCTTAGTGGGCATTTACCTGTTGATTTTTTTTCTTTAATTAATAAATGTATTTATTTTAAAAATTCTTTCAAACATTATACAATATAATACAAAACATGAAGGATCTACAGGAGGCATAAATGCCCATAAATAGGTTGGTCCTTAAAATTAATTCCTTACTTATATTTTTTGTGTTCATCTTTTTTTTATTTATTTAATACTCATAACCAATCTTTACAAGATCGACTAATGGTTTACATCTACAACAAAATTACATCTTACTTATATAATATTTTTTTAAATTGTTACCTATCAGTACTATTATTATAAAATTTAAATTTAACGGATATTTAACACAAAAACATTTTTACATTATGAAATTAATTAACAAAAAAAATCACTTATAAAAGATTTGTACTTAAATCACATTAATTTTTTTAAATGGTCTTTTTAACTTTTTTTTAGAGTTTTAGATCCACATTCTAAAGTTTTTAAAGCATTTGAAAGAACATTATAATATTTCTTGGCATAACATGTATAACATCTCTGACCAATTTTTTATGACTGTTTTGGTAATCTGACACTTTTTAGCGAGTATTATGAGGAATTCTGCACAAATTCTTCTTTTAAGTCACTATATTAATACACTACAGATTTTAAGGAAGAATTTACTAGTGGAAGAAATTATACAGATTTACTAGTGGAAGAATTAACTAAACACCTATAGCTAGAGTATGCACTGAGTTAGGGTATACTCTGATACAATAGCAGATTGACGATTGAGGAAGTTTTTGTACTGTTTTATGATAGATTTTAGAATATAGAGGAGGGGAAGAGGGAAATTTAGAGAGGTGGATTGCCAGGTTTTGAAAGTATTCATTAACATGGCAAATTTCAGATCATTCTGCATGGTTATTCCTTTTTGTGCCCTCCGATAAACACACGCTTAGGATTTGTGTGACAAAAGGTCTCATTTTTTAGATAATCACTAACGAAATCATAACGCAGGTTGTCAAAAGTTCAAAAACAAGCAACACTAAATTCATTTTTTGGTTTTGTGTGTCATTCACCTTATCCACAGGCTCTTAAGAACATTTTAATACATTATTTTTTATTTTAAGGTGAAAAGCACATTAAGGCTATTATCGCCTCCCTAAATGTAAGTGTGAATGTAAAGTATTAAAGTCGCAAGTGTACTGTTGTAAGTGTAAGTGTGTGTTAGACTCGGGTACCGCGAGGGACGTCTAAATCCCCTCAATAACTAAGAATGATGAATGTTACCAAATTCCACAATGCAGTAGCAAGGTAGTTGGCTGCTTCCACTAGATCAACTTCTTTCAAGAACCGACCATTTTCTTGCAAATATGTATCCAAGGGTCCAAGCGGGAGATGTTCCATAACCATACTTAGTGGACTGTTCAGTGTGATACCATACAGCCTGACTACAGCAGGAGACTGAATCGAGGCCCAATGTCCCATCACCTCCAATAATTCCTAACCAATTTCATAAAGGTGTTATTTGTTTCATGTAATTGTTATTACTTGATATAATTATACACAGTATAAGAAAATAATTATTTCATTAGCAAGCTCCTCTTATATGCAGAACTCATTTTACACATTTTTTTTAGTGAATATAATTTTTTTATTTCATTTTAAATTTACAATTGAGTACTTTAGATAAACGTTCATTTTTTTTTATTGTTATCCTTTGACCTGTTATTCTCATTAACTGAGACTGTAAAACAAAAAAAAGTAAATTTCTGTTACTGAACTAAAAAATAAAAATCATGTATCATGTTTTCTCTTTCCTTTTTTTTTAATTTTAATTATGACAATATGTTCTAAAAACACAACAAATTAAGCCGCCTCGGTGGAATAGTTGATAGCGTACTGGGCTTTCACCCCAAGGACCTGGGTTCGATTCCAAGCCAGTGCTTGGCATTTTCATATGCTATAAATCATCCTATCGTTTGCATTATCCCAAGTGTGCACACTTTTTTTAGTCGGACGTAAAAAAAAAAAATTAACAACATTAACTGACATTTATTTACAGCTGTTCAATGAAATCAGCTGATCTTTACGAATTAATAAAAAACAATTGACCTTTTAATGTAACTAACAAAATTAAATTAACAATTCATTTCTTATACTTAAATTGGTCAAACTTCACCGTTGTTTCCATAGTGTACCGATAGTAGTTATCACGTGAAGAAATAAATTCAAACAAAATTGATTTTGTGCAAATAATTAAACTTCCTATTATAATTTAGCTTCACACCAATAATTATTGATCCTCTTGAACATAATAAACAAATTGGAAGAGGTAAACTCTAGACCACATAATCTCAAACTAGAGCATAACAACAATTTAAAAAAACACAAATATTCTCAGTCATGCATTCAAACATAATTAAAAAATATACAAACTATTTATGTCAAACAGGTTACACTACAACTGAGAACTCACTTTGTTATTTTTCAGGTATGCTTTCACTATACTGAATAATCACAATGACAATTTAAAAATCTTTATTTTTGAGCAATTTTAAACAAGATTTTTTTACCTTATAGTTCTTGTGGAATAACAGGTATTTTCTTTACAAGAAACTGCACCATTTTAAAAATTAGGAAATGCAGGAAGAGGTGTTTAAAATGATTAAAACACAAAAATATAACTTACAGCACATTACTTAAAAGGTTACAAAAATATTAAGTAAACACAGTTAGAGCTGTTGTTATAGAATGGCAGCCAGTAAAATCTGATAATGGTAAAGGTAACAAAATTGTGTAACTGAAGATGTTTTATTTGATATGTTTTGACTTTAATCAACATTATTCTTACTTTCTTAAAAGTACAATCAACATTTGTAATGAATAATTACAAGGATTAAATTTACAACTTTGATGTGCTTTATTAGTAGGTTTCACTGTTACAAACCATATGATAATTTAGCCTTTAATGCGATATGGTGTCATACAATACGGCAATTTGTACAATAATTGGTTTAATAATTGGAATTGGTTCAAACTGACCCAACAATTTATATGTTAAAAAATCAATTTTTTTGCTTATAGCAAAATTCTGACAGAACGTTGGACTGTCCATGAAATTAAAAAAACACCTTCACTGAAGTTTAAAAATGTTAAAGTGTATGAGTTGTTTTAAGTGTTTATATTTTTTCAAGTAATGTGTAAACTTAGGTAAAATACATCTTTAAGATTTTAATTTGGTCTCAAACCAATAACCAACTCACAAAAGTTGTCTCAATATTGCCACAGGCCAACGTAATACAGCTCTATTGATCTGACTGAATACCGCTACGGTCCTATAACATTAGCTCTCAAAAGTTGTCTGAATAATACCACAGGCCAATTACATCCATTTGCAAAAAAAGTTGTCCAAATATTGCCAGGGGCTCTATTGGTATGTCTAAATATCTCTATGGTCCGATTACACTGGATGTCCGAATACCGCCACAGGCCAACGTATGCTCTATTGGTCTGTCTAAATATCTCTATGGTCCGATTACACTGGATGTCCGAATACCGCCACAGGCCAATGTATGCTCTATTGGTATGTCTAAATATCTCTATGGTCCGATTACACTGGATGTCCGAATACCGCCACAGGCCAATATAATCAGCACTGCTGGTCAATCTGACTGATAGAATTGGTTTTCAGAATATAAATTTTATATGCAACTAACAGAACATTCATTAGAAAGTTACAAAGTTTGTTCTTATGTGCTGAAAATTTAATGAACATAGTTTCAGTTTTACAATTTGTCTTTTTAAAACAATTTCATCAACAAAGATTAAGGTTATTGGGCAAGCAAAGAGATAATCAATTTAAAAAAAAGTTACTTACATCGACATAGTTACTCTTATTTTCTGGTTTAAAAACTTTAAGTGCAATGTCAACTTTTCTTCTTTTTTTCTTCCGCCAAATCCCCTGGTATACTGTAGTCATACTTCCTTTGCATTCTTTCTTACGACCTTCACAAAGAAATAAATAATTAATTTAGTTATTAAAAGATTGAATTATTTTAAAGTACTTTTTCAAAATTTCAAATTACAGTAGAAGACACTCTCATATCTGGCCTTTTGTTTTCTGAAACCTCTTTTATATGCCTCAATCTCCATGTTGCAACTGCATATAAATTTTAATCAATAATTTTAAGACAGAGAGTAATGAAATATTTTTTTAGAATGAGCATTAGACAAGCATTAAAAGATGCTTCTCTAGTGGCAATTGACGTATGTTTCTTCAGTAAATACACTGAGAAAATTATGCTGTATCGGTCTTGTCAGTAAGTCATATCTTTTCTTCCAACAATAGCGAAAATTAAAAATGGGGAAAAATGAGTTATTTCCTACAACTGAGTTTTTTTATAACTAAAGTTACTTTTACTGTACTGATGTGTGTCTAAAAGGTGAAAAACATTGGTTAAATCTGAATTGAAGTTCAAAAATATTATGTAATCATAGTTATATTATTATATTATAAAATTATATAATTATACATAAATTATATTATATTATCAGGTAAGTGTATGAACTTACATTCTTAACTTCATGCATTTCAATTAACCACGTCATATTATGTTTTCCATACCCATAAATGGAAAGTAATGATTTTCAATAAAAATGACCAGAGGGAAATAAAATAAATCCTTAAAAAGATATTTTTTCTAAAATAATATAAAAATACATGTTTGTGATAAAAAAAAATCTTTCAATTTATTTTTTGAATGTATTCTTTAAAACATGGGTATATACAGACACTTGAAATATAGAACGTTCATAGGATGTATCTTTTCTTTTCAGCTTTAATTTTCATGTGTGATTAAAATAACATTTGATAACAAATGATTAAACATTAAAATAACAAAATGATTAAAAATTATTTTTTAAAGTTTTCTCTTGTGTCTGTCAGTTATATGGTTACTTAAAAATCACTTGATAAGCAGAGTGGCTTCAAGTCACCTCTATTAGGGCACATTGCAGCAACCATATCTGGGTTTTTTAGTTGTAGGAACAAAGTGGGTCTCTAGAATATGTATGATTAGGTTCAACATCCATTATGTACTTGTTATTATCATTTGCTGTTTTATACAGTATATGTTGAAGACCCTACATCAATAAACACATGTTATGAATGGAACAAAGTGTGCATTAATATCAGTACAGTACAGAATTAGCAGACAGTTCCAGATTAAGGTAAATTAGTATTAAACAAACAGTGGGTAAGAGTAATAAAATACATTATAGTTTAAGTGGTTGCTGCTAGATAGCAGAAGTTGGGATCATAAGCCAAAATTAATTATATAAGAAAGGTACTCATAAGAAAGAATCTTCATACATACAATATTTATGTGATATAGAAATTAATATTATAGTAGAATCACTCTACCTCTCACTCTAAGAAACTGCACCCATCCAATTTCAGCAAATATCTGGACTACAAGGATTAATAAACAATACTTCACCTTGACTCTTACTGCTATGTAAGCACAATTTCTCCCCTTTCTTTCTAACTGTAGGTATAGTATGAGAGTGCAAGGTTCTTATCACATCTGTTTACATTATCTAACTTGACAGATGAAAATAAAGGGCATTCAGTTTGTATCTGACCATGATGTAATGACTCCATTTTTTAATGAGGTTAGCAATTTACACAACTCACAACACAATCAACAATCGATATAACAGTAAATTAATTATATCAATGCAGCCAACAAATACTTACAGACACCACATCACTTATAGTCATGCACATTTAAAAACTGGTACATCAGACTACCTTGCACCCTCATACTATACCTGCAGTTAGAAAGAAAGGGGAGAAATTGTGCTTACCTAGCAGTAAGTGTTAAGGGGAAGTACTGTTTATGTTCAATTGCCTGGGTTACAGATTGCCTGTACAAATAAGAAGTTTCTTGTTTATGTTTATTTAGTCTGTCCTGTGACTTCCATTTAGTAGTTCATTGTTAGAACTAGCAAAAAATTGTTATGTGGTTGGCGAAGGATTAATGCATGCAGTCCTGTAATGAAATATATTTTTTTATTTTTACTGGCGGTATTCGATTGGTGAGTACTTACTAATGAGTACTGAACTAAACTATTAAAATTACTGTTTAACTTACTAACTGTACTGTATTGAACTATAAAAATCACTTTTTTTTACTTGCTACAAGTTAATTTGTACACAAATATCAAGTACAGGGTAGTAAACTTATAAAAGAATGGCAAATATAAAGGTACTGATGTTCACGCTTGGTAGATAACATATACTTGTAGGTACTGTAACATCACTGTCACAGTTATCATGTGGCTAAATGCTGAATTTTTAGAACTTATTCTTAAAACACTACCCCAATTTCTTTCCATCTTTTCTTAAAATAATGTAAAAATAAATTTGAAATATTCTGTTTATTTTATTGAATTTTTTCATTTATTCAATGCATTTATGTAGAATTTAAGATAAACTTGAAATTTTAAAATATTTCGAAAAAGGTGAAAGTGGAACGAGATTAGTTGTTTTCTACACAGAATTTATTTATCTCGTTGATTACATAACAGGGTTACATTTACACTCTAGTTACACAACAAATATAACCTGAAAATTGTCATTACAAAAAAAAACAGCTACTGTAAAAAATCAGTACTTTGGTGATAAAATAATATAGTATTATCTTCCTACTTAAGCACATAAATCCAACTACAATCACACACACACACACACACACACACACACACACACACACACACACACACACACACACACACACACACACACACACACACACACACACACACACACACACACACACACACACACACACACACACACACACACACACACACACACACACACACACACACACACACTGTTAACATAATTGGAACAGAAATTTTCCCTTCTTTTTTCCAAATCACATAAAAATTCTTCCTTTAAAATATTTTCAGTATTTAAAGTTTTCTACATATTTAATGGTAATGGTAATTATTGCAATTCAGTATCTATATAAGAGCTGATATATTCACATTGGTATTTTCATAAGACTTAAAGTAAACTAAACCATTTTTTGAATTATTTGTATTTTTGGGACTAAACATGTTTAATAATTTACCCTAGCAATGAAAAGGCTCAAAATATCAAGTTGTTTCAAAGTAAACTTAAATTATGGCTTTTGAAAAAAAAAGTTAAATTATTTATGAAGAATAGTTCAATGACCTTAAATTACCAATTTTTAATTCAGTTCTTGTGATTATTTCTTGACTGCATTTGTGTTCATCTTATTTACTACAAATTTCTATCAGTTATTTTATTGTTTGTTTTTTAGTGAAAATATATAAGACAAATTGAAAGTGATTTAAGAGGAAGACATATTTTGGTTATAATGTAATTTAAGTTTAAAATAATAATACTAAAAAAAAAAACTGCATTTTATTTTATTTTTTAGTTTATAAGGACAGACTAAAGTAATAATTATAAACTGTTTTGTGTCAGTTTTTTTTATTTTTTTTATTTGTGCAGTTTTGCTAGCCATCAATTTTGTTTACATGGATATAATTCCAAGCAGATACCCTGTTTTTTATTTTGTGTGTGTGTATATATATATATATATATATATATATATATATATATATATATATATATATATATATATTTTTTTATGGAATAAATGCTTTCTTATTCTCATTTTTATAGTATCACAAAATGTTGCAGTTTTAGAATTAATTATTTTATATTTATAAAGTATATTTACAACAGTTATCATTTAAAACTGGTTAGGTAAAAAAGCCAATGATGTTTCCCTGATAATATACTAGTACCACAAAACAAATTTCAACAACAAAAACACCTTTAAATATCTGAAGTTCCTTCGTGTCAATTACTTGAGGAGAAGATGGTAGCGTTAGAGGTAAAGTTTCATCCGCCATTTCTTCAAAGCCACTTTTGTCTACTCGACATAAGAGTAACTGGGACACATCTGGAAAATTTTAGTATAAAATATATTATAACAATTTTATAGTCATAGAGATAATAAATAATTTTAAAAGTCAGTCACATTTTTATTTAATTTCTTTATACTATAGCATAACTAATAAACAAAATTATGCTAACTTTCCTTCATCTTGGAAATATGCACAAATCATCCATTCATAGCAAAAAGATACAGGCTTTCCAACCATCCTGAGTTACAAACTACTTGAGCATTACAGCTTTCTGAATACTCTGTCCATCAGTGAAATGTATTTGATTCAAACAAAAGTACATTGGTACACTGATTCATATAGCACACTCATTAAGCCATTTACTTTTTACCAATTTATTTAATTTTTATGTAACTAAGACAGAAAAAGATAATTTTTTTCACTAATGTCAGACGTTGAACACAGATTGGTAACTGGGGTCAAAATAAAATGTTTATTTTGAAAGACATTAAGTATTTTAATATGCTTTCATATTGTTATACAGTATTTCTGTGTGCTATATCTCTTGTACCCATAGGGTACCGCAGGGGGTGCAGACTAGCTACACCTATTTAGAGGATTTAGACGTCCCTCGCAGTATCCGATAGTCTAACAAACACTTTACATTCACACTTACATTTAGGGAAGCGATAATAGCCTCAATGTGCTTTTCGCCTTAAAATAACAAAAAAAAGTACCTACAGGCCTATTTTTCAATTCCTACTATTATTTCACACTCTCCCTATATATATATATAGTTCAAATATATATATATATATATATATATATATATAAGGTTGTAGTGGATGACACTTGATATATATATATATATCACATATTTGTACAGACTATACAATATATATATATATATATATAAGTTCATTTTTTTTTTTTTCAAATTATGATTTATAGCTTTAACTTGCCACTAAGTTCATGACACTTGATGTTAATACAGTTTTTTCTCAAATATTAATATCGAATATCCATACAAACTATATGATAGGATTTGATTTAAGTAACACTTATGTTCTATCCTATGTTGGTTTTAGGAATCGCAGCAAGCAGCTGTCTCGCTGACGTAATGGAAGCGTATGACCTAAGTAGGAATTGACTTAAAAAATTTTTTTTATACTACTTGTTTTGTTTAAATTTTTAGATGGAAAACACACACTTTCCAACATTTGTTTATACTTTTCTCATACTCTGAACAAGTGATGAAGTATTTATAAAAATAAAAACAATATACAAAATCCTGCTTACCATATTCTGAAGGAGGCAGACACTCTGTAAGATGAACACAGCCACCAGGCTCTCTCAGTTCCATTAAAATCTCTTGAATTGAGTTGTACTTCTTTTCCTCACCATTGAAGAAAAATCCAGCCCCTATTGGTTTTTCTATTTTGTATGTTGTTGGTTTTGTGCTAGAAGAATAAAATTTTACTGTACAAATGGGCATTACAAGTAAAGTTTATCAAGTAATGGATATTAAGACAGTAGTATTTTTTAAAATTTTTTGACAAATAATAATTAGCTTACCTATTCTTTACGCAGACATCGAGATAATACTGATTGTACGCTATCTCACTTTCTCTTAAAATATAACATCCTGGTTTGTTATTCCTTAATTTATCCAACTTCTCGTATGCAAATTCTCCACTAAAAAACAGAACATCTATCAGTTTTCAGTCTCTTCAGTTCAAAAAACATAATTTTTACCTTGATGTTTTTGCTTTATGTTCATATTTCTAAGACTAACTGGCAGATTTTGGTAAAATTTGGAATGCAGGTGTGGTTTGCCTACTTTTCAAAGTAATTAAAATTTAAAAGAAAAATTTAACCCTTTTTTAGTCCAACCCATGAAAGAAAATGGATTTTATCAAAACTGGCTATAACAAAATTTTATTACAAATCTCACAAAATGAATACTATTATTCAGAACTTGTGTAGTAGGTAAATTCAAAAACAATTATTGGTGGACAAAATATAGTTGCTTAATATTAATTTTGGTCTACTTACCCAACAGGTCCATGGCATTTTATTGCATAAAGTTTTTCTAATGATGGAGTTGGCAAATCTTTTGATAAACTGAAAGTCCATTTTGCTGTTAAACGGTAATATCCATCAAGTAGGCTTACCAATGAGAACATCGTTAAAATCGATGGAAATTTTAAGTACGTTGGTATTCCAGTTTTACGTGCTATTTCAATTGTTCCGTCACTTCTCACTGTTATGAAACATAGGTCTTCAATCGAACATATGTGATGATTCTGGAAAAAATGCATAACAGGTTAACTTAAAGTTTTATTTGAATGCAGTAATAGAGTAAATAAATCACAAACTCCATTAAGCCCTAGCATTCCAAAAATCAACTCACCTGACTTATTTATAATTAATTATTAATTTAAGAATTAAAAACATTATAATCAGGACAAATATTTTTATCGTCCAATCCTTGCCCACCAATTCTTTATTTTACGACATATTTAGAAGTCAACATCTAAAAAAATTGTCAATGCACATAGCGTTGTAAAATGTGACCAACTAATTAAAATTCTGTGATTAATATCCATAACTTACAAATAAATGGGTATTTATGGGTGTGTTTATAGTAAAAAGTAGTTTTTTTATTTTCTATGTATCAACTTAAGTGAAATCCCTCAACCCCACGGAACCACATCCCTGGACGGATAACGAAAAAGTCAGTTAAAGCATAAATAACCCACAGTTAAAGCAAGTACCACAGAAAAAGCAGTATAAATGTTAAGTTACAATTTAATATATTTACCAGTTAATAAAAGACAACTAAAATTTAACAGTTTTTGGATTTAACTTTTAAATAACCTTGAATGACTTTCTTATTTCAGTACCAGTCATTAACTTCTGTTATCCCAACAAGTTCATCACTTACTATTTTCACTGACTCACCGCTACACAACCATTTTATTGTTTTTAGTTTCTGTTCTGTAGTGAATATAGTTTTCATTTAGCATATTCTATTTATTAAATTTGTTATAACAATAAGTTATTTTACAGTACAAAAATTTTAAAAACATGTAAACCTTGTATCACTTATAAAACAACCACACATCACCAAAAAGGAAAGAAGCAACTAAACCTAAAGTATGTACACAAAAATAAAAAAAATAAATTACCAGAGCTTTTATTTCTTCCTTATGCTGTGAAAAGTAACAAACTCTGTGTATAAGATGTGTTCCTTTTCTGAGATGATGGGTAGTTGAATAAGGGTGGTTAAGTGAAAGTTCACTGTAATTATTTAAACTGTAATTAACTGACAACTCAAAACAGCTGACAAAAATCTCACAAGTCAAGTTTTATATAAAGTACTCCTACTGTACACTTGTTTAAATAATTACAAGTGGTTCCACTGAATTTAAATGAAATCAAACAATACACATGGAGAGAGGGAGTGAGGGAGGGAGGGAGAGATGAGGAGGGGAGGGAGGAAGAGAGGGAGAGGTAGATGGAGGGTGGGAGGAAGAGAGGGAGAGGAAAAGAGGGAGGGAGGGAGAGGAGAGAGAGAGAGAGAGAGAGAGAGAGAGAGAGAGAGAGAGTGGTGGCTATGTTGCACTAATGAAACAAAAAACTGTTTAAATCACTACTTTAGCATGAGACCCACAAATAGCCTACCCTACAAATAAAATTAGGTTAGATTATGTACTGAATTTGTTTCTTTTAAACAGTCAAAATTACTGGACAGGCCCTTAATTACCTAGACCTGCAGGATTAATTAGGCCTAAGATTTAATTAGGGTGGTTGTGCATGGCTATTTGGCAAATCTACACTTTTGGTCCTCAAGTCAATTTCGGTAATTTTTGCACAAAAACGCATTATTACATGCCCAACATCAATAAACCAGAATATGCATGTGTGGAAACAATAGGAAGTTAGACAAAAATTGAAAATAAAAGTGACAAACATAACCTTAAAATGACCGGTACGCAAAAGTAGGTAACGTGATCACGAAACTTAATTTTTTTACAAAAAAGACTTAGAACCTAACTAACACAGTTATTATGTTAAAAAACCTAACTGACGCCACTGTTGGGTAGAAAACTTAAATGACATGGTCATGTGTCCTATATATTATAGTGTGTCTACTGTTTTATTAATAATGAAAAAAATATAAACTTTAAAAAAAGGACTTAAGGATCTAATACAGTTGTTCAGTAAAAACCTGACAAAGGTTGTGCATGAAAAACCTAACACAGTTTTTTATATAACTAGTATTGCACAAAAGTTACTAACCTTGTTATGACAGTTATTAGCGTACCGAGCCTGGCTTAATGGTCAATTAATAGCTTAAAATCACAACTTATCATAATAAATTTAATCTTCTGGGGGTTAATATCTCTTAATTTAATGACAAAGTAAATAATAATAAAAAAAATATGTACAATCACTACTTTAATATGGATTTTCAGCTTTATATAGTAAAACTAATTATTATATCCTACATTTTTATGAACTCCTTGATATCTTTAATGTTATTGAGACAAGATTATCACAATATGTAACTTTAAAAAACATACCCTGTATTAAACTGTGCATACCTGTTTTTGCCCGTCATACACATACTGGAGTCCTGGTAGTTCCTTATGATAAGGATTAACCTTAATAACAATAGGTCTAATAGTATTAGCTTCATCAATAGATGCTGGAAATTCTTCACAGAGGTAATTAGGAGCCAAATCTTCAAACTGTTTTAAATATTCTTGTTTAACATACCACGAATCATGTTTCCCTTTTTTAGCACCACTTTCGATACTGTTTAATGTATCATGTATTGGTCTTCTGACAAAAAATTTATGATGTTTAAGCACTTCTTTAGGAATATACTTTTTGTAATCACTTTCGATGTCATCCCTTGATACACCTGTTTCTAATATAACTCTGTACATATCTGCAACTCCCATACCTAACAACTCTCTTTTATACTTTTCATAACTTAAATCTGCAACTTTATTGTTCAGCACATCACTCCTAACCTGATGAAAATAATAGTTGTAAGCTTCAATATCAAAGTTTTTTAATTTTGAAAAATCAGGTACCTTAAACCTCAATCGCAATTCAAAAACTGGAATTTTTGAATCTATCAATTTTACTGCAGGACTAACCCATTCTTTAGTATTATAAAATTTTAGAGCAAACAAATGTCTAGCAACAGGTTTTATTTTTAATTTTTTACATAGTTCAATAACAACATCCTCTGCTCTAGTTTGTTTATCAATAGCTAATCTAGCAGGTTCTGGGCTGAAAATTTCGTAAACTTTAATGAACCTACTATAATCCATTTTAATAATTTTTTAAACACAAAACTTCACTGAAAATTCTTTAAAAACCCCACAACCGTCCACTAAAAGAAAAAACTTTTAACCTCAAAAGTCATTCATTAAATCAAAGCAAATGACAACCTACAACCTTACACAAAACTACTGTATTTTGCATGATCACAGAAAAAATTCTAATCTCAATTTCCATACTTTTAATACCGTTTGTATTTACTGCTGCTACTTCTAATGTCGCCTAATAACTTTATACCTTTAGACGTAACAAATAATTCTTTTCATACCCTGATAATAAACATAATAATGTTAGTAATACAGTAGAGATGTGTAAGAAAATTCCAAACTGTTTAAACTAACTGTTATTCTATTTCCGAAAAACAAACTGTTTTGCCAAACGGAAACTAACAGTTTGAATTTGACTGGATCGTTATTTGTTAAACAAGGAACAACAGTTTGGACTTTTCCAACACCTACGTTATATTCGAACGTTGCCGCAAGCGCTAAAACATTTTTCTTGCTATTTTCCTGTTAAACTGTTGACAACAGTACAAACACCTTTTCTTTAACTTGTTATTTGCAATACTTTTTCCCTCTATTTCTTGTTGGAACGTAATGAAGTAAGAACTGTTTGGGCGTTGTCAAAGTTTATCTCTATTTTTCAAACGAGTTGTTTGAAAGTTTTAAATGTAAAATTTGTTGTTCAAACATTTTTTTAAACTGTAAAAACAGCCATAATTGTGTTATATATTAGTTTTTCTCCCTAGTTTACTTTGTGTTTAGAAATTTAGTGAACAATTTTGAAAGTTTTCCTTTACTTTTTTTATGTTTTTAGAATTAAGTGCATAGTTTTTAATTATTTATTGGATGTGTGGACTTTTTAAAATTCACAATATCTACTCTTGTATATATCTTGAATAATTTTAGGTTATTTTAGGTTAATAACCTATCATTAACCTGTAATAACCTAATGTTAATAACCTATAATTTTGTAACTATATAGAGCCAATTTTATTTAAACATATTTGGCCTATGTTCTTATTACTATATTTTACTTATTAACGTTACTTTTTTCAGTGTTGAAAAATGAAAACCTACTTTCTCCCAAATAAAAATATGACAGTAACAACTCACATAACCTAATTTTAATACATAAATAACGTATTTTTTTATATATTTTTATATATTATCAATCATCAATATTTTTTAATCAACTAAAAATATTCTAAATTGTTTGCATTTCAGTAAATATGCAAAGGCTATTTAATTTTTAAGTAAAAAAAAAAATAATGCTTCTATTAGAAATTCATTGCATTTTGTAAATATAAAATGGCATACATATATATATATACGTTTTGAGAATGTAATTTAATTATTATTACATTTAATTGTTTTTTTTTCTAAATGTTTTACACCCAAAAACAGTTAAGGACATGGTGGTAATGGGAATGAAAAAGTAGTCTTAGAAAACTGATCGTTTGTGCTTATGTTTTAGCTGCTAATACAACTTTGAGTTTCATTTTTCAAAACCTGTTTTTTCAAACTGTTTTTCCAAACAGTTATTTTCTTCAACAAACTGTTCGTTGATATTTTTAAAAAATAGCAGAACTTCCCATCCCTATTATACAGTAACCTGTAACGTACAATATCTGTGTCCCACCGAGAGGGTCAGAGTGTTACCGGCAAAATCTTTCATTCTTCATCATTGGAACAAGCTATTTCAATTCCACTTCTGGCTGAGATAGGTCTATGCTATTGAAGTTTATAATTTAAAATTACTTCGACAGAAACTGAAAAACCTGGGCAAAAACAGTATTGCTTTTAAATATGTTTCCACTTCAAAATAAATATTTATAACTATAACTATTTATCTTTTTTATTATTTTTTATTCGATTTTAGTTTAGAATAAACTAAATTTATTATAAACTATAATATATCTGAGGACCACGTAAAATAATTAAATGAATCAATTTTAGTTCTTATTATTCTACTTCTTTCTGACTTTCCAGTAATTCTTCATTCTCTCACTCTGCTCCTTCCTACTTTCCTCCGTCCAAATGCCACTTCTCTTTTTCTTTTTTTTCTCCCAGAAAACCTTGAAGTTTCGTATCATCCTCCTAAGTGTCGTTCTGTCCTGCAGTATGTCATCCGTTAAGCCCATCTCCTCCATGTCCTTCTTTATCTCCTGGAACCACCGACTTCCAGTCTTACTTTTATAAACGTGGTTGAAAATTTGCTTTGTGAGCCTACTGGTCCATCCTCATAATGTGATCAAAGAACAGCACTCTCCTCTTTCTAATTGTATCCACCATCCTTTCGCTTTCCTCATTCCTGTACAAATCCTTGTTTCCCCTAAGCCTAAACTCACCCTTCTTTGTTTTCAGTAGACCCAGTATTTTCCTCAACATCTTTATTTCCTTCTTTTCTATCTCCTCCATTTCTCCTACTCTCGCGGGGATCATATCTTCCGTAGCGTAAAGACCTTCTGGCTTAATTACAGCTTTGTCATGGCGGAGTTTGGTCCTGATAGATAAATTTCTCTTATTGTAAACATCCTTCGTAATTGATATGCTAATTCCATCTTCTTAACTCTTGCTTTATTTGCTTCCTTATACAGTCCCTTGACTTGGATTATTTCTCCCAGGTATAAATATTGTGGATTTTATTTATTTTCCCGTACTTTGTTATTATCACTGTAGGTGAGTCTCTAATGTTGGTCATGAACTCTGCCTTCTCAAAAGATATTTGAAGATCAACTTCTCCTGCTACTTCTTTCAGAATGTCTATGTGTTCTGATGCTGCTACTATGTTTCCAGAGAGGACTGCGATGTCATCAGCGAAAGCCAAGCAGTTTATACCAACTTCTTTGAACTTCGATCCCAGTCTGATCCAATTGTGTAATCCCCTCTCCTTATCTTTCTCCTCCCAAAACGGACTATCTTCTCCAAGACGCAGTTAAATAAAATTGGAGAGCCCATCTCTCTGCCTGACTCCAATCTTAATTTCAAACTCCTCCGAGATCTCTCCCATAAATTTCACTTTTGATTTTGTGTCTGTGAGCATTTGTCTGGTTATATTGATTGTCTTCGTGTCAACTTCAAATTCCTCTAGGATGCTGAATAGCGAAGCTCTATCTATTGAGTCATAGGCCTTCCTGAAGTTCACGAATATTATCACATACTTTTTATTCTTTATTATTTTGTCACGTATTATTGTTTTCAGGTTCAGTATCTGTTCCAGACATGACCTACTTTTCCTGAACCCGCCTTGATATACTTCTATTTGTTTGTTCACTATGGGCTCTATCCTGTTCAGGAGACCTCTTGGTAGGATTTTGTACGTGACTGGTAGAAGGGAAATTCCCTTATAGTTGTTAACGTCTGTCCTATCTCCCTTCTTCTGTAGTTGGTGTATCAGTGCGTTTTCCTCTCATATTTATAATATATTTTTAACTGTGTAGAATTTGAGCAGTTCACTGAAACATTTTATTGAGAACTACATTTTCTTGAAAACAAAATAGAAGAAAATTTAGTGTAAATAGTATAATAGTGTTCATTGGAAAAATGGTGTGTGTGTGTGTGTGTGTATATATATATATATATATATATATATATATATATATATATATATACTATCAGGCCCCTGAATTCAAATAAGGGGGTTTAACTTAAATGTCTCTCTATACTCATCGCTTGAGATTAAATTTATCAAATTTTGATAACTTTTAGTATGTAGAGTTTAATATTTCAAAACTATTTTTTAATTTTTCTTCCTTCATTTCAAGAGTTTAGTCATACTAGTACCACGAGATTGTGAGGACTCAATTGAGTCAATTTTTTTTTTTGTGATTAACGTTAGACTATTGTGCACACTTGCCCTAATGCAGACGATGGGATGATTTATAGCATATGAAAATGCCAAGCTCTGGCCGTGAATCGAACTCGAGTCCTCGGGGTGAAAGCCCAGTATGCTATCAACTAGGCTACCGAGGCGGCTCCAATTAAGTTAAACTGACTCTAGTTTAGAGGTAGACGTTATTTAACATAACAGCCGAAATAGTAGTAGTGTTCCAAATATATAAACATTCCTAGAGTAATCTGTTATACCAGTTTTTTTGTATTATTTTTGTAATAGGGTCAAACTTCATATAATGACAAGCTGATAACAATAAACAATAGACATTGAAGATTTCCGTCTACACTAGGGTAGTCAACTTTTTATACCTACCATCCACTTCTGTATTTCTGTTAAATTTTTTACTGCCCACTGGTTTATCAGTAATGGTGATTTATAATAAATTTACCTAGTTAAAGCATATAATAAAAATTATTTACCAAATATTATATGGTGGATTACCACTAAGTTTGTCATGAAGCCTGATGAAATTACATTTACTTAATTAAATTATTAATGAGATCCCTAAGGCTGATGCTGTGAAACTAAGTACTGAATATCTGGCTTTTTTTAGCATCAAAGGTACATAGGAATTTTTGTATGGATCAAAGGTCTCCTTTTTCAGAAATATTCAGATAGTTTTTTTCTTTCATCATAATATGATTAATAGCACTAAAGCCTGATTCCACAAGATAAGAGGTATGGAGAGATATCAATAAACTGAAAATCATTTTCCCCATATTTGAATATAACACAGGCATTTTTTTTTAATTTTGCCATAGATTTTCATACCCACCACTACTCCTTACCTGTAGTTTTTTCTCTATAATAGAAACTACTGAAAGAAAATATTAACTAACAACTTAATTTATTTTGTAAATAATATAATATTAATGTTAAAATAAAAGCTTAACACTGATATTTAGATTAACATTAACATATTGAATCATTTACGAAGGAAAAAGAAGGAGGAGCAGCTGATGAGAGTGGGGATTCGACCTCTCTTTCGCACATTTTTTCTCTGTCCCACTGGGCTCTTAGGAAGTCGCTATCTTGTTTTCTAAGCAGCTGACCTATAACTGCATTTAAATATATGCTTCCTTCTCCCTCACTCACTCCTCTAAAATAAACAGCCCTTGTTATAACTTGGACCACTCGCAGGCAGCCACTAAATTATGTATATAGTACAAGATGCTACCCAAAAGTTTGAAGAATCTGAATTCCACACACACACCATTTGTGGTATGACCTGCTGATGTTGAAGTGGGCAAACAATACTATTTGTGAATTAGTATGCCAACACATGTGACAGTAAGAGGTCGTATTTTTGAGTTTCATGAGTTTTCGCAATGTTGTATTTTGGTGTTTTGACAAACATTTAAACTTGTGTAAATTGCAGATTTTAAGGAGCAAAGAACCTGCATCAAATTTTGCTTCAAGCTTAAATAAGCTACTGCAGAATTCCATCACATACTTTTGAACACATTTCATAACAGTGCTATAAGTCAACGTAAAACATTTTTATAGTACAAACACTTCAAGGATGAACAAATGTCTGCTGATGATGATATTTGTTCAGGATGACCATCGACAAGCATAATACCAGAAAACATCGTAAAAATGCAACAAGAGAATATTGTTGCAGATCGTAAACAAACAGTCCATTATGTTCATAGGAATGTTGTATGGGACTGTGCAATGCATATTGACAGACAATTTGAGCATGAGATGCATTTCTACAAAACTTGTACCGAGACTGCTGAATAGTGACCATGAAGATCATTGCATAGATGTCTGCACTGAATAGAAAATTGCAGCAAAAGATGATTCCAACTTCATCTCCATTACTGTAACCAGTGATGAAACATGGGTTTATGGTTATTACCCTGAAACTAAGTAGTGGAAGTTGCTATCTTTACTGCGGCCAAAGAAGCACGTCAAGTATGCAGCAATGTAAAGTCCATATTGATGGTTTTTTAATATAAAAACATTATCCACAAAGAATTAGTTCCCAGAGGTCAAATTGTGACTAGAAAGTTTTATTGTGAAGTTTTAAAATGGCTACATTAGAACATTAGGCACAAACGTTCAGAACAAGAGCTGGGTTTTCTACTAGTGATGTGTGCAGGCGTGTTGTTGTGGTAGATTTTTTTCTTTTGTTCAATAGTCGGACGTTAAACACCAAAAAAAAAAAATCTACCACAACAACATGCCTGCACACACATCGCTAATTGTTCATAATTTTTTGGCTTCCAAAATCAGTAATGATTCCTCACCTAACCTATTCACCTGACTTTGCCCCATGAGACTTTTTTCTGTGCACCAAAATAAAGTTGAAATTGAAAGGCTATTGTTTTGACATATTTGAGGAGATCCAGGCCGAATCACAGGACAGAATCAAGGACACTTAAACTTGTATACTTCCAGGGATGCATGGAATCATGGAAAAAACACTGGGATGCCAAAGGGGACTATTTTGAAAGAGACATTGGAAACTAAGGGTTATGGTAAGCAATTAAATTTTTATGTGCAACTTCCCTGAACTTTTGGGTAGCAGCTCTTATGTATTCTACAAGGCTATAATATGAGACAAGTTGTGTAGTGTGCAGTAGGTAAATAAACATTTATTTTTTTCTTATCAATGCCCAAATTAAATTAACACACCAGAGAGAATAGGTGATTCTAATTAATCCATATAACTTAATATATTTTTGAAATTAAAAAAGACCTAGGTTAATATTTTATTTCATTACTGTGCTTTTTAAAATGAATTACAATTCTGTGTTTTTGTATTTCAACGTGTAGTCGTGTTGAATTTCTCATAGTATGCAGCTGTTGGTGTATTTGTGTACACAACTTTCTCCAAGTATTCCTTGTGTGCTCGCTGTTCTTGTCCCAACAATTTGTTATGTTCTCTTAGGTTGCGTTCCAAATCTCTGAAATTATAACCAGAATTTACTAAAATCATAAGTGGCTTGGACATCCTTTGAGAGGATCAAATGAAGTACCTAAACAAATCTATGTGGTACTATTTCCACAAAAAAAATCTGGTATAAAGCCAGAAAATCAATTTATCATATTTTGCACAAATTTTGGTCATATATATATATATATATATATATATATATATATATACATATATATAGATTTAAAATTCACTTCATTGCAGCACAATTTTAAAATAAAAGAAATCTATCGTTCTAAAAAACTCAAAACAACAAAATAAATCTAAAAATGGTAGAAGTTTATCTTCATTTATGAAATAATCTAATAAATCGACTTTTAGAAATCAAGTATATTTTTCATATTTTGGTCAACGAATCGGTCTTATTGGTAACATGGTAAACTATAATGATTAAAAATTCCAAAATTATAAATAAAACCATATTAACAATCACCATTCATAATGAAATACATGTAATCAAACATCAGATGAAATAAACGATCATTTATATCTTATATAAAGTTCATATAATATGTAAAAAATCAACATTACATGTATAATATGTAGGATAGTCTTATAATAAAAAGTTTGAAAGAAAGTAAGAACTATCTCAGAGAAGAAACAAATAGTTGTAATGGAATGCAGATGGATCATGGGATCCAGAAAAAAATATACAATTCTGTGAAGATAAAATGTTTCAAATAAAAGTGCAAGATGTTTCTGTTAATGTGCTGAAATAATTCAGGAGGTGGTTACATGGGTCAAAGTAAAGAAAAAAATTCTCTTATCATCTGTCTGGGAATGGTTTTTTAACCAACTACCTCCAATTTGTTTTTATTAAATAATTAATATCTGTAGAATGGCACAACCGACAGAGATGAAATTTTTAATGTACTCATCAATGTAAAGTCCTAGTTTGGAAAAAATAATAAACGTCTTCCAATAATCTACTGCAAAGTGAGGCCATTTAAAAAATTTAAGTAAAAATTAAAAAAACTTGTAATTTTTATAAAAATATAAAAATATTTTTATAAAATACAGAAGAGTAAATTCTGTAGCTAGTTTAATTGTCAAAAGAACTGTGTGTATGTGTGTGTGTGTGTGTGTGTGTGTGTGTGTGTGTGTGTGTGTGTGTGTGTGTGTGTGTGTGTGTGTGTGTGTGTGTGTGTGTGTGTGTGTGTGTGTGTGTGTGTGTGTGTGTGTGTGTGTGTGTGTGTGTGTGTGTGTGTGTGTGTGTGTGTGTGTGTGTAAAAGATAATAATATATATTCACATACACACTTCATATTATCATCTAATTACAACACCACTAACCTTCGTTTTCTTAAAATTTCTCTGTCAGTCAAGGAAACAGATCGAGCAATTCCATTGGTTAATTCCAACCAATCAGCTTCTCGTTTGGCTTCTTCTTCCTTCCGTATCTAGAAACAATTAATATTAGACATATAACTACATATTATTATATAAAAATTAGTTTATACATTTATTTAATTATCATGAGTTGAAAACTAAGGACTCTTTTAAATGCTAATAAAACAATAACACTACAACTGACCTGAAATCAGATAGATATATGGTAGACTTTGATCAAAATCCAATCTTTTTTTATGATTTGAATACTTTCTACATAAGTTGTTATATGGAAATACAATAAAATATAAATAAATTATTTCCATATGTGTTATACTCACTCTATTTTCTTCTATCAACTTCAAATTATAATCCTGTATCTCTTGTTTCTGCAGTGGTGTCATTCCCTTATACAAAGAACCATTGATTCTGTTTGGTCCAAGGTTGCTTGCTGACAAATTAGGATTTTCTGTAAGGAAGTCACTAGTTATTGCATTGTAGATCTCTGCTTGTTGATCTTCTAAGTCTCTCATTCGCTGCATTCGTTTCTGTGTGGCTTGTTCGGCTGCCTAAACTTGGTAGAGAATCACTCAAATTTGTATGTTAAATGATATAATTACAATGATCCTCAGTAGCACACATTGTTGGCCCAATGTTGGGATTTTGTCGGCAAAGTTGGGCAATGGTTAGTTAATACGCCAACGAATTATCCTCAATGGGCCAACAAGCTGTTTGTTTGCTAGGCCAACTGTTACATTCATGATAACCTCTGCTGTTGGCCCAACATTAATTCTTAGTTGGCAGAAAGTATAAAATATATTTTGTTAAAATAAATATCTCGTAAAAAAAAATAGGGTATAATTATTCCAAAAGTTTAAAAATAGTGTCTTATTTCTTAGTATAATAGTATTTTATCGATGTTGTAAAATATACTGCAAAGTGCAAGCGCACATGATGATACACAGAATTGCCAACAACAGAACATTTTTTTTTTTAGCATAATTGTGAACAGAATAATATTATATCTTTAATTACTATACTAACAATAGTGTGACAATGATTAAAATTTTTTTTAATTCTTATTTTATTTCTACTTAACTATAATCATTTACCATGGATGATTTTATGATGTACTTATTATTTGAAATATTGCCAGCACTGTGGAAAAGTGAAAGTTTGTCCATTACTGATTTTGGTTTACTTCTTTGTCACTGACCATGCTTAGTTGCACGATCCTATATGTGTACAGTTATATTTTTAATCTGGTGCTATAGTGCTTTTTTTTCGTCTGCATTAGCCCAAGTGTGCACAATAGTCGGCTTTTTTTGATTTGGCTTTTCACAATTGCCATTTAAATAAATTTTGTTTGTGTGAATTTTGTCTCTTTTTGTAAAATATTTTGTTTCAGTAACGAAATATGCCATGTTGGTTACTCAACTAACTTTCAATAGGAGGCCTAACCTTACTAATTACCAATATGCTTAAAGTGTTATATTTTATTTAATTGATTAGTGAACTTAATAATAATCATAACTTCTCAACATTCGCGAACACGTTTTAATACCTTTTCTTAACAAATTCAATATGTATTCTTACTCAAAATAATATGTACATTGTAATATACAATTAAAAAGCTAAAGTAGGCTACATATTATATATTACTTCGAGGAAGAATATTCTACATTTGATAATAATCGGTATTCAAATATGTTCATGAATGTATAGAAAATTATGATTACTATTAAGTTCACTAATCAATTGAATAGAAATATAATACTTTGAACATGTTGGTAATTAGTAGGGTTACCATTGAAAGTTAGTAGGGTAACAGTTGGGAGTAAGTTGGGCCAACAATTTCTTTGTTGGTTTTTGGTGATGTTTAATTGTTGGCCCTATGTTGGGATTTGGTTCGTTATTAATTGGTAGGCTTTGTGCCAATTTTAACCGTTGCCCAACCGTGTGTGAAAACAAAATACCAACAATGGGCCAACAGAAAATGCTACTGGGGATATATATATTATCTTTACAATAAACATTTGCAAAGGAAATAATGTTTGAGGTATTTTTTGATTAAAAAGGTGTCATTTGCTACAAATTCACCACAAATGGCATAAGGGTACACAAAAAACTTTACATGGAAATCTTCTTTTGTCACTTATGAGACACTATTAGAAGGAAACGTTCTAAAAATGTATGACATTTGTTGCTGCATAACAGTAGTTTTGGATATCAGTTATTGGCTAGATAAATACCTTGCCAATAATAATGATACAAGTTTGGATCAAGTATAAATTGGAACATTTTTTTTTAAATATATATTTATCGAAAAAGAAAAGGGAAAGAAATTTTATTCTTTACATATTATCCTGTTTTGGAAACACATTTTCCCAGTGAGAAGGGAAGTTTTTTATACCAGCATTATAGAATGAAGCTGATTGCATCAGGAGCTAACAGAGCACAATCCCTCCATGCCCTTGTCATCTTCAAATCATTGCTCTCCTAGGGCTTCTTTAAGTGGCCCCAAACAAAATAATTGGTTGGTCTCATCTCTTGCGGCAATCACATCGCAGTAGTAAATATCACTGATTATGCATCAATCATGCAAAAAAAAAATCAATAAGCAAAATGCCTCACCAGGTGAAAAAAACTGTTTAAAGAACCTTGCCAGCTGACAGTTGAGTTTTAGTTTTTACTGGGTCTGCCTCTCTTTCCTTGGCCATTTCAAAGCCAGTAGGCTTATTTGGACTCAGGAATGTGTTGTGGTGGATTCATGTTTCGTCGTAGGTGATGATTCTAGTCAAAAATGCATTACCTTTTTCTGCAAACTTTGTTGTAAGCCTCTGACAGACCTCCAAACTTTTCAACTTGTGATATTCAGTCAAAAGGCAAGGGACCCATTTAGCACACATTTTAAGGGACAATAGCACACACTCATTTAACATAGCTACCATAACTTATTCCGACCTGTTTGCAATTTCAGATACATTCACCTTGAATAATGTTTTGAACTGAGCAAATGTTTTCATCTGTAATGCTGATCTGAGGATGGCAATCATGTTCCTGATTTTCCACTCATTCTCATCCTTTCTTGAATTCGTTATGCCAGCAAATACTTGACAGTAATGACCCCATGCAAGTATCTGGAAGCATGGGCCTGGTCCTACCAACCATAGATATTCAGGAACAAAATTCCTGTTTGTATTTAATCCACCATTGCTTCAACACACATTCCTACTCATCTGACTTTATCCTTGCTGATGTCTAGATACCTGTTCCTGTGGCTAAAGATGCAAATGAATGGGATAATATTCTGGCAATTTTTATGAAATGAAGCAAAATTTAGGAGAAGATGTAAAACAACTTAAAAAATGTATTTTCAATAAATTGATTCAGCCCTATATTTACTAATTTTGAAAACTTTTTAAATATATAATTATTAAATGTATGCATAAAGAACATTATATGTATGTAAAAGAGAATACTGTGTAAGGATAATTGAAGTTAAAATTTTTTTTAGGCTTGTAGCTTACTCCCACTAGTGACAGCTTCAAATATATCAATTTTTTAAAGTATTTATAACTTTACCAAAGCTTGATTGTAGCGTGAAGTGCTCTCCATGAGTCGCCTTTTAGTTTCTTTCTGCAATTGGTCCAGCTGAAATGACCGTTGATCCCTTGCAATCATTGTCTCTTCATAGGCCTTCTCAGCATCTTTTCTCTCCTGATCCGCTCGGCACCGTTCCAACATTTGTTGTTCAAGCCATGCTTTCTGTTGTTCTATTTGAACCTTCTTTCTTGCTTCTGTAGTTATATCTTCACCTTCAAATCTAAATTAATGTAAAAATAAAAATAAATCAGGGTGCAAAAAAAAAATTATGTTGAAACCAAATGAAAAGATATTTGCACTAACAAAATTGAGGCAGTAGTTATCACTTTAGTTATTAGGTTAAACTCTTCTTTAATCAGGGCCCAAGTGTGCACAATAGTCGGACATTAAACACAAAAAAAAAAAAAAAATCTAATCAAAAATTGTCTCAATTTCTAAAAATAATTTGTACTTAAAACTATACGTTTTTACAATAAACAAAGGAGAATTAAAACAAATATTATATAATAATAGTCCTTATCATTTGTTATTTCCACTATATATAAGTTCAGTCTAACAATATATATATATATATATATTTAATTATATACAATATATATAATTAATTATATTTATATATATATATATATATATAATTAGGAATCTCTCCTAACCGGCGTCCTTTAAAGAATGAACTAACTTAATAACAACCCAAGAATTAAAAATATATTGTATTATCCAAAATGTTTATTGTATTATCAAAATGTTTCTCTGAAATAATGTTCCAATTTACCTCCAGAAATTTGTGCTTCAATATGTTTAACCCAAAAACCGAAGGGGAAGAAGTGTACACAAAAACTGTCTACTGTTACCCCATGGACTACTGATCCATTGCTCCCCAGTACTACCTGGCTGGAATGTTCTCTTAGAGCACCAGTCACTTGCCGACACTGACACAGAATTTGCCTACAAATAGCTCTTCGGTTCCCCAGAATCAACTCCTATGGGTCCCCCAGAACTGTTGACCACAACCTACTTCTTCCCAAGCATTTATCTAAACTTCTGTTCTACATACCTTGTTGTTTATTAAAAAGAGGCAGTATGTCAACAGTTTTACAGTTTTTCTATGTCTTAATCAATAGTGTTCATTCTTTGTCTGTACGCTCTTTAAAATTTTAGATTACAATTTTAATTCCTAACTACACACACATGCATGCACGCACTCACACACGCACATGTACACACACACAAACACACACACACACATAGCCCCAAAATCAATTTCGGTAATAAGGTGGACAAGTTAAGTAACTAGTAAATTTGTTCAGCAGTTTCAAAACAGCAACCATCATTTCAAGATTTTAAAAATTCATAACCTTTTTTGCACTAAGTACTTCTGAAAATTTGACTATCGTAATCAGAAATAAAAAGCTATATAAATTAGCATTGTTTTTTCCATAATCCATTAAAATTTAATTTGACACGGTCAGAGTTTATTACCATATTTTACATACAATTTGAATGCTGAAAATGATAATATGCAGATTTTAATGCTGTTTTTCATGATGAACTTAAGAGTTTCAAAAATAAGGTAATGTAAAAAAAAAATACTTTTGGAAATTCAATTCCATCAAGTGAGCATGTTTTGATCGAGTATATACTCCATCATGAGGATTATTTCACTCCTTTTGTACTTATCTTCCACATCTACTTAACCCTGATATACCACCTAGCTTTCAATTTGTGCTGTAACTTTAGATACAGTTGTAGATAGCCTACTTTGTGTTCAGCAGCTCATATGTAGCCTGATGTAGCTGACTGCCTAGAAGTTTGTTGTAATTCCAAGTAATAATACCTCAAGTATTAAATGCTCTAGCTAGACCCAGTAGTATACGCTACTGATTTTTACCATGCCAAGATTTTCAGGGGTCAAGGTGGGTTCAGAAACTATGTAGAAGAAAACTTTATAAAAATGGCAATAGATTTTTTTATAACTTTAAATACATTCTTAATTTAAAACCTATACAAAAACTGGTTTTGAACATAGTGTAATAATTAGAGGGCTTATTAATATTAAATACATACACAAATTATGCATAATTGTATTTTGCATTCTCATTTTATTTACTCCATGAACATGACAATGAGAGCATTGTTAATAATGACGCCTGTATTATTGAGAATATGAACTATGATAGAATGACTTTACAAGCTGCAATTTTTTTAGTAGGAAGAAGGGTGTATTGTTTAACAAATTAAAGTGTAGCGTCTTTGGCGAATTCCCTGACAAACAAGAAGAATTCGCTTCCACAAACAAGAAGATTTATGGCTTGTCAAGATGTCATGTATATTGAAGATGTCATTGAACTTTTTTCAACGTACAAGAGTTGATTGGTCACAGACCAATCGAGCAATGTAATCAACTGCTGCTAATTTGCTCGTTGGCATAGATAAAGGAAGTTTTATAATAAGTCTGACTGCTTGTGAATTTTTATTCGACATCACATTACCTTTATCAAAGTTTTTACAAGAACCTGAAAGTGACTTATCAACAACTTAACATTATGCTGATAAGTTTTAAGTTGCTTACTTCTGAGCTGAAGATATTGTAAGCCTTGGATCATCATCTAGTAGTCTAGCAGGTAAACTTTTCTTGAGGCCATCTGGATCATATAAATCAAATTCCCTACGATCTTCAGGCCGCTGATAAACAGTTCTGAATTCATTGATTTCCTTTTGCAACAGCCTTTTACTCTGTAATATTTTTATAGAAGGAATATTGTCATTAAATATAATTCATTAAAGATAACATAATCTGATGAAAAATAAAACATGCAAATGTTTATTACAGTTTATTATTATTACTTTTTTAATAATGTTAAAATGGACTGTTATTTTCATAATTGATTGGTCTCATCTCTTGTGGCGATATTTACCCATCATATCGCAGTAGTAAATAGCACTGATTATGCATCACTCATGCAAAAAAAAAAAAAAAAAAAAAAAAAATCACTAAGCAAAATGCAAGTGATATCAAATATATGGAAGTTTCCATCAAAATATATGGAACATTTGTTGTCTAATGTTAAAATGGACTGTTGAATAATAACAATCGTGCCTGCGTAGACCAACAAATGTTGTTGGTATAAGTTAGAAGTATAGCAGTAACAGCCCTTTACCAACTTTAGTGGTTTGACATTTATGAATTGTGTGTATATCAGACCTTAGAGAACATGTTGGAATATAAACCCAACATGTGTTAATTTAATGTTGCCTGTTGGCTATTTGTCAAGCCTTATTTGTCCCACAGATTAAGAGCAAATAAAAGAGTTTTTTATGTTCTAATTGTTAGAATATGGAGAACAATTAGAATGTGAAATAGATATTGTACAAATCGCCAATATCTAATTACATGGTCTAATTAACAGGGCGCACAGTCTTTCTGCAGAAGGTACACTGCACGAAATATGGTGATTCAAGTAAGTCTGTCAAACAAGTTTGATAATCAGATGATGTATAATTACAACTGTTGAACTGATGGAGAACTCCTGAAATAAAAAAAGTAAATATAACATAATTCTGTTATCTTAATACAAAGTCTAAGTTGCACAGACTGTCTTTAGATAATGTATTACGAAACCGTAGTGATCCTGAGCAGGTCTACAGAGCAAGTGAGTGATGTTTCAGTAGAACAAACTGCATTAAATAGACACTAACAGCGAATTAAATAAGACACTAATTCTGGAAGATATTTCTCATAAGCCAGCCTAGGGTTGTGATTAGCCCAAGCCTAAAGCTGTTTTAATCACATGAATTAGTATTATATCTTAAGAACCCTCTAAGTTCAGTTAATTAACCAAACTTGGACATTTTTTTTGTCCACATGGTCCAATACTAAGTGATATTGATAGCATTATACCAAACACAATATTTGACTAGTCCTTTACATGCTAGTCCTACATTTTTTAAATAAGTCATCATTATAATGTTACATTATCGCTGACTTCTATTATAAAGTGATTTGTAAAAGCATATTTGACTAGTTTTCATAATTAAAAACATATAAGTCAGATATATTAGGGGGGGGTTGTGAAACTAAGATGAGAATGAATAGGCCTACAGTGGTATGATTTATACTTCAATGAAAACTAATAAAAAATATCCTTTTAAAATCTATAGAAGTATGATATTTTCTTTTCTTCATAGAGTTATTGGTTGGTTTATTATGATCATTTTCTTAAGTGATATGAAATTCTTACCTCCTCAATTTGCCTTTCAAATTTCTTTGCAATTTGTATATCACGAGCTTGTTTAAGTAAATATGCATTTTCTTTAGCTTTTTCTTCTTCTTCTAGCGTCTTTTTTTCTGCTATTTGTTGATCTAAGGCTTTCAAATCAACCTAAAATTTTATTAAAAAAGGTTACAAATTGTTTAGATTTTTTAAAAATTTCTGTTGAAGAGCCTAGTAATAGGTTTTCCTAACATTAACTTTTGCACATATTTAAAATAAAAAATTATTAACTACAACCTGTTAGTAGACCTGTGACTAAAACCTGTTAGAGAATTTTAGTGTGACCACTTTCTCAAAAATGTTTGCCTTTTCAAAAATGTATTACCCTATTATGATCCATAATAGTAAATAACACATAACGTTTTGCACAAAATATTAACAATAAATCAACATTTTTGTATAATTTAAAAAAATTAGATATCTAAATAAAATGAACAAAATTTAATAGTGAACTATCAGATTCATCTAATTCATTTCTCAGTTAGCCTAATCAGAAAACTTCATCAGATCGTAAATACATTTCATCTTTATTCTAGAACATGAAAATAATAAATTACAATACTATACATAACGAAAAAAAACAATCAAATAGTTACACTTGCATATAGTAATGAGTTGGGTGCTATCAGCCTATGAGGCATATATTATAGCTAATTTCTATTAAAGGAAATGATGAAATATAATGAGTATCATAATTATTTATGGTATTTTCAAGTTTCAATTGTTTCTCATATATTTCACTATATCCTGTCACTTTCATCTGATTTTTGATGCTGATGACTTTTTTTCGATATTTCATTTTTTGCAGCCCCTTTGTCAGTTCCCTCTGTGTTCCCACAAGTTACATAGCCCTGTGACAACTATTAAAGATAATATTTTTAATCATCTCTCAAATATAACTACTGGGAACAATATGATCCTTTAAGTTTTTAAATTTATTACATTTACTACAGGATAGGTAAATTAGGGTATTATTATGAATTCAATAAATTTAATTTATTTAGGCCTATTTGCTGGTAACAATATATATGGAAGCAGCTGATCTGTTACTATGAAAAGAATAAACTTTAATAAAATCAGCTGACTAATGTGCTATATTTCAATAGACAAAATTATGTCTAATCAGTTACTATATAGCCTAAGGTTAAATTTCATGATTTTTAGATTTTATTTTCTCAGTTTTTATGTTGAAGTAAATTTTTATACAACACTTAATCATTAATACTCTATGGGCCTTTTTACAGAATGAAAAGTAGTCTGTTCACTATTTCGTTAAATACAAAATAATATCAGAAATTTATATTACAATTTTTTGTATGTAGGCTACTTTCATCTTAGGTTATTCAAATTTAATGACAATTTTGTTCATATCTGTCATTATGAACGTACCCTACACAATCTGTAAGAGAAGTTTTAATGTCAAACACCATGTTTTAAATATAGATTGATTAACTTAAAAGTTTTTACCCCAATAAGCCTTTGTTTTGCATTAAAAATTCGAGACTTTCTTTGTTCTTCATATTGACGTTTTTTCTCAATAAGTGCAGATTCCCGTAAATCTGCAGGTAGCGCAACTTGAAAATTTAGCATTACTTGTCTCAAAAAACTAAATTATAATTGACAAAAATTGATAGACTACTAATATAAAAAAATATAATCAAACAGAACTTAAACTAAGCTAAAACGTAAACAATTTGAACAATAACAGTTGCTATAGTAACTTGATAGTATGAAATTCCTGCCAGTGGTACCAACCACATAAGTAATAAAAATGCAGGCCTTTATCTAAATCATAATTTTAAAAAAATGTTACTATATTATACGGTTATGTAGGGGTGGAGATAATGTACTCTACACAACTAGATTTATACTTTCTAGTTTAATTCATCTTTTCTGAAAAGTTTCACGGAAGGTACGCCGCCCACTTGTAAAGGTTGTGGAATTTAGGCTTTTCATTGCTGAGCGTTTACTAAGTGCAAGTAATTATATAACCTGTCTTATTGGTAAAATAAAAATATTAACCTATTAATTATTTTATATGCCTTCATGAATAACCCAACTATAAGCATTTTACTTTTGTTATAATCGTTAAAATTTTCCTATTTTAAAGCTACGTTTATCATAAACGTTTGCAACAATTTTTGCACCACAAATGTTGAGCAAGAAAAGTTGACAGCAAATATTGACAACAATATTACAGGTTGTGTTATTATTTTGGTTGTCAATATCGCATAACTTTTTCACTCACTTAATTTGATTTCAGGATGACAAGTATGGAGGAAGTAGTATTTGTCACAGCAGTTTGTGTTATTTTAGCCAAAGAGAAACAACTTAGGAGATTGTGGATAACCTTCTCTCATCCTGTAGTTATTTTGGCCTTTGTAGGCTTCACTTTGAAATTGCACTATTAAAGATTTAATTTTGAATCTGTTTTTTCTGACCTTCATTTTGGTAAAAATATTACTCCAAGCATAGTTTTAGAGGTTTTTATTTTTGAAATCAAAGGAGAAGCATTGGTGGAAAGGGAATTTGAGGTATTTTGCCAACATTGTTTCTTGGTCCCAGAGGACCATTAACATTAAGTATAATAAATGTCAATAACACTCTTTGATCTTTACCAAGTACCAGTGGATAATGTGTCAATGAAAAAACTGATGATAAGGTGAATATTGACAACAAATGTACTATAGTTTTTGTAAAAGTTGTCAACTTTTGCTGGCAACATTGTTGCCAATTCCAGTATAAAAGCAGCTTAAGTTTCCAAAAATATTTTATCAAAATTGTTTTAGTCTTAACATGTGTGATTTGTTATTGACCCAAGCAGCTGCATGTGACTGACATTAAAAAATTAGTCTTGCAGAAAAGCTTGTAGACACTTGAAAGTAATGACACTATCCCTAGTTCTTATATAAACAATATAACCTACACTGTATATCAAAATATCTGTCATACTATAAAAAATAGATGTAAATGAGGATGATTATATGTACCTGATTTATAGATTACCTAAAATTAGGCCAGCACAAGCTTTGTAGGTTAAAAAAACCTTTTCAAGCTGATGTAGTTTTAATTGAATAAATTCCAATTAAAATTAAAAAATATTTAATGTTATAATGGTTTGCAAAAGTTTTTATTATCTACTACCTTAAACTGCTTCATTATCTAGGCAGAATTAAGGTGATTTCTTTTTGTGATGTTACATTTTTTTGTTACAATACTATATCTGCAGTCTCGATGTTTGGGCTGTAAATGAATAAATTTTCAATAACTCTTTAAGCACCCAATGTATAACTTACCATGTGGTAAATACAATTCCTTCAAGTTGACACCTTAATATGGACCTGGTTTGGCCTTGAGCTTTTTGATGGTCATACTGTAGGTAGGCCTACTTTAACTCTTGAGCACCCAATGTATAACCATGTGGGAAGTACAATTCCTTCAAGCTGACACCACAATATGGACCGTGTTTGGCCTTGATGGTCATACTGTAGGCCTACTTAACTGGGAATTGTAATTGTTTAAAACTGAAGAAATTTATTGGTTAATTCACTCGAAATTACATGTATTTGCACCATAATATCATTTCCCCTTTTTCGTTGCAGGTCATAATGCTTACTTTGATGATGTTATTCTGCAAATGTTTAATGCAGTCTTGCGCCATTACACAATATTGGAAAGTTCAAATTTTGATGCAAAATGATCAGCGAGTCAATCTTTAGTTTGAAGCAGTACAATAGCATTCCTGGTACATTCAATGACTTTAAAAACTCGCACTTTGGTTTTCATCATAAATGCAGGTGTTTCTTCTTGGATGAATTGGCTCATTTGCATTGCCATTGAGTTCGTGCAATTTTAGGCAATGTTTAGAAATATTTTGTGAAAGAAAATGTTTGGGTGTTTCAACAATGTTACACAACACATTTGTCAATAAGTTATCCAGCATTTTCACCTATGAGGTTTTTGTCTTCTAAAATTTGCAGGAGCTTTTCAGCAAATACCTGTTTTTTTGCCTTCTGAGATTGAGGACCTCATATTTGTTGTTAATTTGACTTTACTCACATGCTGCCAGATAGTTGAATGATTTAATCATGTGGTTTTCAGCTGATTAGAGAATACTAGACAGCGCTTGATAAAAATCACCTGCTATTAACAACAACACACCTCCATTTCTCACAAACATGAATTTGTCTCGACAGCATTAAGATTCATGTCATCTAGTAAGTTTTGGATTGTTTTATTCAGTGCTTTGAAGGACTGTGGGCCTGTGATTTGTGATTGTTTCATATGATTGCACTGCATTGTTTTAATATTTGTCCACATACTAATTGCCGGGAATTCATGTTTAGCTGCATTTGACTGTAATTTTAGTCTGGAGTATGCTGTTTGTTTGCCATCTATAAATGTAGCCACTATTTCTAATGAAACCAGAGAGCAGTGGCTATTTCTTCATTCTGGCTAAGATTCAGTTGATTAAAAATATTTTGCTGTGTCTTTAGGTGAAACCAGAAAAATATTACACTGCTTAAGAAAAGAGTAAAAACTTGTGGCAGTAACTCGAGTCTTTTGTACTGGATGCAAGTTCAGATGTGTAATCTAGAAACTTGAGATGTACAAGTTCAGAGAAGCAGCAGACTGACTGGTGACTTAACCATTTTGACCATCAAGCCCTTTGTCACTTTAAAACATTGTAATTTGTTTGTGTTTATTTCATTTTACAAGTAATAAAATGATATGTAATTAAATTATTATAGAACACTCAAAAACATCACTTTGATTTCAACTCATAAGAAATTCTTGAATGAGAATATATCACTTATCTCGTTAAATTTAAAATACTCCCTCCCCAGGCAAAGAAGTAAACTTCTAAATCCTGAGACAATTCTTCTGCTGCCTAAGATCGATAGGCCAAAAATATTCTTCACTTAAAGCTATTTAACTTTTTCAAAAAAAATAATGGCTTGAACAAGGTAGTGTACAGTAAAACAAATTACTGTATAGTTAAATAAAATATATAATTAGCTATTAATTTACAATATATGTACATTTCAGAAGTTGTACGTACAAATACATATAATAATAACTATCCTTCACTCTTGCTTTATAACACACTTAGTATTAAATAGTTTCATATGCACTAAGATTATAATCATTGAACAATGGTTCCTAAACTCTAGTTAAGTGAAGTGCATTACACTGTGCCAATTTTTATTCCTTTTATATTTAGAAAAAGCAATTTATTTAACCGTAATTAATATTCAATTTTATTATACACCTAACAGAGTCAATTCATTTTTGGTTTAGGTTTTATGAGATCACCTAACAATTGCTAAAGTTAAATAGCCTGTGAAAGCAGTTAAAAATATAAAATTATATACTAATTAATAATTATACAAAAGCTTACATGAAATATCGCATTAATCTTCCTTTTCAAAAAAAAGAAGAAAAAAAATTATTTCCGATTATTGTAGTATTCCTATAAGTATGGTACGATGAAATTTCAACTTTTTAAACTTTTGTGTTATAAAATTGAAATTTTGGACATACATTTTTGTACAGCATACAGTTAATTAAGAACAAATCAGTAAGTTAAACACATCATATCATCTAAGCAGTTCTTAAAATACACAAAAAATAAAAAATATTTTCTGAAATATTTCTTTATAATTTTAAAACAATTAGCTATAAAATTAGACACAATTTGCATATTAAAGAAAAACCTATCCATTTCTACATTAAAGTAGAAGTACAGTAAACCTTCTCATATCTCATGTAATGTATTAACTGGGTGGACTGAAAATCAGAGTATGGAGTATGACAAAAATAAATACTATCAAGTCTGGGTTTCATTACCTAAGAAAATTAGTCTTCGCATGTGTGTCGGAGATCTGTAGTAACGTAAACATGTTCTAGCCAATGGATTTTGTTTCAGCACAAGTGCTTGGTGTTACACAGTAAAGTGTTCCTGATGAAATAAACTGTTTTTAACCGAACTTTTACAATACTATTTCATCAACATACCTTTACAAATTATAAAAAATTAAATGGTTTATTTTGTTATACAAGTGGATCACTTCCAGAAATATTTCCACTTCAATAGTGCTTTGTGTCTACTGAACATCACTATCCACTTTAAAAACATAGTTTGCTGACTCTTTGGCCTAAAAATATTGATAATTTCAAAAAACAGCTATCACATACCAGATATTAGACGGTCTACTATATAACTATAATGTTTGAAACAAAATGGCAGGCACCAAAATGCTTGATTAATTTTTTTTTTAATGTAATTCCATGAGCTATAGCAGCCAAATGGGTTGACCAACAGATAAAGTCACTGAGTTCTTTGTGTAAAATTTTAGTTGTATGGTTATAATAACTTAATTCACATGGGTAGTTGTTACAATTTAGGGTTATGGTCCAACAATTTAACTTTTTTTACAAAAAAAAATACTGTATTATAATAATAACTTGTTTTTTAATAACAAAAGCTTCTCTTGTAAACATACAAATTTACTTAAAACAAAATTTGAAAGTCAACTTTCAAATTAATGAACTGTAATTTTAATTTCTTGAAAAATACTACAGTGAAGCACGTAGCAGCTAATTTGTTACATGTGGAAATGAGAAAAATGTATTGTTAGTAAGAGGGTAAATCGTAGCAGTAGAATGAATTTAGTTTGTAAGAGGCTGAATACAGTTTATCCAAACTTTTTAATAACTTCAACTTCCCTCGTAGATTAAAATTATCACATACACACACAGATGCCACAATACTAGATACGAGGGTTGATCAAATATAAACGAGACTGACTTTCTAAAAACTTTTCCGTTGGACATTGAACTCTAAAGGGTGGGGTTTCAGGTAGCCTGGGAGGTTTGGGACGGGCGTAGACGGGCAACATTTCCGTTCAGACCCTTCAGTATAAAACTATACAATGAGTGAGAGTGAAGTACACGTTTCCGTGGAGCAGAGAATTATTATTAAGTTTTTGGCCAAGGAGGGGGTCAATCCGACTGAAATCTTTCGTAGATTGACGGCTCAATACGGGGACAGGACCCTGTCAAGAGCTCGCGTTTTGCTTGGCACAAGGAATTCGCCAAGGGCGGAAAGCAGTAGAAAACCTCAGCCATGATTGTCGCCCGACCACTTCCGTCCACGGACGAAAACATTGATGCTGTTCGGAAGCTCCTGGATGAAGACAGGCGTATATCGCTGCGATTTATTGCAGATGAACTCCAGTTGAGCTATGGTAGCGTTCAAAAATCGTTACATCAAACCTGGAACTCAGCAAAGTATCTGCAAGGTGGGTTCCACGAATTTTGACCGACGTTCACAAACGGAATCGTTTGGAGATTTGCCAGCGACTATTGACCCAATTTGAACGAGATGGTGAGGCATTATTAAACCGGATTGTCACCTGTGACGAAACATGGGTTCACCATTACACTCCCGAGTCGAAACAGGCAAGTATGGAGTGGCGGAAGAGGGCGCCTCTGAAGGCCAAATCACAATCGTTGGCCGGGAAGGTAATGGCCACAGTATTTTTCGACAATCAAGGCGCCTTTCACGTCGATTTCCTCCATCAACGACGCACAATAAATGCACAATATTATTGCGATGTTTTAGAGGTCATAAAACAGTCTTTTCGTAGGAAAAAAATCTAAACCGCAAGAAATGTCATTCTTCTTCACGATAATGCCCGACCACATTCGCGAACGCTACGAGGCTTAAACTCGATCAAACTAGCTGGGAACCAATGGAACATCCCCATACAGTCCAGACTTATCACCCTGTGACTATCACCTGTTTGGGCCACTCAAAGAGGCGCTTGAGGCCAGCGTTTGAAGATGATTCTGCGGTGGAGACCTTCGTGCTCCAATGGCTCAATGAACGCCGAGAACTTTTTACGAAGATGGAATTAAAAACTTCCAATCCGGTGGGAAAAATGTGTTACTCGTATGGGAGACTATGTAGAAAAATAAGTTGTATCAAGAATAATTTGTAAGTAAGCAATAATTTTTTTAAAAAATCAGTCTCGTTTATATTTGATCAACCCTCGTAGAATTAAATTTCCTGAACTATCAACTACAATAATATTATATAAAAGAACTTTCCAAAAATGAGAGTACAGTAGAGAATCAGTTATCCGAATATTGATCATCCAGATGATTGATTATATAAACAGCCGTGAAATTTGTACCTTTTTGTTAATTTTGAACAAAAATATGAAATTTGTTCATATTTTGAATTTTGTGCGCTTCGACGAGATACACAATTTGAACATATAATATTTCTACTTTTAACAGGCAGATGCACCACAGTGCCTTCCAGCCTTGAACCTCTCTCCATTATCACAAAATCACTTTGGCAGTCAGTACTGCACTGAATTGTGAATCCTGCATCAGTTTGCGCTTAGCTGTCTTGCTGAACAAGTCTGTATTAATTTTTAATACCATAGCGTGTTAAAGTGTTGCATATTTGTAGTGTGAATGATTTTTTTCAAGAGTAAGTGAGTCGTTTTTAAGTATAGTTGATAAACTCAACATTTTAGAACAGTTAAATAAGGTAGCAAATGGAGGCTAGTGTAAGTCGCTAGTAACAGATATTAAAAAAAAAAAAAACAGCAACTCAAAAAGTTTGCTTCAGCTTTACATAGTGAAGATAGGAGTTTACATAGCAAGATTATGAAGATGCCAGAGAACCAGGAACTTGAATTGGCAACGCATGCATGGTTTATGCAATTTAGAAGTCAAGGGCAACCAATCAGTGGTCCTATATGTGAAAAGGCATTTGAAATGAACACATGATTAAATGGCAAACCAGATTTTATGGTAACTACTGGCTGGTTGCAAAAATTTAAATACAGGCAAGAGGTTAGATATTCAGGGTGAAAAACTTTTAGCTGATTTTGTTGTTGCTGAGCGTTTCTAACAAACATTTAAAGAAATAGTATATAAGGAGTGGTATGACAGATTGAATATCTATGATGCTGGTAATACTAGTCCGTACTGAAAAAAACTGCCAATCAATTCCTTAGTTTCTAAACCTGAAACAGTGGTTCCTAGATATAAAGCAAGTAAATTGTGCATTACAGCAATGATTTGAGCTACCGCTAAAAGCTGCCTTTTATTAATGACCGGCAAATCACAAAAACTAAAATGTTTTTAAGAAACAAAAAACCTACCTATTATTTACAAAAATCAGAAAAGTGCCTGGACAGACAGCAAATTGTAAGATTTATATGGAACTGTTATTATTCCTGAAGAAGGTGATACAATTCAGTTTCTATCACTGAAAAGACAGTGAGATTTAGCCACAAGTTTCCTTTCTGAATTTGAAAAAAATTCAGATTTCTTCTTCAAATAACTGTTACAGTAAATCTATTTGTCAATTTAAAATTAAAATTATTTGAATGACATTTATCTTTGTTTAAAAATATGTATTAATATAATTGGAAATTTTTAACATTGTAACAGTATTGTATTTTACTGTACTTTTACATGACCATAGTAAACTCACAGGCACACGCAGATGTATACATATGTACTGTACTGTTCTGTTGTTACTCTCACATTGAAGACATACATATCAATTATCCGAATTATAGAGGCTACAGACAAGGCGATCCCAAATTAATTTGAATAATCAATTCTCTACTATATTCATAATAATTTAAAATTGTGTGTGTAAGTTCTTTAAAACCCTTTAAAATCTTGTTCTAAACATCAAAATCATTCTAGGCTCATTTGATCCAATCCTTATGGGAATTGGCTAAAATAATGAGTTTCTTTAAGAGAAAAACAAAAACTGAAGATTATTTCGTACATAGCTGACATTGACAAAAGAGAATTTCAAACAACATAGTAAGTGAACATTTTCACATCTGGTGTACAGCAAGGAAACAATGCACTACCTCTGTACCTAACTGCACACAATCCTATACAATCCTATTTAGTAAGAATAGGCTTATTATGGTTTGTCAAAACATTATCTCAAAGTATGAATTGTATTATACTGCTTTTATACAATCATTAAAAATTTAAAACACAATATATTTTAAGTTTACAAATAATAAACAGAAATCTGCTATGATAGTTATTTGACAGTGTCATCAACTTTATGACATTGTCGAAGTCAAGTAAAACTTAATGTATCAATATGTTTATACTAAAAAAAAAAATTATATTATAAAACAAATCTAATTGCATCACTCCCTAAATAACAAAAATCCTGAAAATATTTATGAAAAACAGATATTGAATTATAAACTATTACAATACATTATTTTATAATAGAAAAAAATATTTTAAGCTTAATCCAGCTAGGTATAAAGTTTCCGAAAAGTGGGAATACAAGGCTCACGTTGTGAGACCATACAGAACCTGTTTCCATATAATGGTGCAAAAAGAGTTTAGTTTCTTGAATATTTTTGTTTATTTGAACAAACAAATAAGCATATCTGAACATACAATATACAGAAATATAACACAGTGTACAATAGTTTATTTTTGTTACTGTATAAATGAAAATATATTTAGTTAAAATAGAGTCAAGTGTCAGTTAAGAATAAGTCTACCAAAGTGTCAGTGCATTAGAGGTATGATAAATACTATTTTTTTAATAAATAATCACATCCTATCAACAGAGTGTTCGTTCGAAGTTCCTAATAAATGTTATGAAGTATTTTCCTTTCATAAAAAGTGTCCACTCATTAGATTTGTTTAATAAGAGAGATTTCATTGAATTATGTTACAAAATTATGGTACTATAAAATCATATTAGTTGCATGAAATTTTATACAGAAACATCCGCTGACTAGTTCAAAGAATGCCAGATAACCTGATTAAGTGGGAATTGACTGTCCAAATTTTGTATTATTTTCTGTGATATTTTCTTTCCAAGAAACAGCAGATTCAGGGCTCCCAGTTTAATTTCTGCCGTAATACTATTATTGCTATAACTTTTATATTTCAAAAAGTATTATATTCACCAATGGATATAGATAATTAAAAACAAATATTATATTCATTTATGCAGAGTACAAAGAAACTTACAGAAAATACTATGTTTTCTTTTTGTTCAGAACAAAAATAAGAATGAAAAACAAGTGAATATATTGCAAAGTCTGCTATAGATTCATAGATGTCTATACTTTATACCAGTTAGGCTAATGAGAACATGAAAACGAGGGATCATGGACAACAGACTAAAAGATTTTGACAAATTACTCTGAGGTTGAAATCTATTTTGTAAACAAACTCCTCTAAATAGTTTAAAGATCCATCGAGAGTCAAAGTTAAAAAAAAACTAATAATGCAGTTGATAACCCTTTTCAAGCCGCAGAGGAGTTTTAGAAGCCAGATTTTAGATGTGTTACTGTTTACTAGTAATTTTATTTGTTACAAAATATTATATAATATTACTCATTTGAACAGTATTTCATATAACTTATGTAAACAGTACAAAGTTGCGCCTAATTGCAAGAGGTTAAAAATATTAATATAACCAGAACAATGAATAATGTATATGCACTGTTTGTACTGTTTATATTCTTTTCCGATCAAAGTATATTAAATAGTGAATCACTACTACCTATATACATATTATTCTCGAATATAATTCTGAAACTTTATGTCTAGTGTGAACTAAGTTAAAACATTTCTTGTACAAGAAAATAAAAACAAAATAAATATCCTTTCATAAAATATTATAACAAAAAAAATACAATAACTTCCACGAATAAAAATTTTCAAAAACAATCCAAACTGAATAATGTTTACTACAGCGTGCACAATTACTATCCTACCTATATAAATATTTATATAAAATATCCTAGACAATTTTCTCTTATAAAATACAGTCCACTAAAATGTTCAAAAAAACATAAATTGTTCAAAAAACAATAAACCTTTCAAAGTGAATCTTTGATAAATATGAGCACAAAATATATTAAACTAATCATGAGATTTAGCTACTAGACGTTCAACAAATAGATCTTGCACTCTACGTGTAACAACTCCTGTCGCCTGTTTTGGAGGAGAGATCCCGCTTTCAGCATCTTCTTCTTTGTCATCATCATTCAACAAACGCTTGCCCACTCTGCTGTCAAAACTTCCAACTTGAATCATTTTGTTTATAGCCATTAAGTCCTGAGAAACAAAACTCATTTTTAGATTTTAGCGTTGGTAAACAAAAATTGATGTTATAATAAAATAATTAATTTATAATAAAATAAATTTCAGCTCTTTAATAGCAAGTTTAAACTTGTTTACCATAAATGTATTATTTAGCTCTATTATTTTTATAGCATTTGACTAATTAAAATTTTTTTGAAATGCAGTAAATATTTGTTAATCCTAACATTGCTAGTTTCAAATGAAAATTTGATGCTAAAAATTATGCAAGAGAAATAACGGAATGAACTAAATTCAATAGAAGAACAATATAATTACGCAAATAAAAATTTATACAGATACGAAAGTTACAATAATAAGTGCAATGTCAGTCCTTCCACTACTAAAAATAAAATGCTGTATAGTTTAATCTAAAAAAACACCAAATTAAAAAATGCAATACAGTAAAATAATGGGGAAAACACATTTCATATCTTTTCTGTTCATACCTAACTAACTAAAAATAAATACTTTACAGTATATCATTATGATTTTAAGGAAATACGATGAAGTGAGGTTTGTAGAAACTTGAACCTAGAAACCACTTTAATATTAAAAAAATCACTTCTACCTTCTAGCTTAAAGGGAGAAAGTCTGTGTATACCAAAAGCCTTTTTGAAAAATTTGGCGTTAACCACAATCCTTCCATGAAAAAAAGGTGGTGTTAGACTATCCATTCCCGGCTCTGAAGATGTTAATAGGAACGGAGGCTTACTGAACTGAGCAGAAGCTCTCAGTAATGCTTAGAAGGTGGCAGTGTGTCTGGTAGGTTAGGTTGCTTACATCCAAAATGTTCAGAAACATTCTGCCATCTACATAGATGATTGTTGGGTTTCCTACTGGTATCAAGAGGACGAATAAATAAACGAACAGTTCACAATCTTCAGAAATAAACTGTCTATATGTATTCAAGTAAAAGCAAATCATAGTTAGCAAAAAAATACAAAGGTTTATTATTACCTTCTCTTCTGCGATCAAAATCAAAATTACTTACTTTTCAAGGAAGCAAGTATTCAATACACTATCCAAAGAGGCAAGAATAAGTGAAACTGAAGTTTTTAGGCTGCATGTAGGTAGTGGATCTGTAGTACATATTTATTGTACAATATGTTGATTTCTACATGTGTTCAATGTAAAAAAAAAATGTTAATGTAAACGTTAGAGGCTTTCAACAAAGTATAAAACAATATTTCGTGAGAAATTATTTTCTTCATGGATCATTCGACAGCATCTTATGTCTATGGTAAACATACCAAGGTTTGTTTACAACCTCTGGCTTGTGCATTTTATTTCTTACTGACACATGTAAGATATCTGTACACTATCTGAATGTTAAAAAATCCACAACATATTAAAACATACAGTTGATCTTACCTTAGCTGGACTCCTGCTGAAACAATAACTAAGTGGTTTTGTTGGTGAAGGTGGAAACACTTTGGGGTCAGCTGAAGCTAGCACTCTGATGTACACAGGGTGTTTCTCTGACACTCTCTTCCTTGGCGACTTTGGATGGGTCTGATTTACAAAGAGCGGAGACAGTGTGATGTTCTCATTCTGAAACATAAAGCATCCATGAAAAAACTGTACAAAATACAGATTTTGTATTATACTTTTACAAAATTACCTTTTATTATTTTTTTTATAAAGTACTTTTACTTTATAACTGTACTTTAGTACTTTTTAGTCCAATTAACTGGACTAAAATGTTTGAATTGTTCTAATAAAATTAAAAATCCACTAACCAGCACTTTTTCCAAGCAGGCTGTCAAACAACTGCACATACATCTTGTAATTTTTTTATAAAATTATTATAACACATAATATTGTTCTAATGTGTATTGGGATGGCTCATGCCAGCACTGTTACTCATTTAGCACCACCCAGGGGACACGTACAGCTTAAGGTTTGCTGCGGATGCGAGCAACTTTGTCCCCTGAGATGGAGGCCATATCTAAGGCTTTTCTCCTTCTGCTGAACACTTCGCATAAACACCAAAACTGTGTAATACTGACAGATTCCAAGGCAGCAGTGCAGGCCCTATCATCATCACCGGGCAACAATCTTAAAGAAATACATCAAATGTTACGAACGCTTCAAAAATTAGGCAGAAATATAGTGTTCCAATGGACACACCCTTCTCATGTAGGTGTGCCAGGAAATGAGGCTGCAGATGAGCTGGCAAAGAAAGGTTCACTTCTACCCCAACACAAACATTTGCCCAATCCAAATAAGGCAAAAGCCATGCTCAAAAGTACAATTAAGAAACAGCAGATGGAAAAAATGAAGAGCATAGCAAAAGGTAAACGCTGGGAAAATATAGACAAGGAATGGGACGGACTGAAAGAAAAACCAAGGAGACAATCAGTGGCACAGTTCCGTCTTGACACGGATCATGACTGCCTCGCCACCCACTTGAAGTCTACTCCTCTGAAATGTGCCCTCTGTGCCAAGAGACAAACTCAAATATGAACAAGGAACACCTGCTGACATGCCCTGGATTGAATGCTGATTCGAGACGACAGAAGAGCTTCGCTCGGCTGTATTGGGAGGCAAGGAGGCTGATGGACTGGAGTCCGGGCTAGCCATAGGAAACAACAACATATTGTTCTAATATAAAATAGTGTTTAAGAAAATTACACTTGATATTATGCAATTAAAAATTAATTTTTTTTTTTGGAAAAACATTTTTTACTCCTTCCCAATGTCAACTGTCATATCCAAAATGTTACATAAGGTTTACTGTTGTGTTTAGTTTTAGCAAAATAGCCTAAATGTTTTTGTTTTGGGGCACTGTCCACTATAAGAGAATCGGTGATGATCATGTTTTAAACGGTATTTCAAACAATCAACCTTTGTATTTATTTGCTGAACAAGTAAATAAATTAACTTTATATATGTTAATGTCATGGTTGTTGTTCTTGGCCTAATTTCTGAAAATTTAAAAGTATTTTAATTTTGATCATGATTACAGATTTATAACATGATTACCAAATTCGAAATAAAAATACAAGTTAGCCTAGAGTTCACAAGTGACTTGGAATTGATTATAACAAACCCTTTCTTTTGTAACGGTTCTGAAATTTTCAATAGTTAATAGATTTGGAAAAAATTAATGTTTTTGTTTTGGGGCATTGCCCACTATATTTAAGAGAAATTGAAGATTCAGTGATGACCATGTTTCAAAGGGTATTTCAAACAAATGTTTTCTCTTATTATTTTTTTTTATGTTTCCTCAACTCTTCATCACTATTTTATTTTCAATATTATATAAACAACTGAAATCATAATCAAGTGTACAATTAGAATATTAAAATAAAACTTTATATACAATTAGAAACTAGTAAAGTTGATTTAAACAATTATGAAAGTCTCATAACTAAAGTTTTAGTTCCTTGTAAGAAAGACCATTCAATTTATGAGATCTTTAAATAGGAAAATATTATGTCTGATGGTACAATATATGGTAACACTTCTAGATCACACCACTTGTCAACAGTGAGTGGAGTATCAACTATTTTCTTCATACTGATGAGTAATATCTTTAATGCAGGATCAAGTCTTTATTGCTGAGTTTAACCAAATCAGAATCACATATGAAGTATCCAGATTCTACAAATGTTTCTCCAGCTAGTTTTGTACGAAACAAATCCACTATATTTAATTTTGTCTAGTTACTTATCTTTGGAATACAGGGAGTGTATTTGTCATAAGCTTGTAGTCAAATTTATAAACTTAATATAATTTTACATTCAAAGTGTGACGAATCAAATATTTCTTACTTACATCTTGTGCGTGTATCTAGTATCAGCCACACGTTGTCTCATAAACAATGCTGGCCAGTCTCAAAAAGACTTTGCTCATCAGTATCTTCTCAAGGGTGCATTACTGTTTCAGTTTGGTTTTTGACATCTTTGGCAGCGCTTTCTGACCCGAACACTGCAGAAGGATGTGTTGGAGGATCTCCTCTTGTTCTTAACAAACTGAACAGATTGCTGATTCAGCCAGTCCAAAATGGAAAAGGTATGCCAAAAGTGACAATATGTCCGGTTCTTGCTCTAGATGTAAACGTGTTGATCGAGGGATTCCTTTTGTAAATTGCTGTGTTGTTCAGGGCTTTCTTCACTGAATGGAGATTACAACCGTTTCTTCCGTTACTCCATTGCTCAACTCATTTTGTTTGTAGAGTTCTGTTACAAAACACGACTCGGGCACACAACGATAGATTTCTCAACCTAGCCACTCTGAACTACATTATCTTGCAAACTACAATGCCCAGGAACTCGGTGAAACCAAATCTTTCTATCTTTTAATTCATTAAGTATATGACGAATGCCCCTGTGACAGTAGTCTGATGGTTTATACTGTTTTAAAAGCTGCAATGCACTCTTTAATATTACTGGAAATGCAGACATACTATCTATCCACACTGGTGATAAGAACTATGGCTGCATTAATAACCAGCAACTCTAGTGTGCTTGATGCAGAATGTGCGGGCACACAGAATGGCTCATTAGTAACACCCACAAAGTATCGCGCTACAGATTTGAGTTGTTGATCCAGTGAACCATCAATGAAAATATTGTAGTAATCTTCATAGTGGTAGTTGATAAGCGTCTAGTGAAGCTGCACTTTGCACTTCAGGAAGATCTCTCTTTGAGACACTATCAGGAATATGGGAGTCTGATGCTGGAAGGGCAGAAAGTCCAAGGATGTTTTTAATTCACTACTGAAATCTTCTCAGGTAGGGATTTCGATGAAGGAAGATACACTGTGGTGAAAGGAATGTTTATATTGGGGTCCTTGTTTGTGATTGTAGTTGTGATAATAGTCAAACATACATTGTACGTTTGAAAATATATCAAACATTTCTTAGTTCTCCAAGAAAGTCTTCAAAAATTTTTTGAGCTTGGACTGTCTCAAAGAATTGTTCAGATTACTGTAACTCAGATCATCAACTGCAAGAACTGGATAAAGAGAAGATATATGCAGTATTGTTCCTGGTTTAGGATAATTATTCAAAATGACATACCTTTTCCAGAAAAGGTTGTTTTTCAGTTATGAAGCTTGAGCTCACAACAGTTCTAATTACAGCACATAGTGTTCTACAAAAAAAAAAAACAAACTTTGAATTTGTTAACAATTGGGAGTATGATGCACTTTATCTACTCTACTTTATGTACTTTATCTACTTTGTTGGGTCTATTTTTTCCTCACAAATGATCAGTTAAATGGTACCAAGAAATAATTATGGAGTTCTTGGCTTTACTACATCTTGATGAACATAACTGCTGACTACAGCTAAATGGAACAATTGCACACAAGGCGAACATCACTATGCAATTCTATATAAAGTTGATAGACTTTTTGAATTACTATTAAAATAAAAATGTCACTCAATGTAATGTATGTAAAAATGTTAACGTATGCATTAAAAATCATAGTGGACACTTATAAATTTGTAATACGTTTTGTACTTACATCATTTTGAAAATTAATAAAAATATTCAAAAAAAATAATTACTGGCATTTGGTTTGTGTGACTTTTCAAATCACCTGGTAAAGACTGCATTTACCAACGTCTCTTGAATAATGGACTAGATAAACTAAAGCAATTAACTGACTGAACATACCGATTGACATTTTCCAGCGAACTTTCTGGCAAAATTCTGCAGTTTCTGAACATACACAGTGTTGTAAAACTTTATAATATCACACCTATCCTCAACTTCAGCCACCATAGGAACTACTCCGGTTGAAATATTGCCTGGCACCACGCTTGAAGACCGAATCGGCTCTTCTGTAATATTAAACATGTAAAATTTACTATAAATTATAATTATTATATAAATATAAAAAATTCTGCGCTTAAGAATAATATAAACCACATAATTATATATATATATATATATATATATATATATATATATATATATATATATATAAAATGTATTGATCGCCTCCTATTCTTATAGTAAAAATATGTAATTTTCTCTACTGAGGCCAACAAAATCCCAAGAATCCCTCTACAGTGGCAAAACATGTGCTCATTTCCTCCTCTTCTACCCTATTTCTCAGTATGCTAACACATCATTCGTTAAAATCAGGGCATCAATTGAACGAGTGTTTTGTGACTAGTACATCAGGGATTCTCCCCAAAAAATTTATGAAAACTAAGTGCTAAACTGAGAGCTTTAGGTTTTCTGAGTGAAAAATGTGCTTTGTTTGATAATAAAGTAAACGTACAGAAAACTCCACAATTTTGATGTCAAATGTAAGTGCACAGAAACTTTGTTATAGTAAGTACAGCAGTGGGCCTACTGCAGTAGCAAAGTAAAATAAGTCAACATAAACCTACAGTTGCATCGTGAGACATCTAAGTAAATGACTGACAACCTTAAACTCTGTCTGGATACACGTTTGATTAAACTTTGCAAAGAAGTACATGAATAACTACCACTGGTTGGGAAACCCTGGTCTACAGTGTGACTGTAATCAACAAAATTACCTAATTTTTATAAAACTCATAATATGGTGCACAGAGAACAAGATAAAGCAATAGAGGTCTGAGGGGCCCTGAATTTTATAGGTCAGGTCAGGCCAATTGAAAAGCCCGACCTCGTTTCGGGCTAGTTTACAATTCGGGCCAAAGACGGGTCAGGGCAAGTAAATATTAACTTTTATTTTTAGGCAAGAGTTTACGCAATATGCATACATTTTTTTTTTTTTTTTTTTGGTGTTTAACGTCTGACTATTGTGCACACTTGGGCTAATGCAGACGATGGGATGATTTATAGCGTATGAAAATGCCAAGCCCTAGCCGGGAATTGAACCCGGGTCCTCGGGGTGAAAGCCTAGTACGCTATCCACTAGGCCACCGAGGCGGCTACAATACGCATACATATTTTCAAGTTAAAATATGTAATAAACAAATAATATATACAAAAAATAATTTAATTATCGAATGTCATGTGTCTAACCACTTACAATCATATTCTATTAGTATTAATCCATAAAGCCAACTGTTGTTGAACTGTAAGTGAGCGCAATATTATTGGTTAGTTTTATTTATTATTGTGTTACTACAATGAGAAGGGACCAAATGGACTATGCATGTTTACAAATAGTTTCCTCTTTTTTCCAGACAAAAATCAAATGAAAATACTCAACACTATGGTTGTAAATGAGAAATTCGATTTTACCACCATTTTTTTATTTGGATATTATTTGGGTGCTGGAGAGAATTTATTTATCCCCATTTACAATCGTGGTTTTGACTAACCAGTATCACACAGATTGGCAGTATTGAACTCGAAACCAACAGAGCCCATATTGTATTGACCTGTGATGGTGTTAACACAACACAAATTTTGCACGCCCATGTAATCGGCCCGTGGCAGTATTAACACAAGTTTTGTGCGTCGATATAATGGGCCCATAGCAGTATTCACACAACTTTTGCACGCCTATGTAATCGGCCTGTGGCGGTATTAACACAACTTTTGTGGACCTATATAATCAGCCCGTGATGGTATTCACACAACTTTTGTGCGCTTTTGTAATCAGCCTGTTGCGGTATTAACTCAAGTTTTGTGCGCCGATACAATTGGCCTGTAGCGGTATTCACACAACTTTTATGCGCCAATGTAATCGACCTGTAGCGGTATTCACATGACTTTTGCACGTCAATGTAATCGGCCCGTGGCGGTACTCAGTTACACCAACAGAGCCTGTATTACATCGGCACATGCAGTATTAAGACAACTTTCGTTCGACAATGTAATCGGCCTTTGGTAGTATTCACGCAACTTTTGCGCGCTGATGTAATCGGCCTGTGGTGGTATTCAGTTAGACCAATAGAGCCCATCGACATGTGGAGGTATTCAGTCAGACCAACAAAGCCCATATTACATCGGCATTTGGCCGTAGGCCAACTGTATTCACAGAACTTTTGCACGCCGATGTAATTGGCTCATGGCGGTATTCAAACATTGTTTAAAAGCTGATTATATTGACTAAAGGCGGTCAAAGGATTAAATATGAAATGAAAAACATTTTAATTCTGATTTTTGTTTTAACTCAGGTCATGCAAAAAATTAAATGGGTTCCCCATTTAATCATTTGGCTTGACCTGACCCGAAAAGCCCGAGCGCTGAAAAAAAAAAAACGACCCAAACTCAAAAAATCCAGCTCGCAGGCCCCTATAAAGCAGACAGTTACAAAGTACAACAGTTTGCCATGCATTTCCTAAAGAACAAACTTTAGCAGCAACACGTCTGTACTGGGAATGCAACAAAAAAATATGAAAACTCGTTTTACTTAGTAATAATTCAGATATTAATAATTATAACTTGTTCATATAACTGATTTGTTTTTATATTTTTTAAAAAAACAAATTGATTTAAATAATATAGTCATGTTCAAATCAATACTTACGACTCTCAATAATGACTTCATTAACAACAGGGCTGACTGGCACCCTGTCTGACCTATTTCTTGACTTTAACAGAACACTTCTATACACATGAGATGATGATTGTGGCTGCAGTCTATAGCAACGCATTACTTCTGTAAAAGGCTTCTCTGGTCCCACAATCTGAAAAATATAATAAAATCGTAAAAAATACAATCAGTCTATGGGGAAATAAAATTACATAAAAAAAGAATATTGTTCATAAGGAGAAAAGGGTATTAATAATGCAAAAATATTCAAAACATTTTGTGATTTATCATTTTGAAATTATTTGTTTAAACAAAAAAATAATAGTTTTGAGGTAATTATTGAAAAATTAATACACTTACCCATTAAGTGTAGCACTTTTGGGACTTTTAAGAAGCCATATTATCAAATATAACAGACAACAGGAAATAAAAATAATATTTACAGGAAAATGAGGATATAAGAAAAGAAAACGGAATTAAGAATAAAACTGATATTTAATTATTTCCTATACTATAATAGTTTATACCTTTTATAACCCTTTGTACTCTTCATCACAGTATGGCCATACCTGTTCCTAACAATTATTTGTTTGCTAACGGCTCGAGAGTTTATAGTACAGTGACCTATGTCTCTATACCGACTCATCACAGTATGGCCATACCTGTTCCTAACAATTATTTGTTTGCTAACAGCTCGAGAGTTTATAGTACAGTGACCTATGTCTCTATACCAACTCATCACAGTGTGGCCACACCTGTTCCTAACAATTATTTGTTTGCTAACAGCTCGAGAGTTTATAGTACAGTGACCTATGTCTCTATACCGACTCATCACAGTATGGCCATACCTGTTCCTAACAATTATTTGTTTGCTAACAGCTCGAGAGTTTATAGTACAGTGACCTATGTCTCTATACCAACTCATCACAGTGTGGCCACACCTGTTCCTAACAATTATTTGTTTGCTAACAGCTCGAGAGTTTATAGTACAGTGACCTATGTCTCTATACCGACTCATCACAGTATGGCCATACCTGTTCCTAACAATTATTTGTTTGCTAACAGCTCGAGAGTTTATAGTACAGTGACCTATGTCTCTATACCAACTCATCACAGTGTGGCCACACCTGTTCCTAACAATTATTTGTTTGCTAACAGCTCGAGAGTTTATAGTACAGTGACCTATGTCTCTATACCGACTCATCATTCATGAGTTCAGAATTCAAATCAGTGATATCCAACTCTCGTTTTTGCAAACATAAATGCTACATTTAATGGTTTTAGGCCTACATGCTTACTTACATTATTTTAACCCTGTAACTTCTATGCAACGACCAATCGTTGTAATTTACTAGCATGAAATGCAGCTCAATGATCTATCGTTGCTATACTTTAGCAGAGCTATACTACTACACTTGCTTAGGTAGTCATATTCACTACTCAAATGTCCTGCATACTACTAGTGATTATTAATGTATTTATCATACCGTTATATATATGAGTTTGAAAATTTGGCTATCAAATAAGTATCTTGATATATTTAACTTTTTGACCACCATCAGTCAATTCAATTACTGGCTCTTAAAGACTGTTCAAATACTGGTCACAGGCCTATTAGATCAGCTTGCAAAAGTTGTCTGGATATAACTATGGCTGATGTAATCGGCTCCACAGATTTACCTGAGTTGTGCCACAGGCTTATATAACTGGCTTTCATAATATAAATTATTTCATTTTTTGCACCCACTTTTTATAGTTTTTACTATTTTTTGGAATGAGAGTAATTCTATTCATTTATTACAATATATTTACATTTTACGTGCATTTACTTCTATGGACACAAAAATTAATGTCACCAATGAATTCTGGTTTACTGTATTGTCTCGCATAATTTGATAACACTGGGCACTAAGTTAATACTTCTTGATCCATACTAAATAACATTCATAAATGTTGATTATTGGCTACAAATATGACAAACACGTTGTAGGGTATCGTAAACATATCTAGGCAGTATTGCTTTAGGATAATGTTGGGACACATATTTACTTTTCCTACTCACTTCTGTTTTTCTGATCAAACATTGAGAATGCAGGTGATGATTATTTCCTATAATACTGGCTGAACAGTAAAACCTGTCACAATGTTGACCGCTTCATGGAATATTTATGAAGCATACAGTTTACAGAGCATAAAATTTCCAATAAAGTTGGTCTAGTAACATTTTTCATAAATATACAGTTACCGGTTAAATCAGCGGAAAAAATTACAAATGCTGTCATGGCGCACTCTGTATATTAATTAAGAATATACAGTGAGATTCACAGTTATTTACTACTAGTGACTACCACTATGAATATACAAAGTGAGCTGAGAGAACTTGTTCAGAGAGAGCTAAAAATCAGATATACGGAACTGGTAACGGAAAGTTCTTCAAACTCTACTCTAAAACTATATTTCAGAATTATACAGCTAATAACTACTGATAGACAGTATCACATAGTAGTAAGAGTGACCAAGGACTGGACCAGACATCGAAGGGTCTACTGAACTTTATATACTAAGTTCTATAATACTCACTTTACAAATAACGTAGACAGCGCACATGAGGATCTGATCAAGATGTCTATCTAGCATCAGATCCATGTGCTCTACAATTGAGTGCTCAAAGCAGGTCCAGATTTTCCTTCTTAACTCAGTTTCCATTAATTCAAGTTGCGTACAGAGCTCTTGCATCCGCACAGAAGCCAAGTGGTAAAACTGAAAATATTTAACATCCCTTTGCAACAAGTTTCATACAATAAGACAAAGTCCTTTATGTATTTAGCTATTTATGTAAGAAGATGTCATTTTATTAAAATAAACTATTAATAATTTTTGTAACAATAAAACACAATGAATGTGTACATACAGCAGGCTACAGCTTGGGCTAACATATACAAAATGTCGCATAGGCCATTCCAAAGTTTGACTGTATCAATTCCAGACAATAAACAATATGTATATTTGTCTCACAAACTAAATATTGTCACACATCCTAGGTATCTGCCTGAAATTAACACTACACCGCATATGAAATGAAAATGCTGATTTCAAGCAAAATTAATTATGGACAGTTTATTAATTAATTTGTAGCGTTGTTCATGTTGTTTTTATTTATAAAGTAAGGAATTTTAATCTGTTCACTATTTACTGTCCAATCGCCACCATAATATTTCAGCTTTGCCATTTTTTCAATGAGTATTTTCATTAGACTATTTTAAATTTTGTCACTAATACATTTAGTTTGTGTTCATTTTGTACATTTGCCAAAACCAGATACAACTGCTGGTATAAGAAATTTTATCAGTTAGGCTAGCAATTTAATTTTAATTAAATATTTAACCATTTCATGTACCTTTCTAAAAAACAGAGCCAACGAGCCCGTTCTCTTTGCTGTTGTTCTCTCAACAGTGGCTGCAGGTGTTGGAGCTGGTGGGGCAGATGCTTGTACCAACACTGAAGTCATATTAGATGCAGACTGTGTTGGTGTTATCACAGAGTTCTGTGAACTTGCTTGGATGATAACACTTCCCGAATTTGGTGAGATTGTGATTGGGATGTACCTCTTGCCATCTTCAGCTTCGATCGCTTATTATTTTAACAAATTAAATAATTTTTAACATAAAATGATTTTATTTAGCCTTTTTTTTAAATAATGAATCTTAATATTATAGATTAAAATTTTGTAAAAACGTTAGAATATATATTAAAAAAAAAAAAAATACAAATGCAAATTTTTTAGCAACAGCTGATAAACAGAACTAGCTATGATTTTATTTTGAGAAATTTTACATTCAACATTAAGAATTTGTCATAAATACTTCTACTTTTCAATTGTTAAAAGTGATCACAAAAACAAAATTATAAAATTCAATAATAGCTCAAAACAAGTGTACTTCTAGTCCTACCTAAAAAAAATCCAATAAGTTAATTTAATAACAACTGACATATATTAATATTTTCTTTTATTAATAACTAATGTAAATATATATTAAACTACAAACTAGTGAACCTGAAGTGAGTTTTTCATTCATGCATAATTAATTAAAAAAGAATTACTTATACCAAATAAAAGAAACTGTACAAATTAATTTGTATAAAAATTTATTCCAGTAATTAAAATATCAAAATTAGGGGAAGATTTGACATTTTATAAATATACCATAAAATAAAAAAGTTTTGAATTTTACAGAATATTAAAATGTTCGTATGGGATGGTATTCAATTTTGCTAGTGTTTGGAAATTTTCTTCTATCAGATAAGTCAGACAGCTTCCAGCTGCATTATTCTCTACTACATCATAGTTAGGCATATGTTTTTAATTTTAATGACATTTTGATTTATAATGAATAGAACAAATTCTGGTCCAATTTAAATGTTGCCAGTCAATGCATCACAAGAATATGGCAGCACATAAATCTGTAACACTCACTACACAAATCAAAACTAACAAATACATTTTTTTTAACCTTAGAAAAAGTGTTTTTAAAGAGTTTATTTTGGATTTTATTGTAAAACCATTAAAAATATCCCCTTTTAACAACTACAAACAATATTATATACTTACTTGGTACATTGACAGCAGAAATAGTTTTTGCCTGTGCTGTAGATAGTTGAGAGGAGTTCAACAATGATTGACCTGGTTTTACTGTTCTCGTAACACCAGGCCCATGTTCCACAAACAGTCTTTTCTTAGCAAACCCACAAGGGATTGGTGACTGGAATCTTTCTGATGCGGTTGGAGCAGGTGACTGTTGCATACCTGTTAGCAAGAAAAAATGTTACAAAAACTACTCAACTACATGACACCCCCTCCCCATCTGCTTTGAAATCCAAATTCAGAAGACTCTAAAAGAACAGATAATAAGAGTTAAATGGTGTTTCTTCTTCAATTATATTAAATCTAATTTATCATGAATATCCCCATTCAGCTTTGAGAAACACATTTCAGCTGCCTGGATGTAACTCCCATTCTTTGGTAGCCTCTATGCTACAGCATTGGCAGCCATTACTTTACAAAATTGTATCAATATCTTTTAAAATAAGATACTTTAAATTAAATATCCATATACGGACTAATTAGATTGTAATTTGTAGAATATATTCATAATTTGGAAAAAGTTGCATCAATACATTATTTGTAGACATTTTTATTTCACAATTGTGAATCACTTTTGAAAAATTGCAAACTGAAGCATTTTGCTGAAGATTAAATAAATTTTAGGAACTTTGATGAACATGTACAATTTATTAAAGCATTTAACCTGTGGATTCTGTACACAGATAAGATGTATGAAAATTTTGAACATCTCAAACAGGCTGGAGTAATCTATGAATTGGAATAAACAGAACTATGGTTCTCAAAATAGGTGTGAAACATTTTTTTTTAACAAACTTTATTTAAACAACTTATGTTTAAAGAAATATATATTTATATAAGTAAGTTTAAAACAATAGTTTTTATATAAGTATTTGTAAAGAATAACACATCATAATGAACAGAGATCACTTCCTTGTGTCTCAGTATTGAACCACAATCAACAAGATTCTGAAAACTTAACCAAATACTAATAAATGAACCATCTACTACTAAAATACTACACTAAATGATTTCTACAATACTAATAAATCTGCCATTAGAAAGCAACACACTCTACCTGGCATAATTATTCTCCTAATAGCCGGGTTTGTGATTGCAATAGAACCTTCCTTATTCTGGGGACTGTCCTCATCACAACTGAGCTGCCCTGGCAGAGTAACGTCCTTGCAACTGGGCACTGGTAGATTAGAAATGGACAGTGCAGTCCACAGAGGACTGTCATCTTTCCATGCTAAGGACTCCAGGATATTTTCTTCAATCTATGAAAAATCAAAATATTCAACAAACATAAGACTTTCGAAAATTTGACCTGTTCAGTAATCTAGTATTTTCAGCCAGGTGGATGATGATTATAGTCATGTGTCACTGAGGTGCAAAATAATAGCATTAATCTAGAAAACATTTGCTCTTATTAAGAATTTTGAGTTGATAAACATAAAGCTCTTTTCCAAACGTAAACATGTTTCAGCTGTAAAAGTCCTGATCAAACTAATCCATCAAAACATAGAATCATAGGAAACTGGTTTTTACTTTCTTACTTCTTTATAATACTGGTATATATAAACACATTTATACACAGAAATTTGAAATCAATGATAAACTTCAAGAAACTTATAAACTGCACATATTTCGTCAAATGAACAAACATAACCTCAACTACAAATAACAGAATTTTAACAAGCTCTCAAAGAACTTAAGATAGAAATTCCACTTGAAAACTTCAACCAAAAAGAACTGACGGAATTGTATAAAGTTTATACATAACAAAGGTGTTTAAAGAAGAATTAAGAATTTTTGTGAAACATTTACAAATAACGAAGCAATCATTGTTGCACAGTGCCAAAAAATCACATTTCCCAGTACGTACACATATGTTTGTCATTAGAGCTTCAAATTTAAATTTTAGTGAGCAAGATGTTTCATAAACTTTAATGCTTCAAATCAATACGGCTTAACCCCTTAACTTCACAATTAATTTTCCAATTTTTTTATTGCTGAATTTTAAACTATAATATAATTATATATTATTACAAACAATAAATTCACTAATTTAATAATTCAAATGGTAATTAGACAATATTCAAAAAAGGTTTTATTAAAATCCAAAGTACACTCTTTACAAAAAAACATACATAGAATAAAATATTCTAGAGGTGAATATTTTGTGCTAAATCACTTACAAAACTGTTTGCATTATTTTTCTTAAACAATAATAAAGAAAAACATGTTATATTAAAACCCTGAGTATAATCGTAGCTTTTGAAAAGTGAGTACATAGAATAATATTTATATAATATAAAATAATAGTAATTATTATTATATTTTATATAATTTGGGTCACTTTGCGTGAAGTCCGAAGGTGTCCATGTAAAGAAAATCTTAGAGGTGCAGGAGACAATGCTGCAGTCATGCCTACTTCCTGCCAAACTCTAATGTTAGAGAAACTAACACTTGAATCATTCTCTTGATCGGTTGTCACTGTACTACCACTGTCCTTGTCATTTTCTGATCCACTAAATTCCATACCAAACTCTTCATCACTCTCCATTATGAATAAAAAAAGAAAAAACTAACTAGAACACGATAGTTTTTACACAGTGCTAGCACATGGTAACTAGAACACATTCCCACTAACCTTGACAGCAGCTGGTTCACAGATAAGAACGCAAGTGTGAAACAGACAAGAGTAGCATTGTCGTGCACTCTTGAGGCCACATTTGTAATTACTACACGCAACGAGTTTATTCAGTGTTTAAATTTTAAAACAGGTTATTTTCATTATACACATCCTCAGGCTTTTAAGTTTATGCAAAAATTTTAAGTTATAATGTTAATGAACACATATATATTGAGTACAAACTATTGTATACTACGAACTTACCATATTCAAGTGTTTAACCATGTCTCTAGACAGTTGATCTTCATTTCGCACAATAATTTCAATCACTTTGTAAAAATGATAAGGAGCGATGCCCAAGGCTTCTAATACCCAGGGGAATGTACGTTGGGAGTTGTATGAATAAATTACTATTTCCAAACAGCAGGCAAACAGCGTCTGATGGAATATCTCTTGATGAAGCAAAGTCTAGCAGTAAACAAATATTAAAATTGTTGATATTTTATCTTCAAAATAAATTTCTAAATAAAAAATTGCATCCTAATAAATAAATTAAGCACAAAATAATTGATAATAAGTACAATTAATTTATTAAAAATTTAAGTAGCAATTATTGTTAATCATTTCAAATTCGAATGTAGATCTGCACTTGGGGGTTTGATAAAATTTCTTTTTTATTCTCAATAAGATTTCTTTTTCGTACTCATAGTTTTAAAAAATATAAAATGTTTGAATACATTATTTAAATAATTTATGTATTTGACAGATGTCACTATAATTTTTAAAAGCTAAAAATGACTCATAATTTTTTACTGATGAGTCAAAAAATTAATGTTTAAAAGAAATTTATTTAAACATTTATATTTACTATTTATAATTTATTTTATTTATAACCAGCTTGCAGCAACCACACTACAACTTCAACTACTGATAACATTACCTGTAGTGTCTATTCATAACCATGTTTTGACATCCAGTAACGGGGTTTTTAGAAGTTTTTCATACTTTTGAACTGACAACTCAGTCATTCCAATAGCAGATGCGACTTTCCTACTGAATTAGACCATTTGGAAATTTTAGTAAAGTAACACATGCAAACCATTATTTTTTGAAAAAAAAACAAACTGTTTTATTTCTGCATTTTTATAAAACAACTGATTAAGAATCATCACATGACAATGCAAATTTAATTGTACTGCATTGTGGGAAGAAGTTCTATTCAGGAAATTATTTTTGTTATTCTGCCATTTTGTTTTGATTGACCATACAGAAATGAACTTAAGGTACTTTTTTACATATCTATATGTAAACTTTACAAAAGTACAAAGTGTCAAGTTTGTGTCAGTAAATGCCCACTGAAAACCTGGTTGTTGTAGAAATCAGGATTGGTAAACATTTTATCCCCAAGTTTGGTTTTACCAATGGCTTATCAAAATTTTATAATCTAAATTCATTAATAACGGAAATATGGGCACGATTTTTTATGGGCACATCCTCCGAATGGACAAAAATAGACTAACCAAAAAAATATTTGACTACTTTCACAGTGGAAGAGCCAAACCACTTTGGTTTAGAGAAACGGAGAAAGACATAACAGAACTTCAGATCACTGACACTATGCTCATGGACAGAACAGCCAAAACAATAACCAAGGACAAGAAGGAACGGTTCCAAGGCAAAGTCAAATCCAAGCGAACGATCCAAATCTCTGACGAAGAAAGAAAAGCAAAATCACAAAGTATGAAGCAATACTGGGCTACGAGGAAGGTACAGAACATTGAGAAGTGATTGATTTGGTGTACCCCAAAGTTGGGTGAAACAAATAAAGAGAATAACGGAAAACAAAGATAATTTTTTTTCAAATAAAAACTGTAACCAAAGACACTTTCACAAGATTACAACTACAGATTAATTATATTTAATTTACTCACGTTGAAGTCAAATGAAGGTTTCTTCTTTTCATCTATCAATATGTCTTCCAAGAATTTATAAAACAGGCACTCAGCGAATTGCAGGCGTTTTTTTGCAAAATTTATTTGTATCCCGGGATGTGAATCAGCCGCCTGTGTGTACTTCAGACAGAATTGTTCTCCCATCTCTTTTATTTGCTCTTCAATATGAGGGTTTCTCTCACAAGAACTAAACATAAAATAAACATATGGGTATAAGTTGCTATTAAAAAAATTAAACTTAAACACTTACAGATATATCTAATCACTTAAAACTTAGTGTTTTTTATAAATAAATTAGTAGATTTAAATGAATGACCTGAAAAAATAAATTACCTAAACTAAAAAAAAGTTCTTTCCACTTATAATGTTTTTTTATGAAAATAAATTACAACTGACAATATTGAAAGAATTTCATGAACAAGTTGGCCATTTTGACAAGTGTGTTAAAATCTGCCAGTTGTATTCTTTGTTTAAAAAAAAAAAAATTATAAAAAAAACTTCCCAAAAGTAAGTTTCTTAATACTTTTTCTTTTCAGTAAATATTTTAAACTGCTTAGAAAAAGATCACACTTTGTTTTAAATACTGTCAGTGTGTAAATTTTAGGGTAGACATACTTGATTATTTCCTGAAGAACAGCACTAGGAGCAGCTTTCCTGCCGCTGAGCATCGACTGGAGTCGGCTGACACTCTGCATGGCCGTGGATACAGGTGTTATATTATTAGGTTCCTTGCTCTTCAAGTACTTGCGTCCAGTCAATGGTGTTGGTGGGGCAAGCTGGCTCAACTGTTACAAATGTTATAATAAGAATGCCTATAGAGAAAGTATGGTGATCACGCAAAAAATCCATTTTAACCTTTTTCATAGTTATATCTATTTTGTGTGTGTGTATGTATATATGTGTGTGTGTGTGTGTGCTCGCATACGTGTGCATACATACATACGAGGGCTATTTTTTTTCAAGGTCCGATCGGTCGCAAAATAAAAACCACAGTAAAAATCAAAAATTATTTATTTGTAAGAAGTACTTACATAATTACGCTATTTTTCTACATAGTCGCCACTCAGATTTAGACATTCATCGTAGCGTGGTACCAACTTCCCAATACCCTCATTGTAGAACGCCTGTGTTTTCAGCCATGTATGTACGCTGGACTGCAGCTCAATGTCTGTGCTAAAATGTTGTCCTCCTAACCAGCGTTTCATGTGAGCAAACAGGTGAAAATCGGATGGAGCCAAGTCCGGGCTGTATGGTGGATGACCAAACACTTCCCATTGAAAAGACTGTAGGAGCATCTTTGTTGAAGCTGCAGTGTGCGGCCGAGCATTGTCGTGGAGAAGGACAATGCCTAATGACAACATTCCTCTCCGCTTATTCTGAATTGCCCTTCGTAAACATTGAAGTCACGCTGTATGAGGCTGCTGTTGTATGAGGAACGTTGTGCCACGTTCCATGAATTCCACCAAGAGAACTCCATTTCGGTCCCAGAACACAGTAGCCATGCACTTTCTGTTGGAGAAGGTTCGCTTGAACTTCTTTGGTTTACTGGGAGAGTGAGAATGCATCCATTGTTTGGATTGTTCATTTGTTTCTTCAGTTTCGTAATGGACCCATGTCTCGTCCCCTGTGACAATTTTGTTCAAGAAAGTTTCTCCTTCATTGTGGTAACGCTGGAGAAACGTTAGGGAGGCTTCCATTCTCTGTGTTTTGTGATGGTCGGACAGCATCTTGGGAACCCATATCGTGCACAGTTTGTGGTACTGAAGTTTCTCACTCACAATGGTGTAGAGAGCTGACCTTGAAATTTCAGGAAACAAATTGCTCAATTAAGAAATTGTGAACTGACGATTTTCTCCAATTTCCTCATCCACTCGCTGAACGAGATCATTGGTTGACAATGACTTCCTCTACTGACCGCCTGCATCATGAACATCTGTACATCCTGCTTTAAAGTTTCTGCACCATTGTCGCACTTTGCTGTCACTCATTGAAGTTTCACTGTACACAGTACTTATTCGTCGATGAATTTCGGCTGCATTACACCTTTCAGCCTGAAGAAATCGAATTACCGCACGAACTTCACACTTGGCGAGAGATGCTATTGTTGTAGACATGTTTACGTCCTACCTACGTGAACACAACTAAATGGAAGTGACGCAACGCGATTGACAGCCATACTAGAGACGCTGCACAACACATCTGTGCACAGGTTCATCTGATTTTTACGGGTGTTTTTATTTCACGACCGATCAGACCTTGAAAAAAAATAGCCCTTGTGTGTGTGTGTGTGTGTGTGTGTGTGTGTATATATATATATATATATATATATATATATATATATATATATATATACATACATACATATATATCACTGAAGACCTAACAAACAGGATAGTACAATAAGTTTATGTGGAAAAAAATATGAAGAACAAGAAACAAAAGCATTTTGATAAAATTTGGTGTGATCATATCTCCAAATCATTTTTTTAAATGAAATATTTTTATTTTTAAGCTCTATTTTTAATAAAATTCCTAAAAAAATTATATTTTTCAAAAGTTATAATGATAAAGATACCTATTTATATCTTGTATTATATACACAGTAGAAGTCACTTAAGGGACCACTAAAAAATGATGTTTAAAAAAACCTATTAAAGATTAGTAAATAAGAAGAAACAACTTCATTGCATTGATACAATGTTAAAAGATATGCAATTGGCCATTTATGAAAAAATGATGCTTAATCCCAGTCCACGCAACATCCGAAACCATTATAACTACATTCCATTCTTATAACGACTGTTCAACTGATTTATAAAATTTTTTTTTAAAATAACGACTGTTCACTGATTGTACAACTGATCACTGTACCAAATTTAACGTAAACCTTAACTGGTACAGTGAAAATGAGTTGCATAATTGGTACAGTACACGTCAAATGAACCATTATCAAAAGTGTTTGACAGCAAAGAAAATACTACATAAGAGAAAATTCAAGTTATATCTGTTCAAACAATGAAAAAATATATTAAAAAAATAAATTTTATTTAAAAATAATATAAATATTTGTAACATGTAGGCCCACTAAAAATTAAGATTTTAAATATCACCAAATTACTTAAAATCTTCCTTTTAAAAGTGCATACATAACTTTTTATGAAATTTATTAAAACAAATCAAAATAAAATTCTCTCATGACAACCAAGACTACATAAAATTCATACTAATATTGGATACAAGAACTTCGAATTCAGACGCATTACTTTAATGCAATATATTAAAATATTTTTGCTTATTAACCTCTGTTGCATAGGTGCTGCAAATATATCTGTAACACATATAATAATAATATAATGTCCTCGAGTGTGACTCACCCCTCCAACTTGATGGTTAAGATTTCTTTTAGCTTGTATCTTCTCTGTTATTTCTCCAATTCCCGGCTGGCTTACAGTCTTAGTAGGAGTGCCAATCTCTGTATTAGCTTCTTCACCTGTAAAGAAACATAACAATTAAGAGATTGTCGGGAAAAACAGATCTAGGCCCTTCGAGAAAAGACCTTCAAAAATGTTACTGGAATGTTTGGTTTATTCTTACCACCCTCAATTAAACACTCAATACTCCATTTTGGGTGAACTGAACAAAAATCAGGTTGCTTTTATAAACATTTAAAAAAACAAACAAAAATAGTTAAAATATGTTACTGTAAATTATATTTCAAATTAACACTTCTCCTGATCAAACTATCAATGGAGTTTTTAACTGGCTAAATAAGAGCATTAGACGCAAACGTTCCACACAATGGGAAACCAAGAGCTGGATTCTCTATCACAACAAAGCACCAGTGGCACACATCACTAGTTATTCAGAACTGTTTAGCTTTCAAAAATATGGTAGTGATTCGTCGTCTGTGCAGACAAGATACTGAAACCACAACACATACTCCTCAAGTGCAAGGTCCTGGAGTCTAAAAAAGAAGGAGACTCTTTGGACTTCAGTATCAGAGGAGTTTCACAAAGACACCCTATACAAGATCCTGGAGCTCGTTAAAGACACTGAAGTTGGTTTAAGGTGAACTCTAACAGAAACAAAAAAACGTTATAGCTGATGTGTTGAAGACCAGTAAAACCTGAGTACCCCAAACGGCAAAAAACCTCTTGAGTGCTGAGGAAACCTGTTATAATAGTCATCATCTGTTATACCGTAGTAATCGTGATATAGTGTTTACCATATCTCATAGTTTTTATTTTAATTCATCTGGCACAGTATAATAGAATTAATTGTATAATTGTATGGCATTGCAAAATAAATATGTGTTTCATCCACACTGTCAATTTGGCTGAATGCATATCTATTCATTTACAAAACTCAATAATATGATGTTAAAAATTTGAAGTTTTATTTCAAAATCAGCTGATTTTTTTGACAAACTGATGTTTGATATACATTTATAAACTTTGATGATATATAACCCAATAGGTGATCACACTTACCTTTTATCACTAAGATTGATAATTTACCCTGTTTTTAATGCTACTTTCACTGCTTTCAGATGCATCATTTGACATGTTAATGGTGTTAATAGATATTTATTTCAAGCGCCAACCATAAACTTTTGGATGGCTTCGTAAATTCTAGGATAGTGTCCTTTTTTAAAAACATTTTAATTTTCCTTTACATGCAAAAACTGTCCTTTCACCACCATGCAATATTTTCTTTGCTTTTTGTTAATCCCATTCTGTAGGATTTTCTTATTATTCATCATATTTTTATTAGTAGGCAAATTTAATTTAAGTACAGTAAAACTGTCTATATTCAGAAAGGTCGAAATTACTGATATTTTTAGGTTGATATTAGTAATGTGAGTGATTGGACGTCATAGTGTACTGTAGTATTGGATACATTGTTAAATACACCATGTCCAATGTATCTACCATTTCACATTGGTAAACTCCATCAGAATCAAGACCAATGGCCCAATGATTACATGGGCAGCCTTTTCAGTTTACAATTCATGTGTCTTTGTTTATGCAACATGTTTATTTCTCCTGACATCACCTTATCGTTTGGTTATTAAAGTAGTGCATACTAAACTTTGTATGCATTTTCATAATGCTTACCAAATTTTAGTATGCACTGTTTTAGTAACCAATGCAATGTATAGCACACTTGTAATAATATTGTGTGTGTGTGTGTGTCTATATATATATATATATTTTTTTTTTTTTTTTTTTTTTTTTTTTTTTTTAACGTCCGACTATTGTGCACATTTGGGCTAATGCAGATGATGGGATGATTTATAGCATATGAAAATGCCAAGCCCTGGCCCGGAATCGAACCTGGGTCCTCAGGGTGAAAGCCTAGTACGCTACCAACTAGCCACTTCTCTCTCTCTCTCTCTCTCTCTCTCTCTCTCTATATATATATATATATATATATATATATATATATATATATATATATATATATATATATATATATATATATATATATATATATAAATAATAATAATAATAAATAAATATATATATATATATAGAGAGAGAGAGAGAGAGAGAGAGAGAGAGAGAGAGAGAGAGAATGAATATATATATAGAATATATATTCATTATGCATTCAACTTGTAATTAACAACACAATCATCAAGATGCAGGGACCAAGGGTATTTCTTTTTTAAACTGTAAAGAAACAAAAAAATTTTTCTCAACTGATCAACTACTTTGGCCAGATCTGTAATTAACAGATCTTTTACAAGCTTATAAAAATAAACAGGCACAAACACCACTAACAAATGCCAGTCCGACACAGGAAAAAAAAAAAAAAGCAACTATCTACCAATATTTCTGCTTTATTTGTAGTATTATTTTCGATGTTTTTTTATATTCGAGATTTAACAATAAAATTCACGGCTTATTCCTGAATTTTCAACAGATTACAAAATTCAGATCAGTGGTCTCTGTCTGTTAAGTTAATTTGTACTCACTTATAAAATTTGCTATATCCACAGATAATTTATAACGCTGTTATAAAGCATCTGGTATATAACAAGCACTTATGGTATAACAAGGTTCTACAGTATTTGCATTTTGACTACTAAAAGTTGATCCATAATTCTTATAACAAAAATGAATTCAGTATCCTTTATTTCGGTTATGGAAGGTTGTACTGTATAAAAAATATAGGTATATACAGCAATATCTACTATACTCATGCTAGCTGACATGGCTAATTCAAACGATAAAACAATAATTAAACCTAACCTATACAAACATTAAATGTTTGACTTATGTCCCAATTTGATTAACTGTACATTTCAATAACAGATAATTTCTTTGTTAGAATAATAGGTTTTCAATTTTCAATATGAATAACATTTGTGCTCTGCTCTGGTACAAGTATAATATATTAGTTAGACCTAGTGATACAGTAAATGGTTGAACATTTATAATGTTTGCATTACAGCAGATCGCCTGATTCTGCCACTTCCATTTCTTTTAATCCTTTCATACCCTTCCTCCATATCCAGTCTTCTTCAACTCATTAACTTCCCAAAATTTAATCTCAATTGATCTTTCCGCTATACTATTCCTAACCAATATGGAATAGTTATAAACCCTTAAAAAAAGATGAAACTACAAAAATAAAACAAACAGATAAGCAACCCCAAAAATGTATTTCATAATAAATCAGCCTTGAAAACGAAGGACTCATATAACTATGCTAAAAAAATATGATTTACAATGGAAAAAACTGTTTATTTTCATAAATAAAATCCTGTAAAAATCCTTCCACCTTCTAAAAATACTTAAAATAGAGATAGTTTTAAAAGAAGATTGTAATTCCAGAACCACAAGCCTTCAAAACTTCCCTCACCTCTGGAATTGCGAGGCCTAAGCACTTGCCTATCCAGGCTGGAATGTGGTAGTGGACATTCTTCACCCTCCTGCTGACATTCTTTGGCTTCAACTAAGCGGACCACACCAAAAGCATTAACTTACCACCACTGGGTTAATAGAAATCAATAAAAAAATATAAAAAAATAAAATATTTTTTGTTAAAATTATTGCCATACACTCGTACATTTCAATAACTCAATATATACAAACAAAAACTATAAACGTAACTGTTAATTATTTTGATGATTTAGCAGGAACCAGTGTTAACCTAAACCAGGTTAGGAACAGTTAACCTATACACATCCCTACTGATTTAGAACTCATTCCATTAAATATGCGGTGTATTATTTTATTTTATTAATATTTTTTTCTTTTTAGGAGAAAACAATCAGGTTATAATCACCTTCCGTTACTTTTTAAGTTATAACTGCATAACTAATAAAAACAAAACAATGATTCAAGCTGTAGCGTATACACATTAGATGCTGCAATTTCCACCGCTGTAATGTTTCAACATAAATTTACATGTGATGAAAAAATGACAAGATGCCGCATGCGGTTAGCATTTTTGTAAACTAGTTCGACTCTCGAATGTTTAGAGTATATTGTCTATTATTTTCCATTATTATTTTTGCTAGAACAGTTGTTTATTTTTCATTACAGAATTCAAATAATCTTGGCAACAGATTTTTATTATTGTTTGACCATTGACATTTCTCACCACATTTACTTATAATTTTTCGTATCTGTTACATTTTGCTTTTGTTTGGTGTTTTTAATATAAGTATTTTACGGTTGAATTAGAAGTTTCTTTTAAGTAGTGTAATTATGATGTTTTTTTTATTACTGAAACTGTTCATGTATGTAATATTTTACTTTCTTTTTAACTATAATCAAAACATTAAATCACAATTTTTTTAATGAAACCTTAACTTACTTGCTGTAAAGTGGTAAAAATTATTACAATATCAGCATTATTACCTGAGTTACAATAGTTTTAACATTTTAAAAATAAGCAATTTGTGTTGGAAAAATCTCCGGCAGGAAGGCATAATAGCGCATAAAATAACAAACGCGCTGAAGGGCTGATTAAGTAACAAAGAATACACTATTATATAGTCATAACAATATTTAACACTAATTAACAATAAAAGTTAATAATAAAAAAAACTAACAGCAGAGCTGTAGAGACTCTGTGTTGTAAAATTAAAAATACATTAAATTTATTTTATTTAACTTCTTTTATTTAAATTTCTTTTATTTAATTGTAGATAATTATGATACTACCTTTTTGTTTCAAAATGACTACCTTTCGTTACTTAAAGGAATTCTATCTTCTAAGAAATTATTACTTTTTATTCCAAAATTTTCTTGTATAATCTATAATACTTAGAACTTATGATTATAGTTTCGAAATTCAATAAGATGCACAATGACGTTTATGATAAAAAATAGTAAACAATTGTTGACTACGTGTAACAAGAAAAAAATAATATATAAAACATGTTTTTTCATCAAGGTAATCTCACAGTTACGTAACTTTTTAGTATTTACAGATCATTTAAATATAAATTAATATTCGTAAGTCAGAAATCAGTTAACATTTCACTGGCATGAAATAAAAAGAAAAAAATATTACTTTTACAAACAACAAACAAGATTGCAAACAGAATGAAAAATATGTGACAGTAAAGATCAAGCAAGTAACATATATAACAAAATACTCACTGAGAAATATCCTTTCATCAAAATCACCGACACTGAGAACATATTCCTCATACGATTTGTTCACACTTCTGACATTCGCTTCAAAATTACAAATATCAATTAAGCCACTGAAGTTGTTTACCTCACCGCGTAAAACCTAAGTAACACAAACAATTTGATGTACATAACAGACTTTTCCCTAGTGAGTTAATTTGAGTTTACCTGAAAAGGCAACTGAGATAAAACCTTTGTCACTTCTTTATATATTAAAAAAGTTGATGAAACACTGGAAGAGGGTTAGTACAAAGGATTATGAAAGTAGGTTAAGGAACAGATGAGTGATACAAAATATTGACATTGAAACTTTTGGAAGCAGATGCTTCAGACTAAGAAATAGAACATTGTAAGAATACAAATTGTTTAGTTTAAAGTACCCTGATTAATATCAAGCTAAAGAACAAAAGAGTTTGTATTACATTTTGTTGTAAATTGAACAAAACCGCTACTGAAAACAATCAAATGTTGGTTTAAACATTTGGGCAGGCCGTCAACCAGCATCACTCTAGAAAATATTGTGTAAGAGTTAGGGAAATCATCCTTCAGGACAAAATAGGGCTGAAGTTGTTGGAACGCCATATAGGACATGCCAACACATTTTGTCCCCCGACTTTTAACACAAGACCAGCATGTCTTTATTAATCGATCTTGTGGATCCAAACTTCTTGCCTAACGTAATTACAGGTGAAGAAAGGTGGGTTTATGGTTATCATCCAGAAACCAAACAGTAATTGTCACAGAGGAAGATGCCAAACTCTGCAAGACCAAAAAAAGCTGCCAGATATGCAGTAACATGAAATTAATACTGATAATTTTTTTTTCAATATCTGACATTTTTTCTTAGCAGACAAGTTACTAGAAGTACTTTCCTACATTTGACAATGGAAATTTGCAGGGTAAAAATAAATTGTTGGACCTTTAATACTTGAGGGTATTTTTTTTATAATTCTGAAAAAAATTATATATTCAAAAGTATTTTCAAAGTAGAAAAGCAAGAACAATAGATAAGAAGAATACACTAAACAACTTATACATTTTATCACAAGGATATCATATTTTGTACAAATTCATAGATATCATGAATTTACTCCTAAAATTATCTTCCTAGATAATCAATTAATTATAGAATTAATGTAAAAGATATTTTCCCATTCCCTTTAATTTAAACAAAATATTAAAAATATATCTTTACAATGAAAACGTCATACCTTTCTTTCAAATAGTTTTTTCATGTGATTCTTAAAACAATACTCCTTGATTCCTTTGGCCTCTATCAAAATGCCATCATGTTTTTCACACAAGTGGTAAATAATGCAAGGTGGATCTGATGGAGGTATATAATCTCTTTCTCCATAACCTCTAGGTAAACCTGAAAAAAATTGTAATTTCAGCGTTTATAATGACGATACCAATCTTACATTTACAATGACTGATACAATTCATAATATCCAAATAAACAATAAAATTATATTTAATAACACTGTCAAGAAGTACACAAGAAAAATTTTAATAAAAACAACAAACATGGCCGACTGTACCAGCTGTGACACAGATCAAACCAACACTGATTCGGCATTTCTGTAATATAGTTAATTAATCAGTAGGCAGTAGGAGCAAACAAAGACGGATTAAATAGGGGAGCGAAGGGGACTGCCCTTCCCAAAACAAAAGACATAAAATAAAAAATACAAAAGATCTTACTTTACTTCCATGAAATGAAAGTATATGTTTAGCTTTGAGGTAAGTATTTTGGAAAAGGGTTAAGAAAACATCTGGGCCTCTGAGGGGTTCTAAACCCTTCACATTATACTGATTTTAACTTTGTATATACATGAAATTTTGTCCGTATGTACATATATACGTTTGTGCACTTTGTTTATTTTACATCAGTTTTCACTGACGTGGCGACAGGTTCTTTAAAGTGTGATGACAACTTATATCTTACGGGACCACATGTTTACTTTCCTTCCAAAGAAAGCCATATTTGCCGATTGTGAACCTTACTAAAGACGGAATGATTAAATATAATCATTCACATTAGACTTGTACATAATTTGTGTTTTTATGTTAGTTATGTAAATGGAGCCAGGTTTGCAAAATTTTAAAACTGGAAATCTAATGAAATTAAGTAATTTGTTGTTAAAAATAAAGGAAACTTACACATTTTATAGCAGTTTTAAGTCTCGAATCAGCTTAACAGTGCTAGTTTTTTAAGAGATTTTTTTCAAAATTTTCATCCCCATGGAGGCTCTCCTATAGGTTGAATCATCCAACGAACCGCACCCACCCACAGTTATGCACAAACCGCCATAACTGCTTAACCATGGCCATAACTACATAATGGCTTAAATTATGCATAACCAAATAATAAGCAAATCTGCATTAGGTTAATTTTATAATATTTTATCAGTCACTGGACTGGCCTTTTTGTGTTCACCCTTTAAAGTTTTACTTGAGTACTTAAACAGTACACTTAAGCAAAATTTAATTAAATATATTACAGCTGATTTTTATTAAATTTTAGACCAAAAATATGGCTTCAGAACGAGTTTTTAAAACAATAAAACAGTGATCTCAAGATATGGAGGTCAATCATGACCTACATGCAAAACTTTATCAAAATCAATCAACTAATAAAAAGTTAAATTAAAAATTAAAGTAAGCAAAAAAATGTAAATCAAATTAATTTAGGCGCTCAAGTAAGGATATGCTGCTTCTTTCCTGTTGTTCATGTAAAAGAAACATTATATATAAAATCCTCTCTATTCCCCTTTAGGCGTAAGTAGAACAGATCTTGACATGTAATGAGACTGTTGGGATAGTAAGGTTCTGTGAGGTTCCAAACAGTACTCTTACTTGATCATACAAGAATTCATCTGCAGCAGTTATTTTAACATTTGATTATTACTTATTACTTCTGGTTTCTACTAACAGTGTCTCATACAACTTATAAATGTTACACACATACATGGTCTGTAAAACCAGTAATGGCCTTCTGTTTCAAGAAGGGTGAGATTGGTCCATTCCTCACCATTACTTGGAGATGTCTTCAACACTGCAAGCAGTGAGTATCAAGATACTCAGGAGTCCGATGCAAATTACATAAATTATCTTACATTAATGTATATGTACTATCCTCATATGTACATATATACTCAATAGGACAGTTGCCACACATCTTGATAAACCAGTTTGGGCTACAAGAATCTCAAATCAATATTCATGTGCTTGTCAAGGGCCACATTTGTTCCAATTTCGACAGTGGTTTTCAGCAGCCATACGTACTTTGCATAACACCCATGAAGGTATAGTTCCACGCAAGATCTGGTGAAAACAGCAACTGACCCTTGGAGTTAATGAAAATGTAAGTGTCTGTGTATGCATGTTTTGTTACTCAGATACCACGAGAGAAATCAAACCCTCGCAACTTGTATCTACAGGGGTTTGAAGATAATAAATGATTATAATCAGGAAGATCTTGAAATAAGGTGTTAAGTGTAGGGATGCAGCAACAGATATAGAAAATACCAATATACATACAATCTATTCTGTTTAAAAATAGGTAGAAATCTGAAACCTACCTGGAAATGAATTATTCAGCAGATCTCGTCTATCAGCAATAATTGCATTACCAAACATAAGATCACAACAGGCAAGTAAGAGATGGTATGAGTTTACCAGATCATCGCTGATATCTTGGAAATCAGCTTTGATACAGACATACAAAGTCCATGCAAAGTCAAACACTCTTTGTGGATTGCAAGGGATATTTCTGTAACAAATTATTTATCAAACAATGAATATAGTTTAACTAACAGGATTTTTAAAAATAAAAGTGATTATCATTTAATAAATAATTTCTTTTTTTTCAGTAAAATTAAAGCTTACCAATATGCTGTAGTCATTAATAATTTGTTGTTGATCGTATGTCATATAATTGTTTCCACATTTTGTTATTAGTAAATAAGTCTAATAAAGGGCAATTGAATGAACTTAATATTTATATGTAATATGTAAATATTATAAATAATATTTACTTGTCTTTTTTTTGTGTTTAACGTCCAACTATTGTACACACTTGGGCTAATGTAGATGGGATGATTTATAGCGTATGAAAATGCCAAGCCCTCACCGGGAATCACACCCGGGTCCTCAGGGTGAAATCCTAGTACGCTATCCACTAGGCCACTGAGGCAGCTTTTATATTATATTTACTTGTCACTATAAATATTGTATTATATTTATTTAAGTGATTTTTGTAATTATAACTGAAAGATTTTGAGTAACATCACTAGTTATTTAAATTACTTATTTTCAGTAACACTTAATCAAATCTAAACATGAATTACACAATACAAATATTACCTAATACAAACAACGTTTTTCATGGAAAGAAACATTTTTTTTTTTATAAATCTGAACGTGGTATAACAAAAAATTAGAATATTTAAAATAAACAGCAATTTATCACCACATTTTTAAACAAATTACTAACCCCCAACTTTCAGTGATCCATAACTACAATAGTATTTATAATTAAGAAAAATCACACAAACCAAAGCTAAATCTTGCTCTAACCAAAATATTGTTAACAATCACTATTAACTACAATGAACTTGTATAGTATATTTAATAACACTAATAAATAAATAGTAATGCACAGTAATGTTCAGAAATTTATGAAGTTTATTTACAAAATCTGTTCATAAATCAGCATCAACCATCAATAATAACAACTTAGCTGTAAATTTGAATAACCAATTAAATACTGCTTTCTTACCTCTGTTTTTTCGATTTTGTGTTCTTTGGATTTTCACTATTAGGTACAGCAAACATATCATGAAATATCGGTTGGAATTTTTTAAATATAACCATTGAAACTGCAAAATTACGTTCCAAACGGCCGATTTTATCACGGAACTCAGGTGATAAATTTGCCATGTCTGCCCATTTCTTGATCTTGCTGAAGAATTGAATTAAACTAAAAAAAAAAATTTTAGATATTTTAAAAAGGAAACTGAATATTTTAACAAATATTTAATAATTTTAATAACATGTAGTTATGTATACTTTGAGAATACTATAAGGCATTAGTTCCTTAACTGTACAACACTTCATTACCTACAATCATTCGAGGGTGCCACATGTATAAGTCACATTGAATCAATTAAGGTGTTATTTATTTTTTAGATGAATCTATATAGTCTGTTGGTAATTACTTTGTCCATTTATAAAAATTGTAAACAGTTTCCACTTTAAAAATAATTACCAGGCATGAAAAACTTGTCAAGAAGAATCTCATTAAAAATTTTAAGTATGATTGTTCTGTTTGTATTGTAAAGTATTATTTCAACTCAATTTTAATATTTAGTAAAAGACACTATACTACATTCTAAGTAATTTTAAATCTAAAACCACACTTACATATGAATTGTACTGCTCAACTGTTCATTTATTACTAAATACTAAAAAATAAAAATTGAGTTTTTATATGAAACAAAGAATATGCTAGGCTAATTAAACAGAATATCATGTGAGTTATTTATTTTTCCCATTTAAAATATAACAGACTTAACTACATGCACAAATCCTCTAAATGTGTATTCTCTGTACAATCCTCTAAGCGGTTCGGTGGTCGAAGTGGCCAAAGCATCATTCAGCCTACTGTGTCACTCAACTGTGCACCTAAAGATTTTTAGTTCGAGCTGCAGTCGCTCCCGTTCCTTTTCCCTTATCATTAACACTGATCGCTCATCCTCATTAGTCTAACTGGCATAAAGTATGGACGTTAGGTATGACTAACATGTAGCAAATATATTTGGCAGTTGAATAGTTAAAAATCTAAAGGAATTTATAAATTAAAAAAAACAAGGGAGAGGCAGGATATAATGTCAAATAACTGTAAGATCCCTTAGTAAAATAAAAATAAATAGGTTTTTTTTTACAATTTATTGTGTAGAAAAACTAGTAAGCTTCAGAATGTGATTTCAGTCACACACAGGTATAAAAAAGTAATTTTCTGTTAATATAAAGAAGAAAACTATTTTTAAAAAATAGCACTGTTCATATGTTATTGGGCTGGAGTTAAGATGACTAAATTATTAGTTAAGATGACTGAGTCAAGGAGAAGGGATGGAGTACAAAAAAAAGCAAGCTGTTTGAGGAAGTTTTGACGGTTATGTTTTTAAGAGTTTTAACACAATCTACCAAAAAAGATTGTTTTTTCCTTTATATGTTAGAGTAGTTTAACAGTTCACAGATCAGTAGCTAATGTCCAGTATAACTGAGCAAATATAAGTTAAATTTAATGTAAGTAGAATCTATATTAGACTGCTACAATAAAGTTTAGGTGTAAAATATAATTAAGTTATATCAAAGTTTTAATGAAATTACAAAGCATTTTTGTCGATAAGTGGTACTACAGTATAATTTCTATAATGTAACTGTATTTTATAAATTGCAACAATTAATTCAGTTAGTTTACAGTGAAAAAGTTATAAATCATCATGAAAAGTGTACAATCCATCTCCTTCATCAATCCACATCTTTATTATTTCTTGACTCTGAAACCTAGATAGCTTCTGACATCTATGCAAGTAACGCACAACTGGATCTAAAATCTCATTATTTATATTTGTAATCAGTAGTGCATAATATCATCTATTTTACTTTTGTGAGGTAAATAAAGCATTATTATAACTATTCAACCTAACATTTACCTAATTAAGTGGTTATTACATAATATCAACAATGATTCCTCCTAATAAAAAAAAAAAAATCATACAATCAAGAAGCTTCATCAACCAATGCATAATTTAAAGTAAATTTTTGCCATACTTTCTATTGTTTTAAATAATTAGCTAGAATTAATTTCTTCTCTTTGTTTACTTAAGGATGTTTTTATTCATTTCACTGGAATTTAATCTGTTCAAGTCTTAATAAAAATAAAAAAATGCAGGTCCATAGATTAACTATAAAAAAATTGTACTTTCTGCAACTTTTTTACTTTTTTCTTTGACATTAAAGTTTGCAAACAGGGATTAGGTACAGTAGTCAAACAGCATTTACAAATACATTGGTAAGCTAACCACGATAATAAACTGTTGAATATGTACCAACCACACACTGCCTTATACAGGATATCGCTCAAGCCTTCACTTCTCTCATGGCAGCTAGTGCAACTAATTTTAATTAATTTCATTACAATTATCAGCAAAAATACTAACCTTAAATTGCATATCCTCAAAAGCCTTGTTAGGCTTACTAGATTACCTTCCACTAAAGTGCCTACCCTGCCCCCTACAGTTGGCTTTGCAGAGTTCCTGCAAGCAACATACAAGGCACATCCCAACCAGTGAATTTTGTCTCCCTAAAACAAAATGTTGGTAAATAATTACAACAAAATTTTAACTATCAGCAGGGCTTTAGTTATTTAAATCTGAACTCAAAACAATACCCTGTTTCTAACTGGTTTTGTTTGTTGCTATAAAAGCAATACAACCAACTTGTAATAAAAAAAGGAATATTAAAATAGGTTATGTAGCCTAAGGTACATTAATATATAAATTTAATTAGTATAAATATATTACTCATTAATTAATTTAACTAAAAATACATATTCATTTAAATAAATTACTATAGAGCTGTATATATGCTGTTATGGTGCAACAAAAAACTTCTTTATTAAAAACAATAGTTTTATTATTAAAAAAAAAAAGCTATACAAAATAATAGGCTGCAAAAAGTATACATGCTTTAGCACACTACTGTTATAATACTTTAAAAACTACTTGTATTAAATACTATAGTTTTAAATGTTTTTATCAGAATATTTGCTCACAAATAGACGATAAGATAATAAGCTAATTATGTTAACTAATTTTAATTTTAAGTTACATTCCAGACAAAATCATGTCAGGTTTGGTTAGTTAAAATTTTTTTTACACAAAATATTGCACACCTAAGTATTGATAAATGCACAGAACAAAACAAGTATGAGTCCGTCTTTTTTTTATGACACACTAAACTGTGGCCACATCATTTTTAAGAAGGCAATTACATTTATCGTATAGTGCATTTACTTTAAAAAAAAAAAATGTTTTATAAAACTTAGATATATTTAATGTATATGTTTTCTTCGTAAGTCTTTACTTGTAAATACAATATGGTTATTCAATTTAAACTTGTTGGCAAAATAAATTGATTATTTCATAACAAAGAAATATTTCCAGATAACATTATCAGCATAGAAAAAGTTGATTTTAAAAATCACTACTAAAATAATTGTTTTCAGAAAGTATTTTTTATGAAGTGCTACTTCTAAAAATTAAAATTTTTTTACCTGAAGATGCCTGACAGATACGTCACTAAATAAAAGAATTTTGTGAAACTACATTAGTGATAAAATTTTCCTCACTATAACATTTCTTTATTAAAGATCTTTGAAGTTATTTTACAATTCTTCTGATTATATATTTGAGTATCTTTTATAAAATATTTCTATGATGATATTTTTTATTAAGTACAAGTGGTTGATATTACCTTTCATTAAAGACTTTATCAAAAATTAAATACACGTTATTAATAATGAAAATATATTTTAAAAAAAGAACCAGAAGCTAGCCTTACTTAGTTGTTAGGCATTTACTTCAAAACCTAACTTGATTCGGATGTTGCGTGTTTGATTCATTTGTAGAAAACGTGTTTTTCATTGCAAAAAGGATTAATATAATATGTGCTATTAATAATGAAAAGAATAAAAACTTTTTTAAAAAAACTTCAAAATTAACTCAACTTAGTTGTTGGGTGTTTAACTCAGTTGTTGTTTATATAATTAGTATTCTGTAAAAGCTACTAACCTTAGGTGGGTATTGCAGTGAATATAAAGCTGCCACTGCTTTATAAAAATGGACATCAGAATAAAGTTCCATAATAAATGGCTATATAAAATAATTATTTATTGTACATTTATCTTAATAAATTTAATCTTCCTCAGGTTAAAATGTCTTCCTCAGATTTAATATCTCTCAACAAAATAATATAGCACATAAAAGAACAAAAAATTGTTAAAATTTTTGTAAAAGTTCTGAAAAGTTAGAAATACCTTAAATTTAAGTCTCTGCTAGTTTAAATGCAACTTAAATCTACAAAATGTTAACTATTTATTTCTTCTATTACCTATTTTATTACACAATTAAGAGATATTAACCTACAGAAGATTAAATGTCTAACAATAACTCATAATTTTATGCAATTTTTAACAGAACTATTTTGTTATGTCATTGCCCTCTACATTGCATGGAGTGAGCATGACTTCATAAACTATCAGCAGCTTGTTCATAACAGTAATTACGCAAAAGTATTGGTTAGGGTTACTGGAGTAATTTTTTAAAAATTGTTTTAATTTCTAAAATACATTAAATAGGCTAAAGCATTATACACACATACATTAATTACATAAGCATTACATATTAAATAGGCTAAAGCATTTTCACAAGCTTTTTTATCAATTTTTCTGATTTTCCAGTATTTTCCTCACTTTCATATTTTCGATTATTACAAATGACCATGACATACATTTATTAATTATGAAACAAGGAACAAGGAACTAGTTGGTCATTACAAGGAATGAATCGCGAAACGAGAAGACTTTCGAAATAAATCATAAACACACAACAAAATGAAAAAAGGCTTTATAAAAGTATAGTTCATATAGTACTTGTACTATTCAGTTATAAATCCCTATCTTATTTCATACAACTTGCAAAAAATCACTAGGGCAACAATTTTTGAGATTCCAAAAAAAATTATTTACCATAATATTCAGAATAACATATTTTCAAAAAAAAATTCTTGGATAACAGTGGTCATGCTATTCTCCACAAAATACCGAACAATTACGACTGTGCCTATTTTATACTACATAGACTAAACATCAATTTTCAAAAAAAAATTGCTAAGTTTTCAACTCCCACCCCTAAGAAATTCACTATTATTTTTAAGAAAATGTATAATTTTTATCATGAAAGTGTATAGAATTGGCTAAAATAATTCCCACTATTATTTTAAACTTATATAAATTTTGGAAGCTTTACATTCCTTAATAGCGATTATATGTTATTTTACGTGATTCATGTTATATGTTATCTTACATGACATTGTACCTTAGGGTTGATCAATTGTTACAAATATTTACAAAAGGGATTGTATTGATATTGATTTGGGTGAAGTAAATCTTGAATTACCACAAAATCATAGTTTCATATTTAACAGGTATATATTCAGTTCATCAATAGTTCATGTCGAGAATTCCTATACGGGAATAGGCCTTCCTTTTCATTTAACCTATCAGACTTATGCCAAGCCTATCTACATTATTAAAGTGTAACATTATTCATTTTACTTGAACAGTCTATCACAATCAATTTTATATGTGCTGTTAGGACAATTAAATAAGCCCTAAATAAATTGATGACTTTAATAATTAACATATATATAGACTGAAGACTTATGATTACAAGATATTTTGTACATAATTGTCATTAATCCTGTAAACAATGTTAGGTCAAACCATAAAGTTGTGAAAAATAATACTTAAACTATGCTAGTTGAGTATTAAAACTTTACAAAAGAAAAACATATCCTAACCTAAATTAGGCTTATGCCAGATGTTTAAAGTTATGACTTTGTTGACTACAATACAATGGATTGTTTCCATTTACCTTGCAACACAATAAGGCAATGCACAGTATTACTGCATAATTAAGTAAAACCCATTTAAAAAAACCTACTTACCTCCAAAGTGCAGTTTTGACGAATCGTATCATAGGTTTGCCAAGCTTCTTCTGCAGCTTCTCTATCCATATTTAATTCATTACACAAAGTATTAAATTTTTTGAAAATGTCATCTTCGTCTTCACCTGAAAGAACCATTGTTTCACTATTCTTTTAACACTGTAAACAACTGCGCCCGATTTCCACTTGAACTAAATACACTTCCAAGTTTCACTATAAGGTTACATACGACTTCAAGTGACACAATTGGCAAGGTCGATTACCGAAAGGCGGGAATGCTATGTACTAAATCAGTTTTATTCAAGCAGAATATAAACCTTATACTAGCTTTTAGTAACACTACTTTTAGATTAAAATCTTAAAATGTAAATAAAAGCGATAAACTGCAGATAAATTAACTTTAAATTATTAAATTAGAAAATAGTTCAGAATTAATTACATAGTCCTAAATGAGGTTAGAAAGCGGGAGAGTTACCGCCAAAAATTGCCGCCATGGCGATATTCTGGCGGGAGAAAACATGTGTTACACAAAACGAAATGATTTCCATTTTATTACAAATTTATAAAACAATATAACACTAAGAAAGAAACGCAAATATAAATTTACTTTCTAACCCTGATCTAAACAATGATCTTCATTAAAAAGTTTATGTTTATGTTATGATTTACACAATGAAACAAAATATTTATAAGCCTATCTTGAACAAGTCTTTTCTTCAACTAGTAAAATTCATAGGGAGCCAAATTCAAATTTCTGTTCTAAATTGAAAATCCAAACTAATATGTAATAACTACTTACACATTGCTAGTTGCACAATAGGTCATTTGATCGCAGTGCCTGGGGTTGAATTATCCCTTCCTCTAGTATCTAATCTACACATAGGTATTAGAATACAACATGACAAAAGAAAGGTAATACAATACCTAATAATAGTGTAAAGAATATTCTTAATTCTTTATATTGGTATAAAAAAGGTTAATGTATTAAAAGTTTTTTTAAATTTTTATCTTAACTTCCATACTGTATGCCATTTTGAGTAATGAGGACAAGGGATCAGTGTTAAAGCAATGGGAGTAACTGCAGTTCAAACTAAGAACCATGAGGTGCAGCTGATTGACCAGTGCTTTAGTCACACCATTCCCCCCCTCTACATATCAAGAGTGTATACTTCACACATACTGTATATCTTACAATAATCAGGAAATTATTACATTTTATCTTAAAATTTTACAGGTTTTATTGCTTGTATAGTGTTCATTAGTGATGGACGATTACATGATGTTTTTACAATTGGGACAATCGACCATCATACATGATAACAATCGAATACCAGTCAGGTGGAACAATCGAGATATCTGATTGTTATCATGATTGTTTTTTCTTTTTTTTTTTGACTTGGCATTATTATTTTTTTTTTGGTTTAGTTGATTGCAAGTGCTAATTATTAATAACAGTGCTTTGTTACCAAAAATATTCAGAATAAAAATCAAACTGCAAATTTTAGTTTTCACAAAAAAACTTTTTACAAAGTAAATAAAAGGTAAGAAAACCATTGCATGCATTACTTCAGTGATGCATGATCCAAGCAATTATCAACTGGACCAACACAAACAAATCTTTTTAAAGTTTTTGCTTATAGAAATAATATAAATAATTGCATTAATAATATTAATACACCTCTCATCCAGAATTAAATTAAAAAACAACTTGTTTACTTATTAATTACAATACGTAAGAAACAACTATTTATTTATACATAAAAAAAACAGCCAACTTACAATTAATTAAAAAAATATATATACATTTTAAAAGTAAATGTATGTTAGCGGTCAAACCTAACTGAAATGATTGAAAATACCGGTTCTGATGCAAGTTGATGATTTAAGCCTATTTTAACTGAACAACTAAACATGTAAATGTAGGCAACAAGACAAAACGAGATGACTCAGTGAGTTGGTGAACTCGGATAGAAAAACAATCATCAAGTGATGACTGACAAGTCCAATACAATCAAGAAGCATCAAAATGTTTTTACAATCAAAAAACATCTTGTAATCATGCACTAGGGATCGTTGTATTCAACAATTTGGTCATTACATGACCAATACACAAATATTTAAACCACAAAAAATGTATTAATGTATCTGCCTGGTTACCAGACATTAGTGACTAGTTTAGCTATCTGTATGAGTCCGCATTGTGCTGTAAAACGACCAGACAAAACTATTGACTAAGGTGGTGGACTTACGTGTTATAGGCTGGTGGAGATGCAGCAATCAATCCATAGACCAATTACTGCTTAGGCTAACATATTACACAATGGTTACTTTCTTATTAAGTCACTATATTTTCTAGTGTATAATGTAATGTAACCATAATTGTAGTGTTGAGAATAATTACAAAACAATACAATTTTTTTAATTAGTTTATTTATTTAATTATAATTCAATTCATTAGGCCTAAATGTTTTTATCCTAAAAAAATGATAAGAATTTTTTTGAATACTACTGTTCCTTGTTTGGTCCGTCATGATGATGTGCAGTAGAATTTTATACTACTGGAACATTATTTTTGGAGACGTTCTTTAAAACGTTCTCACTATTTGACCTATACAATAATTATTATAATCGCTACATTTAATTTTATAACTCCTGATTATTTTTCAGCAAATCAAAATACTTAAGCACAAAAGACCTTGTCCTGAATTAACTGATTTAATAACTAAACATAAGGGAAGAAAAATAAATATACACATAATTTGAATGAATATAATGACAGTTTTATTTACTAACCAAGAATATAAAAACATTATAAATAAAAAAAAATCTATTTAAGAAGTTTTAACAGAATATTATAGCACAGCTAACATTTGGCATCAGTAGAAGTAGTAGTATTTAATTTTGCTACATATGTAGTCTATGAGATGTGAGGCTTTCCTTATAAATGTGTTTGTATTTTTTTTTTTTTTTTTTTGGAGACAAAGCACCCTTTTACTTCAATGGGAACTCCATTAAGAAGCAGAACTTCCGTCATTGAACAGAAAACCATCTTCATAAGAGTTTCTACATGGTCTGCAAGGTTTTTTTTCTGTTGCACCATGTATAATTACTTTGTATCCATTTTATAAATGCTGCCCAATAGCTAGCAATATATTTTTCTTAAAAACTCAAAACATTTCTGATTAACATTTAGATTGGGTTTTGTAACTATATACATCCAGCATAGAGGAAGACACATAGCAGAACAGGAAAAAACATATTTTCTTTATTTAATCTGTTCATCTGTATTGCACTAAATTAATTCATTTTGAATTATTACATTTCATTAACAGTAACCACTATTGTTGCCTCTCTACAACTATAATATAGCCCAAGCATCAGCTGTCACACTATCAATTCAGCAAAACCTTGATCTGCAAATTCTTCTTTTTTCATAAGCAGAAATTATAGCATTAAGCCACAATGCGTAGACAGAATTGTGGTATACAGCTGTCTCGCTAACATGACGAAAGCAGATTTTCAAAAGTAATTTTTTATCTTGAACTTTTTTGAAATTCTGATTTCACCATCATAATTAACATTAAAATCTTCATACATTATCATTTTAAACTTTAAATTATAATAAAAATACAAAAATGAACCCTGACCACCGTAAAATTAATTTTTTTAACTTTAACGGATTTTGAAAATTCAAAATTATAATTTATGCAGTTTTTAATTCTGATTATAATGTTGAAATCAGATTTTCAACAAAATTTGAGACAAAAAAGTTATTTTTTTAAAGATTTGAAATGACCACTATTTTGAAACTGTTAAACACATTTTTTCTGGTTACGAACTTGTCCAAATATTTACATATTTTGGACAGTAACCCTATCCTAAACAACCCCTCAAACACAGAACCAGAGATTGCTAACAATCAGCTCACTAGTAGACTAAACTTACTTCAGAGATACTAATAATCTGTGGCAACTTGACACTTTTTTACACTCATATTATTCAAGATAAATTACAACAAATTTTAGAAAATTGGGTGATATCTAACTTAATTACATTTTTTTCAACGTGGATTTCCAGCTATCAATTTCAAATTTGAACTCAGCCTAAAACAAAGCTAACAAATCCTAAATATTAATTAATACAATTTTGACTTCACTATATCTACAATAAAATTTACTCAAATAATACAAAAATTTTATTAATACTACATCTAGTGAACATTTATGATATCTGTATGAATTTTCAAAATTATTAATAGAGTTTTTCTAAATCTAAATGAACTTGAAAATGAGACCAGCATGCAAGCCCCCACAAGAATATTAAATTAATAAAACAGTTACAATTTGTTAATGTAAATTAGTTATATATCTGGCCTGCTGGTAGCTGAAGGGATTATTCATTGCTATATGTTTGTTTGCTTTAATTTATTTTTTAAAACTATGATAAACAAAGCTTGATCGATCAAGACTATAAAATAAATTTTCAATTCCAGAGAATATTTAAATAAAAATAATAGTAATAATTGTATATTTGTATCTTTATTTCTGACTGTGAATGTTATATGTAAATATAAGTTTAATTAGAATTTATTCAGAAGATAGAAATTAAAGTGTTATCCTTTACATTGAGACAAATTGATTTACGTGATTTAATTGGATTAAAGCAAATTTTGTTAATTTTGAATTTTATTGTTTTTTATTTTTTATATTTGTCTTGTTATAGGATAATCAATAATTGTTAACATTATCAATAACAATTTGTGAATAATAATAATAACAATAATAATTACCCAATAATCATAATCATAATAATCAATATCAATAATTGTTCATCTCAATACAAGTGAAGTGAAAGTTAATAAAAATTTTTTTGATTTGTGTGTAAAATTTAGTTATTATTTTATTTATTTTTTTCTAAATTTTACAAAAGGTTTAAAATACTAAGAATTAAATAAAAATTAACAATGATAAGTTCAGGTATCGATAAAAGTAGATAATGAAGAAACATAATGGAATAAAAAAGGAATGAATGATTTACACAAGATTAGGCGTCAGGTTAATGAAAAAAAAACTAACAAAATTAATTTGTTTTTAATAATGCAGCAGACTCCTGATTATCCGTGGTATATCAAAAAAATATTTTTGTATGAATAAATAATATTTTTTTGCGAAAATCATAAAAACAAATTATAGCTGTATTTATTTCATGAGTATAGCAACAAAAATTATTTATTGCACCTGATTATCTCACACAGGCCTCCTACTATTGTACTTTACAATACAGTATACATACTTACTAACTGTAACTGTAGGTCTAATATTCAACTATATACAACACTTTAAACAACGAATACAACCAAAGAACAAAGTGAAGATGAAGAAGCAGAATCTACAGCTGTGCAGATGCGAATGACTCATGGAGCTGCCCTGCGTCATGCTGATGGACTGCTGTCATACTTAGAGGAACAGGAAAACACCTTAGTGGCTGAAGAACATATTCTGTGTAAAGTACATTCATATTAAAACAAGTGTTTTGTTAAAAAACAAAACAAACATGTGTCACTAATTATTTGGAGAAAATATAAGCTGTAACTTAATTTATAAAATTTCAAAACATTAGTTTGTAATTTACCATATATAATTATAACTGTACAATATTCATACGGTACTTTTAAATTTGTTATATTTTTATTTGTTCATACTGGAGTTATAAGTATAAATCAGAATCTGTATTTATATAATAAGACGAGTTTTTATTGTGTACTTCAAATTATTAACCTATTCGTTAATTATAGGATGTTTGTGCTACCCAATGCCTCAGCTGATTGACAGTGTGCTGTATACAAATTAATACATACATTATTATGAGACAACAAAATAAAGTAATAGTTGATTAATTAAAAACACTGATGAATGATCAAATGATTTAAAAATATAGTTTGAAAAATTAATAACACAAGTGGGAAAAATAAAATTGTATATTAAACCAAATTAATAACTGTATTTTCCCTCAATTTTAAATTGTACATGGAGAAAATAATATTGTAAATTTTATTGAAAAGTTGATATTTGTTCTTTCAGTAAAACTGTATAGTAATTACTACTGTATAGTATTAATCTATTTATAGTGCAAACACAGGATAAGCATTATATTTATTCTTAATAGATATTATAATAGAGATTTTTTTATCGAATGAAACTTATACTAACTGGATAGTCTTTGCCTGCATGAGTAGGGTAGAAGGGTGGTGAGTAATATGTGTGGTAGTAATATGTGTTAAAGAACCCTAAGGTTGTAATGTACAACCTTCCTCAAAAAGGTTGTAAAACTGCACAGACACGAAAGGTGCTGGTCGGCAACACAGAAATTATTGAATTCAATGAAGCTAAATATTATCAAATGCCAGCATCTACGATTTTAATTGGGTTAAAATATTCAGATATAGTATTTAGAATCCAATGTTAATTATATAAATAAAATCTTCTTTTAAATTACAGCAATATAATAAAGCATTACTGTACACTCAATCATACACGTTAATATAATTTGAAAAACAACACAATTTATAATACAATTTACAAAAAATAAACAAACATTATTTTATAATAAACTAATGTTGCATAATTACCAATTAATGTTCCATACATTTAGATTAGATTTATTGACAAATTAATTATACTAATGACCATTGGTACTTGGTGGAAATCCATTACATTAATGAAACAATAACAAGTTTATATATTTCCACAACTTAACAGTACTGAGAATACAATTTAATTACATAATTGTATTACAGTAAACTGCTTTCTGGAATTAAGTGCTTATATTTTTAACGAATTATGTTTTACTGACTATGGTAAAAAAAACAACAGTAATTTGTATACTGTACCAATCCTATAAAGAATAAGGCTTATATAACTTTGTATAGTTGCAATTTTCTCTACATTTTCCCACTAAGTAGTTAACATTTAGATTAAAATCTCAAAATGTATTCAAATAAAAATTACTGTAATTAGGATTGTGACCTATTCTTCCCATCAGTGGTCTATCTACTCACCACGTAAAGGATAGATAGTTTCAAAACTCTATTGTTTCATCTTCAGGCTGTGATACAAAATGTTAAATCCTCTGTCGAGGTCGTCACTAAGTCAAACAAAACATTAAAAACATACATCACAAACACTTATCACAATTACACGATTAAAATATTTACGATGAAATTCAGCTTAATGAAATATTTTAATTGTGTAATTGTGTTCAGTGTTTGTGATGTATGTTTTTAATGTTTTGTTTGACTTTGTGACAACCTCGACATAGACCACTGACGGGAAGAATAGGTCACAATCCTAATTAGTTAAATATGTGGTCCGGTGGCTATGTTAGAATAATAAAAATTACTGTATCTATTTGTAATTTAATAGATTTATGAATACATCTTATAATTTCTTTCGTAAATGTTTAATGATTTAATTGAATGTTTTTTGTAGGATAACAAACAGAATGCATAGCAAATTTATTCATGTTATCACAAATTTTTATTTTTTTTCCACATAAAAAAAGTGCTATTCCTATTTAAAAAAAGTTTTCATTTAAAAAATAAATGATTTCTACTATTCTATTTTTACTTTAAAAAGAAGTGATTTTTATTAATCTATTTTCACTTCAAAAATAAGTGATTTTCATTAATCTATTTTTACTTTAAAAATAAGTGACTTTTATTAATCTATTTTTACTTTAAAAATAAGTGATTTTTATTAATCTAAGCAGTAATAGTTGAGGGTCTGAACCAAGCATACTTTTGTAATGATAACATTTATAGGAAAAGCTGTATTGTCTTTAATGATTCTAAAATTTCAAATCATGACAGATCACTCTTGCAAGAATATTTTGACTTTTCTACAATCAATCTGACACTTCTACAATTTGGTGTCCAGAAGTTTTTTAAAGTAATAAAACTGTTTCTACTGAAGCATTTTTTCTAAAAAGAAAGAGCAATACCAAAATTATTGTAATTTCAGCAGAAACACAGATATTAACCCTTTAATTTGTTTGTACTGTACAACCCATCCATGTAAAATATGAACATAATATGGCAACCTTAGCTAACACCCACCTTATTATTTTCAATCAACTGTGAGCGAACAACTATAAATACGGCAAGATTACTGAGTTACTTCCTACTGTCTTCGGTGACACCAGTCAGTTGTTGCAACAGCTGGAGCAAAACTTGAAATCTTTTTTGGATCTGAAAAACAAATTTTTAGCTTCAGAATTAAAGTTTGATATTAGAATGTCTAATTTATAGATCAATAAGTTTTGAATAATTTAAATACTTTAGAATACTAGTTTGGTATGACAGCTGAAATTTGTAGGATGTCTAATTGCCTGTTTTTTTGTTTTTAGCCCTCAATGGAGCACATTTAGTCAATTTTAGGCTTTCAACTCTGGTTCTTTCAGGTTTTTGAGATTCTCCCAATACTTTTTCGGTCTCTGTAGTCTAACTTCCTCCGAGTAAAATGCAACTCTTTTTGTTCCTTCTTTAAATTTTAATCTAGTGTTTTTATTCCCAAGGATTGGTTTTTCACTTCCTTCTTTCAGACGTTCCTCCGTTATCCCTAATTCTTTTAGGTCCTGTTCCACTTCCTTATGCCACTCATTCTTTACTTTCATTTTGAGTTGGTAATTTAGGAGTTTCTTCGTCAGTCTTTCTTCTGGTAGCTTTATTAAGTGTCCATAAAAAAGCAGTCTCCTCTTTCTAATATTATCTAACAGATGTTCATTATCCTGATAGATGGCTGAACTTGGCAGCAGTCTGTATGTTCCTTCTACCATGTGTTTTTTGTTGATAATAGTTCTCAATATTTTTCTTTCCACTTTTTGAAGCTCCTCTGTTCTGTTTCGGCTTCTTAGATTAAATAAAGTGTCCGCGGCATAAGTTACTTCCAATCTTGTGACCGTATTATAATGTTTGATTTTCAACTTTATGGAAAGCGACTTTTTCTTATATGTTCCCCAAGTTAACTTTAGGGCCTTCTTTAATTTGTTTGTTCTATTTTTTATTGCCAGTTTTTCGGCTATGTTTCTAGTGATACATTGCCTGTTTATTAAAATAAAAATAATATTTTTTTGTGAAGTTCTTTCAATACCTTTACAATAACATTTCATGCTGACTCACTATTCATACAATTGTTTAAAATACTGTTGAACCCAATCAAAATTTTTTGATAGGTTATGCCTAATATTTGTTGTTCTTTTTGATTATAATCTTTTTAATTGTTAAACATGTGTGAGGCATTTCCAGAAATTAAGTACTGTTTGGTTGTGTGACCCCAACAGTGTTGCAATTGTGAATCTATGCATGTACATCAGAATTTCTCACTAAGCATGCACGTTCACTGGCTATATACAGCATTGCTTGTTCTGAGTTTGTTTACATCATTTAAAATGATTAAATCAATCAATGATTTCGGTCATTGTAAAACTGGGCCTGCAATCTGATTTTTGAGTGCAAGAAACGTGAGACCCTTAGAAATTATTTCGAAGTGCTGTGATTGAAGCAATGGTGCAGAAGTTAAGGATGTTTCTTCCTTTAAAATGTTCAATGTTCATCATGAGCCAAGAAATGTATATATATATTCCGTTATCTAACATTTTTAAACAGTCTTACATATTAAATAATTTGTAATAAGTAATAGAAGTAACCATCTACACAAAACAAACACTGTAAATAGATACAACTTATTTTTAGCATAGGTGATTGCAGCTGATATTAATTGCTACCCTAAGCAAACACTGATAATAACAATGTAAACAATCTAGCGAAATGATATGGAAAAACTGTCAAGTAGTGTCGAATTCTGAAAAAGTGCATGAATGTTTCTAATGAAAGATAAACACTCTCACAATATTCGCATATAAGTCGATCACGTAACAGTCACATGAGCACTCTTAAATGATGCATGTGTTATATGAATACTTGTCAAAAGGTTAAGTACGGATAGTTTACTGTGTTATGTACATAAAATTTGTATAGTACCTAAATAGAGTTAAATAAAAATTTTACAAGTTTTACTACATTTTCCAAAATAATGATAGTAAAACATTCTGTGCTATAAACAGAGTATAGTGTTATTTTTGCTGATCACCGAAGAAAGTACGGGTCATCTATTTCTGTTATCTGTCTATTCTGTCATCCATTACCCCAACGGTCTCAAGAATGATGGTTAATTGAGATTCTACTGCATATGACATGGACACAGCTATATATAGCTAGAAACTGCCAGTTGACCAACACTTAAACAACAATGTCATTAAAACTACTGTTCAACACTGCTTACCTTTTGGCATTGTACAAGAAAGGCACTAACAATCTGGTTACACTATATGAAAATCGCACAGATATTAGTGAAAATTATATAAAAAAATAATTAAAATTTGGCCATTCTTGAAAAAATAAAATAATTTTATTTAATGTTAAATATGTTTTTAATTCCAAAGTGGTACTTACTTTCTAAATATAACTCATAGAAGAAAAAATCTTCAACACAATCTCACAGGCAAGTAAAATGGGTATTCAAGCGTTTTAGCACTGTTTTGGTAGTGTATAATGACAATAATAACTTGTACGATGTATATTGTTACATCATTGTTGATGTATGTTGACAAAAATACCCTGCAGGGGTGCAGACTAGCTGTACCTATTGAGAGGATTTAGACATCCCTTGTGGTACCCGAGTCTAACACACACTTACAACTGTAACACTTTACACTCGCACTTACACTCAGAGAGGCAATAATAGCCTCAATGTGTTTTTCGTGTTAAAATAAAAAAACAAATATAAAAAAAAAAATTTAAGAGGATTTAGACGTCCCTTGTGGTATCCAAGTCTAACACACACTTACACTTACATTATACTTACGACTTTAACACTTTACAATTACACTTACATTTAGAGAGGCAATAATAGCCTTAATGTGCTTTTTTTGTTAAAACAAAAAAAAAAAAAAAAAAAAAAAAAATAATTATTGATGAACTTGATAGCAATGAATCAAAATTCACTGGGTGATAGTGATACAAGATCACATAGATCATTATCAAGCATCAAAGCAAGGAAAAATGAACAGTGAAACAAGTAAATAATTATGTGGGAAGTTAAATAAGCAGAAAATTAAATTTCTTGTTCAATTTAGTTGGCTTAGTAGAAACTTTCTACTTATTTAAATTTACCTTAAACTATTGCAATTCCTTTAATATTATAAAATCCTTACTAACATTGAACTATTAAAACGGTGGCTCATTTGGATTACTAAGAATAATCAACACATCTTAATGAAAATATCTACGGTATCATGGAACGCACAGTTCTATAGTCACACTAAGTTTTTTTGCTAAGAATTAGGGTATTTCTTTATTACTGTAAAATTCATTTGGGTGCATTTAAAAGCATCCCTCATATTCAGATTTGTTTTATCTGGCCAGCCCTTTCAACAAAGCTGGTAGTACAAGGGTTTACTACATTATTTGAAAATAAGTTACACTTACTTCTTCAACAGTTCTTGTTGGGATAAGCTGATTAATTTTTATAAACGTCTGATCTGAAACTCCTTCTAGCTGAAACGCCTGCAGAATTATTTTATCCTCTTCTCTAGTCCAGCAAGGTAAATCTGAAGCAGTTGTGTTTTTTTGTTCAGCAACCACAGAAGATTGACTGCATTCTAATTTTGTTTTTTTCTGATCTGACATCTGACTTGAACTTTCAGTCAAATCCGTATGTAAAGTAACACAGTTTTTACTTTCGACATTCATCAGTTCACATTCTTCTTTTACAGTAACATTATTCTGTAGTTTAATGTTTTTGTTTAGATCCCTGGTTTCATCAGGATTAAAATTTAGTTCTACTGAATTTTCGCTGGTGATTCCATCTTCTAATTTGTTATTTAAAGAGAACTGATTGATGTTACTTTGAAGTTCACACGTACTCTCATCCATCGGTTCTGAAAATCTTTCAAGTTTACACACGTTACCTTTATTCTCTAAATCTTGAACTGAAACTGTTAGATTTTCAATTAATATTTCATTATCTACATCTGCTTTGACTTTAGGAAAACATATTTCTTCATCGCGTTTAACTGAATCTGAACCAAACTCTTGCAAACACGTGTCTCTTGCACTTCTGTCATTACTTGCAGCAATTTGCACCTCTGAAACATCCATCGCATCGACTTCATTTTTTTCTGTTTTTTGCAAATTCGGCAACTTTTCACTGAACGATACAAGTTGCTGAGATACTGATTGTAATACACTATCACCAGGTAAACTGTTGGTGCTTTGTTTGTTAATCAACTCAAAACCTGGAACAATGTTTTTAAATAAGCACAAGCATGTTCTTACATATAACACAAAGACATAAACAATTATTTAATATGACTGATACACTTTTATAAGTGAAGTAGTAATTTGGTTTCCGAATAAAGGATTGTATTTTAATGATGAGAAGACTTAGAATGATTGTGTCCTTAAAAAATGCATGTAAATGCAGCAGTGAGAAAGTTGATAAGTTATTTGGACTTCATGTAGATTCTTGACCTTCATGGAATGTGTTGTGTGTGTGTGACACTACTATCAGGAGTCATATTTTTATTATTTAACTTAAAGAAATGATATTACAAAGTATCTGAAAATGGCTTATTTTTCTTTTCTCACAAGCATATTATGGTATGATTTGATATGTGGGTCTTAGGTTTGGGGATAGATTTAGAGAGAGTTATAATACTTTAGAAAAAAGTAGTGATAATTATTTCAAATACTTGAACAGGAAAAATAAAAACAATATTCTGACAACAGATCTGTTCATACTAGAAGTGCTACCGTCAGTAGAAAATAACATAAAAATGTATCCAGTAACAGATAAAATAAACAATAGTTTACAGAAAAACAAAACAGCTGAATGGTGAAAGTAAATGTAAGTTTAGTAAGACTATCATACAGCTCATACAAGTATTATACATCTCTGGACGTAAATACCCAGGACTTCTGTAGCTCATTTTAATTAACTTGCAGTCTTTAGTTTTTGTTAAGCAGGAAACTTCACCGTCATTAACATTTTATCTTATATACAAACCTGAGTTGGAATGAAGACTTTCACTAAAGAATGACATTGGACTTAACATTGATGGAACATCTGTTATCTGACTGCAAGCAGGAGACTTAGTGTCTTCCTCATCAATATTCATCATTACATTTTCTTCATTCATTGAAGCACTGTCAACGTCCAATTGTACAACCTGTTATAAGAAAATTAAATTTTTAAATCAGTCAATTTTTTTAGTAACACAGCATGCAGTTGCGTTCACTGATGTGACAATCTACATTTCATTCGCAATCACATATGCTGGAAAGCAGAAGAAAAAGAAAAATAATCATGGCTCACAGTTGTCTCGCTAACATGATAGAAATAAACTGAAAAAAAAAACATTTTAATTCTTTATGAAATTCTGACTTCATCATTAAAACCGGCATATACTAGCACTTTAAACATTTAAATTACTTTGAAAATACAAAGGGGTTCACATTAAGTTATTCAGATCATGACACTCACCAACTAAAATTTTGATGGAACTAAGTATTTATCTTTCCACATAAATATGAAAGTATACAAAGTGTTCTCTTTATCTTAATTAGTTTTTGTTTTATAAGTAAAGCCATTTTAAATATAATAAACATACAAATAGAGATGTTTTACAAGTAGACATAAAAATAGTGAATGCTTCTGTAATTACTTCTGTGGATAGCCAACAGATGCAAGTGCTCAGCATGCATGCACAGAATGTCAACCACAGACTTGCAGTGGCCAAATTTAAAAAAACAGGCCTTGTAACTATCAGGCATTAAAGTAATTTCATTACACTCTTTAATGGTAAATGGCCAACTACTCTGTGACATGTAAACACTGTTTTTTAAGTATCTAGTATTGAAAATTTTGATTCTAGACGTATCCACTGTATGCATTTCCAAATTAAAAAAAGTTCTTATCACAGATTATGAATTAAATTAGCATAAAAAATAAATAAGTAAATCAGCTTTTTTTTAATGTTCACAATCAATGACCAATCTGATTAATATTTTAGAATGGATTTTGTTCAGTGTCCAACTACTCTATTACTAAAAGCAATTTTTGAATCAAGTGTAATTTTCACATTTTAAAATGTTTTTTTGTGGTGATTATGCAACACTGTTAGCTTATAGAAATTAAATTTCCATCAGTTCCTTGAGACAAATTAATCTGCCATTAGTTTTCTGAACAAGTTCTTTATAAAACACACAAAATTTCTACTCTGTATAGAAAAAACTGAGCATTTTCCCAATATAAGCTTTTTTTCTTGGATTTCCTGTGGGGAATAAAATCTTTTGGAAGTGGTTTATTAAACACTTTGCATAATATTATTAGAACCTACCTCGCACAAAATTTCAGCAACCTTTGCTTCCACTTGTGGAGCATCACATATGTCTTGTACACGACACTGGTGCTCATCACTAACTGTAACTTTAGGCTGGTCCGTAATGTTCAGCACAGTATCTCCAAAATGTTTTATTTCACTGGCGTCATGCTTTACCTCAGTTTCTGCATCGTTAAATTCTGATTTAGACACAAGAGGTACAATTCCTTCTATTAAAGGAAGGCTTTTAGAAGAACAACTGCCTTTAGCTGATTTTAAATTTCTCTTTGATGCAGTTCCATTTCTGGCTCGAGGAGTTCGTGGAGATTTTTTTATGCTTACACTGTGATCTGATGCTGAAAAAGAACACAGGTATTTCACAGAAGGCCTCTTTATATAAATGACCAACCACACTTTTCACTGGTCTGCAGCTTCAAATTTTCTTACCTAACATGTAGCATTGAACTTAAACAATAATAAATATTACCTTGAAAAAAATAACTTGTCCAAAATAACATGTGAGATCAAAAACTACTCTGTAAAAAAAAATAACCTGTAAGTTCTACAGTCAGTCAGTAATTTAAAAAATATTATAACAATTTAAAGTGCTGTTTTTAGATTTTTCTTCAAATGAATTCTGAAAGATATAATTTTGTTTAATGTCCTCAGTTCATTACTTAAAACAATAATGTCCCTGCTCACCAAATGTTGAAATTCATTTTTTCACATTATAACTTATGTTTATGTCTTAGAAAAATAAAGAATTAAAAAAAATTACACTACCTTTCACTGGCGAGGGAAAATACCGCCTTCGATGGTACCTGGTGTACCCTATCTCCGGCTCACCGCGACCTCTCCATTTCATTTGTAACATCTCCTCTTGATCTTCTTTTTCAAAAGTTACTTTTGCCGATCGAATAATTTTTCCATGTTGCAAATATACTCGGCCATTAATATACTGAAAATTTAAACGTACATGTATCAGTGAATAGTAAAATATGTAACTCACAATTTGAAAATATGTAGATTGTTCAAAAATTCCCATTTCTTAAATGAGGCACCATTTATGTGTTTTCATGTTTCTGTGCCTTTGTTGTTGGAGAGCAAAATCAGTTTTTGTTTTGTAGGACACTGTGTGGGAGTGGTGCATAAAGTCACATAAAAATACATACGATTGTAGCGTTATTAAAGTATTTGTAAATTAGAAATAAATCCTCACATGAGCTTTAATAGTTGCAAATGAGATAGCACTGATCACACCCTTCCCTCCTTTGACTTGAAAATTATGAATCATGTGTCCTTAGGGCTTTGATTAAGACCAGACTCCGCTTAGTTGTTTCCTTTCTAAATCCTACGAACCCTGGAATTTATCATGGTTATTGGAAGGACTATCCATGGGTAATTAATTTAAATATAATGGATGCCACAGTTTTCAATAAAAAGCGAATATAACACTGTTTATCTTTACTAAATATCGATACGTGAATAGTTACTGTTTTAAGAAGTTAGTGACATGAAAACCAGAATTTAGTTTTCAAATAGGCAGGAAAAGTTATCAATATTTCAGATAATCAGTTAATTATTTTTTGCACTGTGAAGTTTTAAAAAGATAAACTAACATAAATGTCTCATTTTTTCTAAATAGTTTAAATTTTCAGTTTTTATTTTCAATTTCAAAAGAGTTATTACATTTTCTTTAAAATATTTTGAAATACAGGTTACGCAGCAGACAGCACTTTTACTTCTTTTCAAATAATACTATAGCATAGAAAGTGTTTTTTTGTAGCATTAAAAAAACTACTTTCTATTTAACCATGAGAGTTTTAAGAGCAATAAAACTGTCAGATGCAATGGATAATTTAATTACATGAAAACATAAACCATTATGTATCTAAATAATAATACACCATTATTATTATTTAGAGACCAGTCCTCCTCGTAAGATGTATTAAAGTCACAGTTTGTTACCATTTTCGTTATATACAAATAGTGTTTTTGCATTTAATGTAAAGAATTGTCCTGTTTTTACATCTAGATATTTGAACAAACTATACTAGAATAAATATAAAAATAGCAAAATAATGGAAATGTGAGTTATCACATCATCAGACTGATGTCTGGCTCCAAACTGTGATAACAACACTTAACATTTGGCTTAAAACGTGAACATATTTCTAGTTTCCCTGTGTCACCCAGCACACGGAACACAATTGACTACTTTAGCAAATACGCTATGATACTATGATACTTTCTGCTCCACCCCATGTGTTTTAGAATAATTTAATTAGCCATGGAATTGTCATTACACAAATAAGGATCTTTATTTGGACGACTTTATTTGCCGTATCTGGTTAAAAAGTTAAAATGAGCTGAAATTACCTAACCTGAAATAGCTATATGTTATTCCTAATAATTATCTAGTAACATTAAAAATAAAAAACATATACCAACTAACCTTGATTCCACAGTTAATACAATGGAAGCTTTGTGTTTCATGGCACTTACAAGGGCAATGTTCCCCTCCATAGGGATCATAGTAATCTGGCACGTGCACCATTTCATAACAACTATCTTCATCTCCTTCTAAACAATCTGCTTGTTCGTAATCAATCATCAGGCTGTGTTAACAAATATGTAAATAACATATACATTTGTTAGTATTAAATTAATTAATGTAAAAGTAAAATATATTGTAGGCCTACATAATGATCTTCAAACTGTTCTGTATAGATTATATTTATAATATTTGTTTTTAGTAACGAAAAAAGTGTACAAATTTAAATATACCTATTATATTTAATGTAAGTTATAACATATTTTATTTAAGCTACATAAATTAATTTAGGAAATATAAATTAGGTTCAGATTCCTACTTTACTTTTTGCTGTTACACTTAATTTAGATTATTAGCCTACCTATTAATTTAAGCTATTTGTTAACTTCAGGTTTATACATCATTTACAAATATTCCTAAGTATTATTTTATACAAAAACATTCTTTTTTTAATAAATCTCAAAAGCGTTTAGTTATTGGATAATAGTTATTGGATGAGCGTTTAGTTATTTAATAAATCTCAGGATAATTGGTTAAAAACAAGTGTGCTTGTTTTAACATGCCTATATTTCCAAGAACTTTTGCATCTTTTGCTGCATATTAACTGATATAATAATGCTCCTTTTCTGCATAACCTTTGCAAAAAATGTACTTTTTTACATTAATTAGTTAAAGGAAGAAAGTATCCATAAAATTATGTTGATGATGAAACACTTTCATATTTTCATTTATTAAGAGAATTAATTCTTTAAAAGATATTTAATTAGGAATATCTGACTGAAAATACTCTGTGAAAATTTGATTTTAACATCTTTAATATTTGTGTTTTGTTCTATTTCATCTGTGCATTAATTAATTAATTTGTAAAGTTGAAAATCTAACTTTAAATGAAAACTGATAGGGTTAATGATTAATGTAAAACAATGATTATATGACAATCAGCCATATGTTCACATAAATCTTTCATTTAAATAAAAGTATTTTTATGTGTGTTATACACACTTGACCATTACCATCATTACTATCATTATTTACCATTACTGTCATATTATAACTTTCATATCTGTGATTAATAATAACTCTTATTATTAGTTTGCAATAATGTTTATACTAAAACTTAAATCTAGTTACAAACATGATGCTTCTCTGAGTAGCTACCTGTGATTTTTAAAAAGTAACCAATATCTCGAGATATTTAATACCTAAAGATTTATGCCTGCATTGTTGAGTTCAAAACAGTTATTTTTCTAAAATAACTTTTAAAATAAACTTTTATTTATGTTTCACTTTATTAATTAATTTTAACTCATACACAAAATTATTCATATTAAATCTTAATCTTGCATCAGTATTCACACTTCCTAAAGTATGTCTACTTAAATTTCTAACTTGATTCAAAAATAGTAACTATAAAAATCATCTCAAGAAAATGCAACCAAGTGCAATTTTTTAAATGTTTAGCACCTATCACTCCTTAAAAAGCATGTTTAAGAAAAATACTCAGAGGTAAAAAAGCCTTAGAATTTTAAGTAAAATTGGAAAATACTATAAAAAGTAGGTCTTCCTACTGAAAATTTTATAAGCACTTCTGGTATGATCAGGCCGTATTTTTTTGAGAACGGTGTAACTGTGGCAGTAAATTTCAAATGTTATGTTCTCATGCTTAATAATTTTTTTTGTCACAACTGCGGAGACGATTGATAAAGATGTGTTTATTTTCAGCAGGATGGTACATCGCACACTGCAAACGCATCCATGGCCGTTACAAAAAAACATTTTCTCTAAACGCCTTATCTTGTGTTACAGTAGCCTGCAAGAATGCTAGACTTAACTGTCTGTGACTTTTTCCAGTTATAATAATTGAAAGAGTGTGTCCACATTAACAAACACTAAACTTTAATACAGTTAAAAGATGTTATTACAGAAAAGGCCAGAGTTATGAATGATTTCCATCACAGATTTAAAAATTGTAGTCAAGAAGTTGGACGCTACTTTAAATGACATAATTTTTCATTAGTGTCTACATTAAAACAAATGGTAAAACTTTGCAAGTAATTCTGTAAAGATAAAATATTTATTCTTAAAAATCATTTGAGTACTGTTTATTTGAAAACCGTCAGATTTTCATAGGTCACTCTGTAGGCTGCATATAAAGAGTTTTTAAAAATGCAACAGAGAAGCTGTAGTTCTATATTTATAAAACTTAAAAGGTCTCTAGTGCGTGCCATGTGACTGTACACCTGGTGCACTGTGTGTACCTTAAGATAAATATTCAAATTTCATTTCAATAACTCTAAGATTACTTATTAAACACAATAATAAATCTGACAATATAGATTCAATTAGCCGCCTCGGTGGCCTAGTTGATAGCGTACTGGGCTTTCACCCCGAGGATCCGGGTTCGATTCCCAGCCAGGGCTTGGCATTTTCATATGCTATAAATCATACCATCATCTGCATTAGCCCCAAGTGTGTACAATAGTCGGACATTAAACACCAAAAAAAAATATATATATACACACACACACACACACACACACACATATATATATATATATATATATATATATATATATTTTTTCAATCACTGCTTTATGGAAGTATAAGAGGTACTGTACAATGTTAGGCAGTTTAGGTGTACCCTCCAGGTAATGTTGCAAGCCATATCGACTCACACCACTGCACTGATAATACTGACTTAAAAATTACTGATATCTGTTAAAGAATTATTTCAATTAAGAAACGGGTAACAACATAAATAATTTTTTTAACAAAATTCAACACAATTTCAATTTCTATTAAAATCTAGCAAAATCATTAACAAATGTCATAATCTACTTGACAATTGTTGTAAAGTAACATCTAAGTTATGACCCTCCAAAATAGCTAGTAGTAGAAAAATGGTGAGAAAATCATGTTAGAAAATAAAATGATCTTTGAAAATTTATAAATGTAGATTTATAGACAAAAGAATACACTTTAAAGTGATGCATCTGAAATTTCTGTACGACTGGAAAGTTATGTCATCCTAAACTCATGTCTTTTGTTTTATGTTCCAGATTTATGATGGAAAAGACGAAATATCAACCCATCATATATCTAAAATATAATTATCTAACACTGCGTATGTAACCATAAAACAACATACTACAACATGCTATTACAATATAGGCTTGTAACTGTTCAAACAGTTACAAATAATTACTGAATTCAATATTCAGTAATTACATGAATATTACATGTAATTCAAGAGGACATGTATGTAACATGTAAGAAGACAATACAGATATGAACTTTCCTATATGAAAAGTTTTAAACACAAACCAATGGATTTTTATTCAAAATATACCATCATAATAAATATTTCAAGTATATTACACCTCACAATGCAGATTACTTTTCTTCTTTAAATGATATATTTAATAAATTTTACCTGTCAGGCGGCCTTTCTCCAGGTAGAAGTTCAAGAAAGTAATCCGTGAGCAATGGGCTGGATTTGAGGTGAGGTAAGATAGCATTGTGCACGTCTGTCAGAGATACATTAGGCTGTGATGCTAGCTGTTCTAAACTCGCATAGACTGGTTGGCACTGTTTGGTCAGCAATACCTGTGCACAGATTTTGTTTATAAAAGAAATTGTCCACTAAAATATTAACATACCTCATGGGCAATACTAATGAAGAAAATATCTTAACTGCAACTATATTAAAACTTACTGACTGTTACACAGGCATATTTGAAAATTTCAAAAAAATTTGTTTAAAATTAGTCTTACCTACACATAATTAAAAATCAACATTGCCTAACATAACAAATTTGCTAAAGAAGTCCATTTTTTAAATGATAGAAATATATTGAAAACATATTTAGAAAAATAAAAATAATTTTAAAATGTGACAGTCAAAGGACTGGACAACAGAAGTGAAAATTTCAAAAATTGAAGTAATCAGTGTTCACTGCTGGTTTGTAGTGGTCCAATTATATTATTGATCTTATCGCTATATTGAAATTACAGTATATAGAACCGATATTAAAAAACAATGGGTATTTAACTATATCTTATACAAATATAAACAACAATCTTGTACAATATTTGTCAACAATATATAAACTGATATTAACAACATATCAAACTGTTTTTATATTCTAATAATTATGATAGCAGGACTGGCATATAGTACACTGGCATTTGTTAATAATTTAAACTTTTATTAATTAACTTCTAATTTGCAAGATCAAGGAAAGAGGCAGTGTTTCACCATGCCAAATCTGTTTCAGTTTTGTTTGTTTGTTTGTTTTTTTTTTTTTTTTTTTTTTTTTTGTGTGTTTAACGTCTGACTATTGTGCACACTTAGGCTAATGCAGATGATGGGATGATTTGTAGCATATGAAAATGCCAAGCCCTGGCCGGGAATCGAACCCAGGTCCTCGGGGTGAAAGCCCAGTACGCTATCAACTAGGCCACTGAGGCGGCTAGTTGCAGTTATATAAACGGGAGACAACGATTATGAGTTTTCAGATATCCATAATTTAAAAACAAAAACTTCTATAAAATTGGAATTATTAATTATCTTTAGAAGCATGACAAAGTGTAAGAATTAAAAAAAAAAAATCTAAAAATCGGCAGATTCAAAGCATAAAAAAACTACCTAAAAATAGCACTTTTAACCACTTTTTTCTTCTTCAATATTGATGTGTTTACAGCCTAAACTACTAAACCGATTTTGAACAACAATGACTAATTTATCTGTTCTATTTGCAGGATATGCCTGTTTGCATAAATATCCAAAAATAAACATATTTTATAAAAATAAATAAGTTTACTATTACAACATTGCAACAAACTGCCAAAACAATTACCAATTTCAGAATTTGTTACCTTTATTGAGCAACTAACCTAACCTATAAAAGATGACTTGTCACTATAAGTTATAAAAAAATTTTAAAAGTGTTTTCCTAAGTTCTCTACAACTGTAAAAAAAAATCAACTATGGTCTTAAGCTATTATAATTATGGGCCTGCAGACCAAATTTTTGGAGTTTGGGTGTAGTTTTTTCGACAAACAAATTAAAATTTGTTTATTAATAGTTCGAATTACCATACCTCGTACGAAGTATCAAATTACAGCCATATATGGAAATATTACCATATGTGATAAAATTGTGTAACCAAATTTTCCTCTTCGTTCAGTTTAATTAATCAATCAGTCAATCTCTGTTTAAGTCCAAATGCAGGAAGTGTTATGTTAACCAGTCATTAAATTTAACAATTTAAAACTCATGGAACTTTTAAATCACAACAATATTTGCAGCTTTTCTAAGGAAATAATACATTTAGCAATCTCATTTCAGAATTAACAGTACATATTTTGTACACAGTTTTCTGTAACAGAAGATCATGATATCCTTTTTAAATTTACGGAAATTTCCCTGCAGGCAACAGGCAATATTGTGCTGTAACATTTCAAAACAAAGAGGTTTGACTATCCAGATGTTGCATGGTCAATATATGAAACTATTGCGTAACCAAAACAAAGTAATATAATAATATTTTGTTTTTGATATAATTTAGAGTAATATGTCCGAACAGGCTAAACTTAATAGAATTTAAAAATTTAAATACATTTTTACTTAAAATTACTTCACATAAAAACTTTAAACTAAGAGATTGCTTGATCTAAGCATACTTTAATACTTTATATATCCATTTACCAAATGTACCTGCAACTGAAATCAGACAGCTATTTTGACAAATATAACCAAGCCACAACCAATTGCAAAGTCTGATATTGTTCAGTAAATTGCGTAAGCAGGTGACTGGTTCTTGGCATAATTCAAAGGTGATTTAACAATTTCTCGTAATTGTAGACTTGTGAGGAATTTTTTACCATTTGGTAGTTTTTGTTTAGATATATTTAACTGTAACACAATTGTCTGCTAGATGGGTCTTTTTTTTGTGTTTGTTTAACGTCTGACTATTGTGCACACTTGGGCTAATGCAGACGATGGGATGATTTATAGCCTATGAAAATGCCAAGCCCTCGCCGGGAATCGAACCAGGGTCCCCGGGGTGAAAGCCTAGTACGCTATCCACTAGGCCACCAAGGCGGCTGCTATATGGGTCAGGCACTGTATGCATTATAACAGTGTTAAATATAATTTAAATATTCTTTATTCAACTTATTTATGTACATAATTTCATATAAATTAATATTTATTGTAGACAAATTTAAGGTCAGTAGTGGGTTTAACACTCATGTCCCTTAGTTTCACAAGCAGAAATCATAAGACTGAGCCACTAATGCTCTAGAAATGATCAGCTTACTAGTAGACTTAAATTCATTTATTTAATATTTATAATTTGCATAGGCAATGGCAAGCGTGATGCTTGTTTACATGTTTTTTATGCTATCATGGGTTTCTATTTTTTTTTTCATACAAAAAAGTGCTATACCTATTTAAGGAAGTTTTCACTTCAACAAAATATTTAACAAATTACATAACATTTGGACAGATTATACATACCTCTAATTTATTTATAAAGTCTTTCATCTTGACAAGAAGCAAATAGTCCATGAGACGATCAATCTGTTTCGCCTGATCTGGAGTTAGAAACACCAAGAATTCATCTATGAGATCTTTGTGAGGACTAAGAAGCGTCTCTGCACGTCTGTACAAACTTGCCCCATCTGTGCTGTTGCTATCCTGTTTAACATATGTGTAAATAATGTAAGAAAAATTCACAAACTTTATTACTTATAATTTATATTTTTCCAAAAATACTTTAATAAAAAATTTGTATTTATACCAAACAATGACGAGTATTTAGAAATTAAATTTATAAAGCCATTACTTCTAAATAGTGAATTTTGTTTCTAAAGTTAAACTCTGGGCTTTGTATAGTGAAGTCTAGAAACACATATCCAAATCTATAGTTTAGTGGATTAGATCCACACCAATTACAAGTCTGCAGATTAATCAGACCACTTCCTCAAACAAAGACAAAACTACAGCTGAAATTAATTGGCATCTCATTTCAGTCACTAGTAAAAATGTCCATGTATGTATATATATATTTGTGTTAATTTAAGGCGAAAAGCACAATGAGGCTATTATCGCCTCCCTAAATGTAAGTGTGAGTGTAAAGTGCTAAAGTCATAAGTGTAGTGTTGTAAGTGTAAGTATGTGTTAGACTCGGGTTCCGCGAGAGACGTCTAAATCTCCTCAACAGGTGCAGCTAGTCTGCACTCCCTGCAGGGTACACACACACATAGAATACACACTATCCCCTTGGAATTTTTGTTCTTCAGACTGTTAATTATTTTTGAAATTTCAAAATGTGTTACAGGACTTAAGACACCAGTATACTGCTGCTAGTGTTGGCAATAAAGAAGGGTGTCCAAATACAGACTGGAAGCTAATTGTAGTGGAACAACTTAAAATAACGACTAAACAAATAGTGATAATATCCAGGTTTTCTTCTACTCGGCCATCCTCTAGTCTTGTATTATTGAGCCGCCTTGGTGGCCTAGTTGATAGCGTACTGGGCTTTCATCCCGAGGACCCCGGTTTGATTCCCGGTCAGGGCTTGGAATTTTCATACGCTATAAATCATCCCATCATCTGCATTAGCCCAAGTGTGTACAATAGTCGGACGTTAAACACAAAAAAAAACTTATATTACTGACTGGGATCTTATCAGTTTTGTGAATTAAACTGTTAATCATTTTCCATAGCTGCAAGGAGTTTGTAGTGTGACTTTCAAACAACTTGTGATAATACATTTTTACTAGCATAAGTAATTTTAGTTTCAAGATTTTCTTTAAATTTATTAAAGTAATTATAGTAGACTCTCAATAGTGCGACATTCTTTGGTCTAACATGTTGACCAAATCCGACGCCTCAGCAGCAATACCTCTTGTGAGTACAAGATAGAGCACGACCATATTCATGGCTGAGAGGCAGGGAATGACTCATCTTTCCTGTCAAAACTTGAATCCAAATCAGTTGTGTATATACAGTTATTGAAAGTAGTGTTATACGGTTCATTCTGTCATATGTTTAATTCTAATTTCATTTACGCTGTAATTTTATGTAGTGTACTGATTGTATGGATTTTGGCCGGCGCCAAAATTCAATGTTTACACCAATGAAGCTGTGCTATGATGACCTTACTACGATGGCCACGGAAAGAAATTTGGCAATGGATAGTATTCTTGTGTTAAAAAACATTCAAGAGAACGACTTTTTGGAAAGTCTGAGGGTGAAAAAACAAAAAACAGTAGTTTAATACTTTAACCAAATTTAAGGACTTCCTTTATATCAAACAGATTTTCATTAATTTACATAACTGTCTTTTGTTACAATACACACTGTTATTTCCTATTACAGTATTTTTCTATTTCTAACATAACTAAATATAACATTTTCAACATTTAAATTTTGTTTCTACGTTAATTTAACAAATAAATGTGTGTATTAAAGTGGTTTTTTGTTTGTAACCCATTTAAACAGTTTTTACTTCGTTTTACACTTTCCTGAGAGGTTATTTAGCATTTATATAATGATACCTCCAGTAATCCATAATCTTTTATAATCCAACAGGTTCCTGGTCCCATATGTGTCGGATTATTGAGCGCCTACTGTAGATAAGTTTGAATCATACAGTCTACTATTTAATGTTCTGAACAGTTTATTTCTTTTATTTGGGTACACTGTATTGTTTTGCATGTCCTCCTGTCACAATTGAGTCAATAAAATTTTAACTTTATTCCTTGTAATGTCACGAAAAGTCCTCCGCTGATACAGTTAAAATAGTTAAAAAATTTTTTTGTTAATGCACTGTTACATAAAGAACAGTTCTTGAATTTTCCAAGAAGGCTTTCTGAAAGACATTCACTGTTACACACCAAACAGATCATATGTGACTTTTAAATTTTGTTAACCAGAAACCATAACAAACAGTTGTTAGCTTCTTTTTCCTTTGTGAACTTCAGTTCTCCTTTCTCTTGATTCAAAAATTCACTTTGTCATGTACTAATGAAACACAGATATTTTCAGCATTGTTTTTCAGCATAATAGGAAAATGCTGATAATAGGAAAATGAGCATAATAGGAAAATGACATATTCAGCATAATAGGAAAATGAGTTTCTAGTTTCTCTATGAACTTTACATGACAGGATCAAGAAGAAACAAGCCATTCCTAAAATATCACCCACATTACAGTTGTTTGTAAAACAGTGTTATGTGCAATGTGTTTACAGATATCACTCCATATGACACAAGTACAAATTTTGGAAAAATTCTTTATAAGCAGGAAAGAACTAGTAACCTTACTTTTGCACAAGTACAGCCTTGAAGAAACAAATTCTTTGAACAATTATATGAGCCACAATTCAATTACTTAAAGTCACATAACACACAAACCTTGAAGTTCACCAGTTCCTGAACAAACTCAGCATAAATTCTGTCTTCTAATCGTTCTTTTACTTTCATAAAGTAAGTCTGGGCATAATCTGAAAATATATAAGTTAAAATACATTATTAATCCATGTTAAGTTAACAGACAAATAAATTATGAATATTTTACAACAACTCCAGTCCTGCACGATCTTTGATAATAACTTTGCAAAGACAAACAATGTCAACTATAGTCAACTATGTCAACAAGTTAAATACAGTAAAACCATTGAAAAGAATTTAAAAGAGTAAAAAATTATATTATGACACATAAAATATAAGATTTTTTTGGATGATGTGCAGTATGAAATTAAAAAATCATGGAATTGAGCCAAAACAAAAACATATTGCACATTTTGTTCAAAAAGATTTGGAGAATATTAATAAAACTAACAGTGCACCCATGCTTTTCTACAATTTTTCAAGACACATTTTACAACTGAAATAAATCTTTTACACTCACATTCTAATAACTTTCCCTCAGAAAAGATGAAACTTGTTTTCAATTATACAGTGAAAGGAAAGAAATTTGCCAAATAATAGTGAGTGATAGTAAACTTTATTTGCAATTAAATTCATTATAGTGACACCCTTCCTACGTTGCTTTGTTTCCAAGTTATATATTTCTCCCTATATTTTTTTTTATTACAAACTAAAATTTCTCAGGTTTTTCTTTAATTAGCAAGTAAAATTACCTCATTTTTCAAAAACTACATTAAAAATTTTCAAAGAAAACACAGGAATGTTAATTGAAAACATAAATTCTTTAGAAATGTCTGAATACAAAGAAAAATGTTGATTGAAACTACATTAGAAAAAAAAGAAATCAAACAAGATATATTCAAATTTCACAAATTACCTCTTTTCATAACCTTCCCAATGGTACAAGTAAATTGCTAATTTAAGTTTTCGTTAATAAAGTTATTATATCCAAATTATGAAAACTTGCACATACGATACACTATTCCTACATACAAACTCGTACTATTCCTCGAAATAACATCATACCAACTACCAGTAAATCAATCAGGAGAATTTTTGTGGTACAAATGCTTCAAGGATGGACAAACGTCTTCTCACATTGATGAGCATTGAGGATAACCATCATCAAGTACAACACCGGAAAACATCATAAAAGTGTGAGGCTATTGTTGCAGATTGTATATGAACAATCCATGATATCTATGCGATCATGTGTTCTATGGGTCTATGCAATGCATCTTGTCGACCATTAGCGGGGGGTATCACTAATGTATTTGTTAATAAAGTGCTAATTATTAATTGATTTCCAAATGCTACAACACAAGTTTCTGGTATAAAGAAAAAATATTTTTAATCATTAGTTAGTAACTAACTTGCTGCCCTTTCCTCTTTAACTTGAGTAGTTTCTGGTTTAAGAGCAGCTATCTTCGCTTCCAACTCTCGTTGTTTCTTACTTCTTCTTGAAGATATAGAAGACGCATTTTTACCTTTTACAGTTCCTTCTCCCTGCAAAGATAGGTACTTAAGTAAAATTAGACGCTTTTAAAAGAAAATACAATAACAATTGATAGATTGAGTGTAATTTAAAACTTTAGCTTTTACCGCAGGTATATTACACAAATTAATAATGTAAGTGAATTTTAACATTTGCATGTAATAGGCAAACTGTTGAGTCCAACATTGATTATTTGTAATTGACGTCCTTAGGCACACTTACAAGTTTTAATATGATTTCTATGTTTTAAACACGTTAACGACTTTTTTTATTTTTGTGTTTATTTTTTTCATTTTTGTATTGTTTGAAAGCATATTATTATTTTGAAATATTGGAATAATCTTTTATGCCAATATATATTGGACGGAGGAGTGGAAGAGGATCCATGGGGACAGGATGAGGGATGTGTGGAGGATTAGAAGGAACAAGACATGAGTCGGAGTGCATTGCTTGATTCAACAGGGTCTATGCGCAAATAATAATAATATATATATATTATAATATATAATAAATTATTATGTTTTATACAAGATTTACTCAAGTTTATTTAACTTCTAATTCAATAAGTTCTATGCTCATTACATGATCTCTTTTTTTATACATATAAATCTTTTATTTGTGTATATGTTGCTGGTAGCATATAAAACCCAGGCATTGTATAGAATGCGTCATCATTCAATAATACAATGAATAAGCGTTATTATTCATTTGGCAAAGTATGAAACTGAATAATTTTTATAACACGTCTATTCATTTCATATAATGACAGTTGTTCTAGCACGCCTAGGCATTTCATATAATGCCAGTTGTTCTAGCATGTCTATTCATTTCATATAATGCCAGTTGTTCTAGCACACCTAGGCATTTCATATAATACCAGTTTGTTCTAGCATGTTTATTCATTTCATATAATGCCAGTTGTTCTAGCATGTCTATTCATTTCATATAATGCCAGTTGTTCTAGCACGCCTAGGCATTTCATATAATGCCAGTTGTTCTAGCATGTCTATTCATTTCATATAATGCCAGTTGTTCTAGCATGTTTATTAATTTCATATAAAAGACGCCTCAGTGGTCTAGTGGATAGCGTACTAGGCTTTCACCCCGAGAACCCGGGTTCGATTCCCGGCGAGGGCTTGGCATTTTCATACGCTATAAATCATCCCATCGTCTGCATTAGCCTAAGTGTGCACAATAGTCGGACATTAAAAAAAAAAAAAAAAAAAAAAAAATTCATATAATTTCAGTTGTTCTAGCATGTATTCATTTCATATAATGCCAGTTGTTCTAGCATGTCTATTCATTTCATATAATGCCAGTTGTTCTAGCATGTCTATTCATTTCATATAATGCCAGTTGTTCACCAGGAAAAATAAGAATTAAAAAGTAACAATAAAAGTGGTTTGAATAAATAGGTTTTTTTTTATTTTATGACAATAACTCAGAATGTTAGTTGGAAAACTTACATATTTAAAGCAACTTGTTATAATAAGTTAGAGATTTGTGACACATTGAGTTGCATTTCCTTCATTCTTTTACAGTTTTTAGTTTGACAATTAGTGTTTCAAAATTTTAGCTTTACAGGCGTTTTTTTTTTATATACAGTGATCAGTTAGTCATTGAGCACATGATTGTCATTTATATAGCGACTGCGATATATAAGGATGAATGAAAGAAAAAAAAGAATAAAAGTATTTATATGCAACCTACATGTGTATATAACAACATTTATGTGTTGCCTCATATTACCTTTTAAATAAAAATAACTTTTTGTTACTGGTACAATATTGGAAATAATTTTACGCCTTAACTCCAGCTTCTGAATTTCGCCATCTTTAAATTTTGCTGCTCAACTTGAGTCATCCCCCTTAGGGCCGGCATTGTTCTACAGTTAGGTAATCACCAAGGATTCATAAATTGACAAAAAACTAAGCCAATATTTCAGTTTAAAAACAATGAAACCACTCAAATGTAAGATACAAAGTTTTTGCTCCATTCAAAAAAAAAAAATCTGTTATAAAATAAAAAAGTGATATCTTCTGAAATCAGGTTGGCAAAATATTAATTTCAGTAGTGCAAAAATAACTGTCAGAATTGAATTTTAACAAATACAAAGTTCACTCACTTTGCGAGATTGTTGGGGTGAAGTTACAGGATTATTTTCTGCATGCTGGCCAACATCAACGTTTAACTTTTCAATATCAGGACCTTGGCCTGGTTCACAGATCTCTACACATTGTCCCCTGCAAACAATTTCATATTAGCACATTTAAAATGAATACTTCTTGAAGTAGTGTAGCAGTCAATTATAAGAAAACTTCAAATAATCAAAATACTTGACTCTACACTGTAATAAAACATTATTTTACTTCTATATGCCAATTCAACCATGTTATTTAATTGCTAAGAGGCAGACAAAATTAGGGCCTACTTATACACTTCCATAGTTAAATAGGAGTACTTCCATAGTTAAATTAATTGTATCTTTACAACTAAAGATAAACTATCTTATAAACTAGGTATTGGTATTTGGTATAGGTATTGGTATAGGTTTGGTATTTTTTATAAATCCAATGTTTAAGTTATAAACAGTTACAATTTCAAAAATTAAATGTTTCACGCATATTTGTGTAGCGGTTTTCCATAATTTTTATAGTTAAATCAGGTTAAAATATTAATTACACATAGTCTAGATTGTTTTAATTCCAAAAAAGATCTAAAACAAAAATTTATAATTTACTGATTTCAATTTTAATCATACACTGATATTTAAATTCAGCCTAGACTACGTCTAACTAAATTGTTAACTTAGTTGAACAATGGAAAGTACAGATAATCATGTCATTATGTCTTGCTGATGTAATGAAAGCAAGCATCCAAAAAGTGACAATAACACAAACAAATTTTATTATAACCTTTTTTTATCTAATCACTTCATAATCAGATGTTCTTAAGAAAATTAAAATAATTATTTATGCCAATTTTATCACTTATTGTGATGGTGAAATTAGATTTCAAAATGCAAGATAAAAAAATTGATTTTTTAAAAATTTGAATAATAAAAATAGTACAAAGTAACAGATAAATAATAGAGTAGGTTTCCTGTTAAGGTTCAGTGCCTTTTCTTTTTATATAAATTTATCAAATCCCAAAACAAGAATTGTTTAAACTTCGAGCGATTGCTTGGACGACATTTATACCGCCTTTTTGGTAAAAGACATGACTAATCAATATGCTTTGAGTTAGCTCTATGTAGCCTCATATTATTCTCTAATCAGCTATCTGTAGAAGTGGTGACACCTGCAGTATGATTCTAACTGTCTCATGGTGTTTACATAGTTCAGTTGTTCACAGGCAATGCGTTCGGCGGTATGACTGCCACCTTGCGAGTCATCTTGTTTTAGTTTTCACCAGTAGTTTCATCAATAGTGTTTTGCAGTAAGAACATGTAAGTATATGTTTAATGTTTTTAATAACATATATAAATACTGTTTTTGTATACCAATACACAAATAACCAATATATTATGTACAATAATGTATATATGTTTGTATTTTATATGGAGAGACTTAGCAGACCTGAAGGCACAAGGAAAATTCTTGAGGAATGTGAAGATATGTAGGCATTCGATTTTTTAGATTCTAGATATTCGGGATGTAGATTACATTCATTTTTTTATTGTGCAAATTTACAAAAAACTTTTAATTGTAATAATTATAAATCATATTGCCAAAAACATTTGGTGATTTGCGGTGAACACGTGCAAATATATTCAGTCATCTACGAATTTTGATATTTTTAGTTAAATTTGTTTCATGTAAGTTTTTTACAAAAATTTGCAAAGTAAATAATTACAAAAAATTATAAAGTAATATGTTAATGTGTAAGTGTGTTAGATTTAAGTTTGGTGGTTTTTAGTAATGTTATATTGTACGCCAAGACAATGTTTTCAAGTAAAGCATTACTGATACTCTAATTTTAAAATTATGTTTTTTTTAGTTAATAAAAATATGTGTTAACAAATATGTGCATTTTATGTTATTTGTTGAAATACAAGCGACATAAAGGTAATGTGCATAATATCACAAAAAACTCAAGCAGTTTCAGTGGCGGTATAAGTGTCGCCATGCGAGTGTCCTTGCTACAGCATATATTGTAAGCGCTTGAAGGTTAAATAAAAATTAAATTTATAAATTTTAATATTTTTTAGACATTTTAAAAGCTTTAACATAATTTTTTTTTATTTTACTGAACCTGAAACTATTTGATCAAAAATAATACATGTGACATTAAAATATGTGAGTGTGTTGTAAGAATACAGATGGGAATTAAAAGTGGATATAAGTGTAAGTTTCAATATTAATTTTATTTTTATATAGTAAAGATTGTCTGTACTAATAATAATGTAAAAAAATAAAAACAAAACAAATACAAAAAAAAAAAAAATTCAACAATCTCATGTCACAATTTTTTTTAATTGTTTAATTAAGATTTTTACAAATTAGAGAAAATCAAACTAGCCTAAAGTGTCTTAGATACATAAAAGTTTAAAATTAACAAAAAATACAACAATTTTTCTTACCCTATATAAATTAACACTGCTTATAAATGTTACAAAATATGCAAAACAGAGTTGCATTACCCGATATTCCATTCTAAACAATATGGTTTTGACAACAGTAAGGATGTCTATAATTGATAGTGCACCACACTGTTCGACAGAGTGGTACAGTCAGCCGATAGTGTACTGGCAATATCCTTGCTTCACTATTTTTACAACTTTCAGCGCTTCAAGGTCAGGCAATAATCTGATCTGTATAAAACTGTTTAACTTTTTAAAACTACATTGATGAGCAACAAGAAGCCACTAGCACAGATGTAAGGCTATTAAAGGTGTGGCATGAAGATGTACACAAATTACAAATATTTTTAAAGAAATCGTACCTATTCATAAAGTAATTTAAATTTATATTGTTTTAGACATTTCTACGGTCACAGTAGTTTAGTAAATTTTTAAATCAGTTGTAAGAAATTTTAATTTGTTAAATTATTACAGTATTTAAAAAGTCATTTTCAGTACAATTTTTACTTTAAAAAATTTCAGTTAAGTAAAATTCTTAACATTAAGTACAGGATTTGTAATATATTTATATAAATGTTGTAGTTTAATTCATCATAAAAGTGTTTTTCCCTCCCTTCTTATCTAATGCCAACAAAGCCCATTTATGTTAGATAACTGAGACTTCATTGTACAGTTTATTACTCACGCAAACATATTTGATGATGACTGAACTTCTCCACCAGCAGCTGTTACAGACTGGTTGACTGGCATCAATAAGCTTAACTGGTTTTGTTTCTGCTGGACTTCATTTTTCTATAAATTTTTAACAGAAGTTGAATTTTAAAGAATAAAATAAATACAACAAAGAAAAAAATAACTTGTTGCAAAGCACTTTATGTATCTACAATCAAGTCAAACTGATTATATTAACATTAAACTTTATATATATCATGTACTCAAGGGTACCAACTTAAATCTTGTTGAGCGTTAAATCTCAAGAAACTGGGAAATGAGTTAAAGGGAAGTTTATTCACAATCACTACCCAGAATCAAAAAAATATACAAAGATTGTAACAGTTCATAATTGGAAGAATAGGATAGGTTATGAACAACTCAAATACAAACAATGCATGAATCTAGGCCATTACAAGCGATGGTGTCACGTTTGCCATGTTAGCTTGATGGTAAAATTAAAAATCACACAATAAATTTTCAAAGAAAAGATAATATTTTAAAATTTCAATGATAATAATGGTATGTTTGTTTCTTTGTCGATAATCGTACATATTATGTGTTAATGTAAATCGAATTGGGATTTATCTTGACATTAGCAATTAAAATGTTCTGTTAGTAAAGCCATTTTGTACTTTTGTATTTTGTTATTGTTATATTTGTTTTGTTTTTAGGTTATATCAACAATTGTTGATATCAATAATAATTGTTAATAATAATAGCATTAATAATTGTCAATACATAGTTAAATTAAAAGTAAAATTAGATAATTATTTAATATTTATTTATATTTTTTTACATTTTACAAGATGTATTAGAAAAGACCATGCTAAGAGTTTCTGAGGATTAAACCAGTGTTTATTTACCAAACACAAGAGCCTGTTAATTTAATTTAATCAGCTGAATGATATTTCTTGCCATAAGATTCATATTTGGGTCATGTGTGTTCTGACATGAAAATTTAAGCAATGATCAAAAATGACCAAATTATCAAAAGTTTCTGTCAAATTAATTGCAAAATTCAGTAACCTGGTTATATACATACATACATAGATATACATAGCTTTACCAAGATGGTCTCATTTTAAAAAGGAAAAAAGAAAATGAAAACGCCAATACTGTACTTAAAATCAAAATGCAGAATAATGCATGTACATTAATTTTGTAACAATATTTCAAAGAAAAGCTTAATTGCTACTTTAAGAAGCTTCATTGGTTTTGTGGATACACAAAAGTAATATGAGGTGTGGCAATTATATAATGAGACTGGTGCCACAAAACATTTTACTCATCACCAATTACATTACAAAGTTTATACCTTCAATGTACTCTCCTTTGCAATCCCTACAATGCTCAATAAGAATTTTCCATTGTTCAAAAGCAGTGCTGGACATCAGCTTCTGTTAGCTTGTCGAGAACCTCTGTCGCCTTTGCTTTCATCGCTTCCACAATGTGTCCCCTTAAGCTCCAATTTCACTTTACGAAATGAGAAAAGTCAAAGGGGACCAGGTCGGGTAAGTACGGTAGGAGGTCCAACATGGTGATGCCGTATTTCACAGACAAGGTGGAATGGGCAAGCGTCATTCTTAGTGAAGCATCCAGGAATCGCTTTTCCACAAATTAGGTCTTTGTCTTCTCATTCGTTCATAAAGGGTTATTAGAACCTCGAGGATGTAATCATATTGTTTCACCATCTGATCTTTGGGGACCCAGTAAACAGACAATTCCACACTTTTCAAAAAAAAACATTATAGCCTTGAATTTTAATTTACTCATTTTTTTTTTATTTTGCCGTGGTGAAGTGAGGCTCTAACCAAGGCATCAACTGGTGCTTTGTTTCAAGATCATAAGTAAAAAACCATGACTCATTAGATGTAATCACGCTATCTAAATATTTTGGACCATTACCAATGTTATTTATTCTGATTATCACAAATGTTTATTCTAAATTTCTTTTACTCTCGAGTGAGAAATTTTGGTACAATTTTTGTGCACACGTTCTTCAGGTGCAATGATTCATGGAAAATTTGACAGACATTTTCTTCGTTAATTCTTAAGATTTCAACAAGAGTTTAGACACCAAGCTCTTGCTTTGTCAAAAAATTGATGATTTTCATGGATCAATTTACCAATTTTCTGGATATTGTCATCTGTTTTTGATGTTGAGGCTCGACCAGGGTCATCTTAAGTCATTTCACATCCCTCCTTAAATCATTTAAACCAAAAACTTGTGTGCATGAAGATGATATTCACTTCCTTATACGTACTTCAACATGGCACGAGCTTCTATAGCAGTTTTTCCCAGTTTCACAACTGACCTGAGGTTAACTTATTGCTCTGAACACTTTCTATTTTTCCAACAAGACACTAGTGCAAGAACCAAGCGGAAAATTGCTACAGCAAAACTGAATGATGTATAACCATGCCCATCAAGCTCAGGGTGGGGGAAGCATCAACAAACATAGACATGTTCAAACCTGCCATGGCGCACTTGTTGTTCGCCGATAGTAGTACCAATCCATTTATTTAATTGCCACACCTTGTATTTCATACATAGTATGTATGTAGCATATTATTAGATGAAAAAGCATAAAACTTTCAGTTATTTAAAAACCCTAAACATTTACCATTATGGGATTCACAATAGCTGTTCAGTAAGTATATTTAAAGAAAAAAAATCAAACAGAAGATAATGAAAAGTTTAGGCATAAATGGTATATTCTACACAAAAATAAACACATTCATTAATAATTCAGTGAACCCCCTCAAATACAAACCCCAGAAATCCAAAATCCTGGAAAATCTGAATGTGTTTCAAAAATCATGTATTTAATTACACAAATTTTATTTGTCTAGGTTTTAACATTTTTTTATCCTAATATTTATTAAAAATGTAATAAAAATATAGTTGACATACATAACTACTGTATTGTTTGTATAATATATAATGCAGTACTATACTAAATGCATGTAAAACTAATTACAACTTTTTAAATATAGAAACAAAAAAATTTCCGAACTGGTTTCAGTCCCAATTAGTTTGGATTCGAGGAGTTTCACTGTATATTATTTTAAAATACCACACTTTACAACCCATGAGCTGCTAGGTGATCTTAACACCTAGATTTTAATTAAAAAATCTTAAAACAAATTACCTTTACACCACAATCAACTGATCTTTGTCTTGTTGTAGTCTTAAATTGCCTTGGGCTAATATACTTTTTACCAGAGATACTTTGTACTTCAGTGATTGGTGGTGAATATGCTGAGTGTGTAACATGTTGAACTGCAGAAGGACTAATTTGAGTGTTAATTTGGCATTGATCTGTTTCTGCAGTGTTGACAGAAATGTCTTCTTTGATTGGCACTGTCAATGGCGATCTGAGAACAGTGCTCTGTGAGTCTTCGTTTGTACTAACTATTTTCTTTACTGGAGTCATTAACAATGGCATACTTGGTAACATTTTCCTTCTTTTGGATTCACTTCAAGATCTAAAAAAAAAATTTATACAAAAATTAATCTATGAATACAGTCTACTTATAATTCTAACAATTACTTTGGGTTTAGGGCAAAAGGGCTTTAGTCACTAAATGTAAACTTTTCAAGAGAAGCTTATGAAAGTTTGTCAAAACTACTGTTACACTGTCTTTTATTTTTGTGTTACCACACTTTGTACTTCATTGTTGGTACTGATAAAGTACTAACAATGAAGAAAAAAATAATTGCCAATATATTTGGCCTGTATTTCACTGCTTTTTAAAAATGTTTTTAATATAAAGTTCTTAGTATTTGTAAATTTACTTAAGATATTTTAACTAAAAATTAAGTCTTTTGAATCTTAATTAAATTAAGTCTAAAATCTCAATTCATTTAAGTCATTTTACTTAAATTAAGGAATAATTAATTTAAATTAATAAACTTATCAATGTCAAGGTGTGTCCAGAAAGTAAGGACTATTTTGTTCTATTGTCGCAGCAGCACTGCTATCAGCATTCTTTGCTGATACCACTACGGTTCATTTGTGTAATGTTTAGAAGTTTCTTTGTGCATTTAAAATGTTTAAGACAATTCATGTACCCGTCGAGAAAGAACCGAGAGAGGAGGATGGTAATGAGGAGGCAAAACGACTGGCTGCATCTGAGTTTATCGGACCTGAGCTGGCGTTAGATATTTCTCTGTCATTGGCCAGGTCTGATATTAATAGGTGGATTAACAAGCAACACCAGGTAAGATGGGATAACCTTCATAGGCAAGCAGCTCTTAAGCAAGCTTCCTTATGGAACATAAAGGGGTGGCAGATGTCCTGAGCTGAGCAAAATTCAGGAAAATCATGGGCCTGATTACTGGGCACTGTGGTATTAGGTTGTGCAGGAAAGAATAGGAAAACTGCAGGATATGTAATTCATGACTGAAAGGCTCTTGCTAATAGGAGGCTATGGGTTTTTGGTTTCCAAGACCCTAGGGATCTTCAAAAAAAAAATGAACTAGTCAGTAGATTGTTGGAACTTACCAAGGACACCAATCTGCTGAACTAGTATTCAAAAGGTTTAGTTACACAATGGGTCAGTTGATCGTAGTGCCTAGGGGATTATAAAAATAATCCCTTCCTCTAGTTTCAATCTAATCTAATCTAATCTAATCTAATCAATTTGAACAAATTACCATAAAAAAAAAATAATAATAAAGGGAAGAAACCCAACTTAACCTAATCAAGACTATGACACCAATAGCATATTGGCATCAAAACATAAGGGTTTCCTTGTTAATTTCACTTTATATATGAAAACAAATGTTCAATAAAATCATGCATTAGAATAAAATCAACATTAAATTTATTATTCCAAGTTAACAAACTTCAAAAACTTGTAATAACCAACTACAAACTATCTTGCCGAGCAGTACTTCACCATAATAAATCAGCTATTCTCATTGCAGTATAAATGGTACTACCATTTGTTTTGTCACAAAATAGTTCCATTAAAAATTACTTAACTTAATAAACATTGCACTAATTAATATTACTTAACTATGTGAAATAATAAGTAACAGAAGAATTTTAAAATTGTGTAACAATGTTGCGCAGATTAGTATTAGTTAATTTAATCAAATACAGTAATAGGTAATAGAACAATAAAATTTTATAATTACATAATAATAAGTTGAGGCATATGAACTACGTAAATGCCACAAAAACTTGTACTTTTAGAAGAAATTAACAAGAAAGAGCACAGGTAAATATTCATTAGCTAGACACCACTACTTTTGGTTTTTTTTCTCAGGAAAACGCAATGACTCATAATACTCATTTAAATAATTGAAAACAAAATAAAATTACCAAAAGATAAAAAATAATGGAAAATAATTACATCCATAACCTAACCATGACTACTGCACGAAAGTTACTAACATGTTTTACTTCACAAAAAAAATTTATTTGATATTTTTACATAATAATAAGTAAAAAACATTTTTAAAGTATAAAAACAATAAAAATACCGAGAGATAGAAAGAAAATGTTTTAATTACCTTAATAACCTAATCAATACTATTGTGTGAAAGTGCTATTGTGCGCAAAGTTTACAAATAGCAGCTGCCATGCCTCATTTTAATGGTACCATTATGAGAACTAACAATGTACTAACACAAATTAATTCTACCTTGGTGACCTTGCCGTAGAAAGGTCTCCAACCACACTTCATGCAATTTAGCCAACAATAACACTACAAAATAGTTCCATTAAAACTGTGTAAAATCACTTAACTGAACAATAAAGGGTAAATACAGGTTTTTACTTATTTTGTCAATTTTCATAATTTTTGTGCTTTATTACATGCCCAATAGTAAATATGTCCAAAATGTAAAAGTAAGTTTGTTCAAAATGTAAAAGTGTAGAAACTATGAAATCTAATATAAAAGTTGTGTTCATAACCTAAAAATTACTACTGCATAAAAGTAGCTAACATGTTTTTCATTGTGAGAACAATTCATTAAATGTGTGTAATTAAAATAAATCTGTATTTTTACTTAATTTGTCAATTTCAGTAATTTCTGTGCCACAACACTCTATTATATGCCTAATATTAATAATAGAAAATATAAAAGTGTGAAAAATAGAGGATGTTAGAAAAAAATGGAAAATAAATATGACAAACATAATCTCAAAATGACTAGTGTGCAAAAATGGATAACGAGTTTTTCTTTCATCACAAAAATGTTTAATTAAATGTATGCTATTAATGAAAAGAATTTTTTTAAGAATTCATGAACTTAACAACTCAGTTGTTGGGTATAATATAAACTTGAAAAAAGCTTTTATTAATTAGACTTGATTGTTGGGTGAAAACACGGTTAAGTATGTAATATGTTTTCATAGCAAAAAAACGATTTAAAAAAAAACTTCAGGACCTAACACAGATATTGGGTAGGGTAGTAGGGGTACATTTCAACAGTTTGAATTTCCCACCTCTAACACTATTCTGTGATTAGCCAATAAGTCAGTCAGTACACTTTTAGGATAGACAGCAGCTGGCAATAGAGTGTTCTTCTTTCTATTCACAACTGATTTGGTACTGAGTGGAACAAGTTCTGTGCCCTCAAAAGTAAAAAGTAAATTTTGATTTCAAAATCGTTTTTCTACCAGCAATTTTTCAACATGGTAATTTCAACAAGCAATTTTTCAACCAGCAATTTTTTAACAGTGTTGAAAGGTACCCCATCACATTTTTGGTTGTGTATTCTATGTAAATAGGCATGCAACATCAACCATGCTTAAGGATTTCTTAACATCTTATTGAACTTTTTAAAAGAAAACCAAATTAATTTGAAAATAAGCCTAATTTATGTTGAGCTGACACATTATTTATTTATTTCGTAAGCCTACTTATTTTTGTATTATAGATTATTTCTATATGTAGCATGAAAATATAGGCCTATCTATAACACAGTAGCCTATTTTGTAATAGTTAGTCTGATTTTTGTTGTCCTTTAGATTTGAAGAAAATGGTACGAACATACAAGAAGAAACATGATAAACCATAAGTTAGTGAGGAAATTATTGAAAAAGCAATTAAAGACGGCATGTCTCTAAGAGTTGCAGCAAATATATTTGGAATGCACTATTCTGCTCTATTTTATGGAGTAAAAAAAAGTAAGGCAGTTAATCTTCATAGTGGTGAAGCCACTAAAGCTTTCCTGTCAAAGTGTTACAGCTCCAAGTATACAAGTCAACAAGTTTTCAATGTAAAACAAGAAACTCTGCTTTGCAACTATATCATTAAATGTTCATTTCTTAATTATGGGTTGACTTACAGACAAGTTCGACAACTTGTGTATGATTATGTAAAATGCCTCGGTTCAAATATACCAAATAGTTGGGACAATAACAAAATTGCCAGAATTGACTGGCTTAAGGCATTTATGAAACATCAGTCACAGCTTACCTTAAGAAAACCCGAAAATACTAGCCTGTCAAGATACTAGTCTGTCAAATACGGCTTTTAACAAAGTAAATGTTATAGAGTTTTTTGACAACTATGAACATGCTATAATGAACATGTTATAGTCTGATGAATAGCAGACCGAATCTATAATATAGATGAAACAGTTGTTTCAATGGTCCTTCAAGCTCCAAATGTTGTTGCAAAGCTAGGAGCTCGTCAAGTGGGACAGGCCGCCTCTGGTGAGCGTGGTACCATGATCACAATGTGTATGATTATCAATGCCGTTGGAAATACAGTCCCTCCAGTACTTTTTTTCCAAGGGCGAGTTCCACATAAGGAAGCATACAAATTGTTTTAAAGAAAAGAAAATACTTTTATTAATGGACAACCATGAAATTCACTGTACACTTGATGCTGTGCTATTTGCTAAGGACAATGGGATGGTACTTGTGACATTACCACCTCACTGTTCTCACCACCTCCAGCCTTTTGATGTTGGAGTCTTGGGACCATTCAAATCTAAGTTGAGAATAGCAGAGAATGACTGGATGGTATTAAACCCAGGCAAGAAAATCAGCATTCATAACTTAGCTGCATTTGCAAACATTGCATATTCTGCATCATTTTCAAATAAAAATATCACTGCAGTCTTCAAAGCAACTGGCATCTGGCCATTTTCCCGTTTGGTTTTTACTGATGAAGATTTTGAAGTATACTCTGTCAACGATGTACCTATGACAGTCACACAACCAACCTCCTCTCTTTTGGTTGATACATCAACTACGGTAACAAACTACATATCAGAAAGTATCCCAAGCACAAGCAAAGAAAATATTACTGTAATGACCTGTACACCAACAAAACCAACTAATGATATACTGAGTGAGCCTAGAGGAGGCGTGACATCTGAAGATGTAAGGCCTTTTTAGACAGCAGCGCAAACTAAAAAGGGTGGAAGAAATATAGGAAAGTCTAAAATATTAACCGAAACACCTGAGAAAAATAGAATTAAAGAAGAAACTCTTAAAAGATTGGAAAAAAGGGAAAAGTAATCTCTAAGATAACCAAACACAAACCTAAGTCTGAACCAACTGAACAAATTTTATTTGTCGAATCCTTTGACAGTGAATGTGTAGATATTTCTTTCCATAATGAATCTGAGTGCGAAGATTTAGCACAACTTATTATGTCTACAACTTAAGAACGTGAAGAACAAATGGATTTTGAAAATAACAATGATTTGGTTATAGAAGTTATAGAATGACTTTGTTCTTGTTGAGTTTTCTGGAAAGAGGAATAAAGTTCACTTTATTGGGCAAATAGAAGAAAAAGAAGATGAAAGTAGTTATAAGGTGAAGTTTATGCGAAAGAAGGAAGATTCTTGGAAATTTTATTTTCCAGAAAAAGATGACATTAGCTGCACTGAAAGCAGTGATATCAAAATGAAATTGCCTCAACCAAATATAAGTGGAGGAACTTCTCATGCTGTATCTGCCATGACATTTTCTGTAAATTTTTCTTCCATACAAAACAAAATAATGTAGACTTGCCTAAAGTGATATTATTACTTCAATATGTTTATTATCTTTATTCGTATATAAAACTGATTTGGTTAAAATGTATAAAATTATTAATTTTTATTCATTGTTGAATTGTACCCCACTCCCTGTTGAAAAGTACCCCTAGAGAGGGGCACATTTCAACATAGTGCATGCTTCATTAAATATGTAAAATTTAACCTGTTACCTTTGTTTAGGAACTGTGGCAAAAATTGAGAAGCTGCTTCAAATATAGGTTTAGTTATTGGTGCTTGAAAGTTTGCTTTTAAAAGTAATATTTCTTCATGAAAAATTCTAAAGTAAAAATTGTTGAAATGTGCTCCCCTCTCCCCTACTACTACAAGAACTGTCAAGATAATACATGATTTATTGTACTGTGTTAACGCACATGAGCAGTATCTTGCTGGGTGATACAAGCGAAATAATCTTGCATATAAAAATTAGCATGCTGCCATACAATGTAAATACAGTGATATCACAAAATAATTTTGTTAAAAAGGGCTTAAAATCGTAAGTTATTATAAAAAATGTAATCTTCTATAGGTGAATATGTGTTTACTATAACAATAAAGTTCATAACTCACAAAAATTTGTTGCTGTCACTACTTTAGCATGAGGCTCAAAAGTACAGAAATACCATTAGTTCAAGTGATAGGCTACCTGACCTACCTTTGAATTCAGTACCACTAGCGATGCAAGTTTAGTTTAGGTTAGCTTGTATTTTGCATAAGTATATCTAATCTAGGCAAAGCCTACACAAATTTGTAAATATGAACTATGCAAATTAAATAATCCAAGTTAATTAACCTAAACTCACTTCTCTCATGATATCTAATTTAAAACATTTTTATTTGGCAATAATCACATTCTACCGTAACAGAACTTATACATGATCAGACTACTTTTTTCAAAACAAAATGACGCAATTTGTTGACTACAAGTAATTCCTTCAACAAATTGTCAAGTTAATATTGTTAATATTCAAAGTTATAAATAATGTGCAATCTTAAAATTACAGTAATACACTGATGGGTTTACCAACCGTCATCTACTACTACTTTCTCCAACCCAATAGTCTTTTGGTCCGTGACAATATTTAGAAACTTGTATTTTTCTTTACATCTCAATTCTTCTTCGCCTAAACTACATTTCCCAATATAAAAATCCAGACAAAATTAACAAAATACACTGTGGGTCAACATGGATATAACCTTAAACTGGGAAGTTAAGTTGCAAGTTTACTTTGTACTTTTTTAATCGAAAAATTGGATTCGAAGCCGCATTTATGTACAAGAAGCCTATTAATATCACTTGACTGGCATTTATACGATATTACTTTCCAACACAGTACTTAACATATTCACATTTTTTTAAAATCTGCAAATTTTCTTTTAAATCTGCAACACAGTTTCAGTGTTGCCACTTGTCAGATATACATGTTTTTCCCACCAGCTACATAAAATTTCCCCAATATTATGATATAGTAAAAACAATCCCCCAATTCATATTGCATGTTATAGAACACAAAAATAATTGTGATTATATATCATATATGGTGAATAATGAATATCCGTGGTTCGCTAAAGTATTCGAATTTGTTTAACACATCGTTGGAAAATGGAAAAAGGGGTAAACTAATTTATTACCTCTTTTAGAGTACCGAAAAATCAAAAGTTGCTTAGTTTTCCTACTTACCATATAATGTGTTTCGATTTTCATCTCTTTACGTAATTGAGTATTTGGTGAATTAGCGATTAGGGTATAAATAGAAATAATCAATTTTAGTGTTGGGCACTTTTTTAGGCTACTACGTATTGGGGTTCCAATGAAGAATTATACACACAATATTTCTTATGTTCTAGATTCGATGTAGTTCATATAGTTTACATTTAAAATGTTGCTTTTTGAAAATAAATAGAGAGTAAAAGGTAAGGAAGTGAAGATTGGAAACCTTTTTTTACTCGTTAGGGGTTGATAGATGAACAGGAATTTACTTGCTATTCTGTTTAGTGTCCCAGGAGTATATGAGCCAAATTTTAGCTTTCTGGGACACTTCTAAGAGTGAAAACATACTTTGGGAAAGGTGTGAGTAAGTTAAACCCCTTTTTCACATCCTTTAGAGATACTGAAAAAAACCAAACATTAGTTTTTCTATCTGGCCTTTAATTAGCAAGTGTAACAAATTTCAGCTTTCTGTTTAATTGAGAATTTGGAGAATTAGTTATGAGTTAGAGTTTTGCCTTTTACAGGTGATATCAGGTAGTCTACAGTTCCAGAATTAGTAGGATCAATAAAAGTCTTGAGGTGGGTCTCAATGTCTCATCAGAGTCATGTGTTAATAACAAATGACCAACATGAAGATGGGTATCACCCACCTTTTCCCTATGACTTGCACATATTGACAAACTGTATTTCTAATTATTGTTATTGCCTATAGCTGCCCACTCATATTCCCAATGTAAAAGAATAAAATGTTTTACTTGGAATAGAAAATACAAAAAAAATCACATGTTGCATACCTGGTAGCAACAGAGTTCCTTGCTTTGCCGCAATATCTGCTAGTGTTCCCAGCTATTCCAGCAGTAGCCCTTATCTAGCAAAGTGATATTATAATAAGTTATAGTTCAAGTCTTGGAGAGAGTACAGAATATCTTGAACCAGATGGTTCACATAGCACATATCCTGATAGTGTGTAATGCATTTTTTGAATAGCAACACACAAGGTAATGCACAGAATTGGACACAACAGCATTCAAAGATGACATGACAAACAGGATAGTAAATACACAGTAGATTGATAATAATCTATATTGTACATTTAGACTGTTGATTTAAATGCATAAGCAACATTATTATCTATTTTCAAACCACCTATGGAAATAATTTCAGTATACTGATATGAATTAATTAGATAAGGAAATAATTAACAAATTTTTCATTTAAAATGTTATTCCTTTCTAGACATACCATAGGAATGAAGTAAATGGACTAGACATACAAGTTAAGGAAGAGACAAAAACACTGTCAGCAGCACAGGTGCTTTCAGTAAGAGTTGAAGCCAGTAAACCCAAAAGTAAACAGTCAGGGGGGTGAGAGAGGTAGGATCATGGGTCCAGGACAACCGATCTGGTTTCTCACACCCAAAGCGACTAAGATCTGATGGGAGTAATTCTGGGTCTGAGGTTAGAGAAAAACTTCAGACCAGTAACTGGGCTGGCAGAAAACAGCATTCCCCAAAAGGAGGGTTGCCAGGTGGAGATTCTCTGGGGGGTGTCAAGGTGGTCATTGTACCAACCAACTTCCCTGAGGCAGTTCTGTCATTAGAACAGGTGGAGGTGATCCAGGAGATTATTCTGGGTGAGATTTTCTCCTTTGAGGATGAGGGCTCAGCTTCCAGATTCGTTAGCTCTCATCATGAGGGCTATAATGTTTTATTACTTATTTGTATTACATTAACTAAGGATGTTTTGTTAGAGCATATAGCATTAATAGGTAATCAATACACGTAATATTTCTTTATTTAAAATTTAAATGTTCTCCCGAGATGTTGATATAATCGTGCCAGTCTTATTCAAACCTTTTTGTAAATACATCTACTAAATTATGGTTTTTAAACTAAAAAAGTCATATCTCAGACAGAGTTTATCAAAATTTAAAAGGGTCACAATATTTGGTTTAATTTTTTAAGTTGAATTTCAGGAATAATTATATAGCATCTTGAGAGAGTTTATTTAAACTAGTTAATTAATAATTGATAGTTTAAAATTTTGAATTAAAAATTCAAGAAAAATACAGTTTTACAGGTATAATAAAATAGTTGTACCTCACCTAGTTGCAGATTCTATTTGATTCAATATATATATATGTTGAATCTAACTGAAAACACTATAAACAGTAACTCTTTTATTACAGTTATGCTTCTTTATTAAATTTTTGTTTTTATTGGCAATTTTTAGGCACCAATGAATTGGTTTTAATCAGTTTTTCTTAATGAAAATTTAATGGGAGAAAATTTATACAATGAAGTATTTATTTTCATAAACTAACAACTAAAGTCTAAGACAATGAACCTTATAAATAAAACCAAATTAAATTCTTCAAGTAAAAAATAGAAGTAAAAGGGTTTTTTTTCAAATAAAATATAGAAGCAAAAGCATTTCCTTCATTCCATATGAATAATGATTACCGTTTTCTTACAAGTAAATCCTTCAGTGTAAAAGTAAAAGGACCAACCGAAAAAGCTTGAATCAGCTGTGATTTAAATAAATTATTATCCATTTTCATATTGCATAGTAGGCCTAATCTCTATTGTTGTTTGGTTAGTTTTTCTCATTAGGCCTTTCTGGTAACTGTTACTTTTGTAACACACACACACACACACACACAAAATTTTTAAATTACCCCCTTAAAAACTGAATTAGAAGTAACAAGGAACAACTGGGTCATTGTCACTAAGTCATTGTCAAGACTTGCCCCCCCCCACAAAAAAGGGCCAATTTGAACACAAGAATTCTTACTAATAATTATTGGAATATTGAACCTCAACTTGTTTTTTCAACAAAATTTCCAAAACATTGTTCCAGTAGAGTTTATTATTAACACCAATACTTTTACACAGAGTGTCCAATTGCAAACAAAAAACATTTACTGTACTTCATTTGTTTGTTAAACAGGGTAATTGTTTGGTTTAGTTACACTCGTATACAGCCACTTCTTTGTGTAAATCATATATCAGCTTAAAGACTCATTGCTGATGAGAATTTAAGTTTTGATTTAGTTTGTCCATTACGCTCTGTTACAAACAAAAATATTTACTCTACTCTAGATCATTTGATGAATCTGAAGTTTCACCTTCAAAGAGATACTTCACTACAACTTAAGAGAAGTTCTGTATTGTAGTGACATATCCTTCAGGAGATGGTAGCTATAATATCAAATATACAGTGGTACCTCGGTTAATGGTCTTAATTTGTTCCAGTACTAAGACTGTTATCTGAGCAGACTGCTGTGCAAGTCAGTGTTTACAATAGAGGTTTATGGGAAACATTTTAATTTGTTACATAGGAAAAAAATAATTGAGTAATCATTATTAATATGTCAAAGATGAAGAATGAAGAAAATTCACACAAGTCACACTTTATTTTAACTTAATTAATACAAATGTAATGTTACATATATATACACAGGACAAACCAATACTGTTTATTTTTTTAGTTCATACTGTAGCTTGTTTTAGTTCAATAATCAAAGTTTGTCTTTTACTTCCACTACCACCTTTTACAAGCACTTCTTTTATGACCCATTTAATTAATATTCACAAAAAAAATTGAAATCAGGATTAAAACAACAATTTGAAACTTGCACACAAATACACTTAATGTTTTGTTAAATTTAAAAATCAAAAGTACCGTAACATGATAATATTATAAGTGTTTAAATTTTTTAATGGGCTAGTAAATTAAACACACAGTAAAAGAGTTGAAGACACACTAAGTAAAATTAGGTAGGATGATAGAAAAAGGAATAGGAGTGGGCATTCAGAGAACAGATAACTTAAGAAATATCCTGTAAGTTATTGCCCTACAAAAACCAAACACCCATCAATGAAATGCTTGTTTGTGTTAACTCAGTACAAAATTTGTTTCTGTAGCATAGCACAATGTTATCTGTTTATTTACATATGTGCTTACAAATAATTTAACAAAATTAAAACGCTCTAATAATATGTTCAGTCCTTTTCCCGAAACCTAAACTGTTAGACCCTTGTCCAATATGACCATTGTCCAGGTCTACCATAAGCCGGGATATCACTGTGCTTCATGGTACAGTATCTTAAATAGTTCCAAACACTTTTCATATTAAATTAGTTTTCGTTTTGTGGTTGACAGGTTTTTCCTTATTCTAGACATGTTCCTTTTATATTTATATAAATACAAAAACTACAATTAAAAATATATAAAATAAATATTGGTTTCAGACTATGGTTGCTCTGTGAATGAGTCTTTACATAGCATCTCATACCATACAAATTTTTTGGGATGGGAGACGTGTCTAGACTCAAGAGCGGACTTACACACCTCCATGCGGTACAGAATGGTAACATATTGAGGTTAGCCTGTCAGAGTTATATTGGTTTAATCCGATCTAATCTGTGAAGCAATAGCAACAATATGGCTGAAGCTAAGACACATCCCTATCCCAAGCTAAGGTGGAACAGCACATGCCAAAGCGAATTAATTACATAACAAACAAGAAGTAGTAAACAGTCCATTATAAACATTAATTCGCTTTGAATTAAAGAAAGATGACCGGACTAGTATTGCTCATAGTGCTGAATGGTCTTTGATTAATAAAAATTAATTCAATTTAAATTAAAACTTTACTAATAATGATAATTTCGTCCCAATTTGGTTTGCCAAATTATCTACTTTAATTCATTATGTGTTTATAGAAAAATAAATAATGTAAAGTATTCATGTAAAAAAATGCTTTTCAGTTTTAATGCAAATTATTCATTTATAACAATGTAATACTTATAAAGAGGAAAACAGGAATGTATGTATACAAATAACAATCAAATGTATATTTGCTAGTGATTTTGATTTAATTCACTGGCAGTAAAATGATTATATTTCTCACATTAACAATAATTATTTGCAATTATAGAAATGACAATGTGTAACATTTTATTCAAGCTAACAAAAATTGAATAGGTAAAAAAAAATTTCAGTAGAAAAAAGAATGTGGTGTGTGTGTACACACACACAAATATTGAAAATTAATACTTGCCGGTGATGATTTGATTTGATATCATTCATAGGCAGGGCACAACAAAATATCATAGTCAGGTTATATTATCATATCAACTATAACTTTTTGGCAAAAACAAAAATTTATTTGTTCAAAAAAATGTATAACTATATTGCGAAATATTTTAGAGAGGTGTGTTATTAATGTTAAATCAAAAAATGCCTGTATAAAAAAGAAGATATAATTTAATAGTCATACTAGCCACGTATAATCTTTTGAAAAAAAGAAAAGTAAATAGATTTAATTTCCTTCATAGAAATATAATATGGATGTTAATACAATTTGTGTTGTCTGAATGAATTTCTATATTCAAATTTAATAAATAATTTTTAAGAAATAAAAAACTAAAAGAATCAAGGAATACAGTTGAACGAAAAAAAAGTTGTGATATGTCTTAAAGTTGCATAAAGTTGCAAGAAAGTGTGTGTGTGTGTGTGTGTGTGTGTGTGTGTGTGTGTGTGTGTGTGTGTGTGTGTGTGTGTGTTTGTTTGTTTGTTTGAATGGTGAAAAATTTTAATTTGCTTTTGATGATTTGATTTGATATAAGCAATTTTAATACAAAATTATAATTCTAAATAAAAAAATTAAATAATAAAACAGTTATAATTACTACATACAAATCTTTTGAAAATAAAAAAAATAATAAGAGATTTAATTTCCTTCACAGTTTTCCTTTCATTTCAAATGTAGTAATTTTAAAAAAATAAAAACTATACAAGAAATTTAATGATTGAACTAAATTCTGTTTATTATTTTTCTTAATCGAATATATTTATAACAATTTATAATTTGAAATATAATAAATTTGAATACAAATATAAAATAATGGAAAAGTCATACTTTCCAGACACTAATCTTTTGAAAGTCACATAAACAAGACTTCACTTTTTCATAGACATACAATTTTAATACAATGTTTTTAGAGTATTTCCTTTCAAGAATTTAAGTTTTAATGTGTATTAAAGAATATCAGAGATAATTTGAAGATGTTTAATTATTTGAAAATTCATATTTTTATGTTAATCCTTCCCACCCACCTCACTGACATAAGGTAAATAAGACTCTTTTTAAGGTAAAAGGTATAAGGTAAAAACTCTTTTAATATTTTCACAATTAAATAAACTTTGCAAAGTAGCATTCAAATAGGAAGAATAATTATCTTCTTTTGTAATACCAAAACATTCCATTTCAAAGCAAGCTTTTCTTTGGGCCTTGCAGCTCCTCTAGTAATAGTCCATAATTTATCAAACACTTTTATTAAATAACTAGCTGTTATCCGTTGGGCTTTGCCTGCAATTATAACGTAGGTAATAAAATTAATTGTCCATTTTAAAAATCAGAATAGGTTTATTTCAATTTATTATATTTCTATATACAATATTATACAATTTATGGTTATAGGCCAAGACATATAGATTTTTGCTACTTGATACTCTAGAACAGGGTTCTGTTATATTTTAATAAAATATTATTAAAATGTCACTGTTATATATAATTAACACTTGTCACAAAACTAAATACTAAATAAATAAGTTGAACTGGGTAAGTAGTATGATGGCATTTCAAATAATTTAAACATTTATTATTCACACCTACCAATATATAATAAACGTATAAAACATCACTGTTATACAATTAACACTTGAATACTAAATAATTAAGTTGGACTGGGTAAGTAGTATGATGGAGTTTTAAATAATTTAAACATATATTATTCACACCTACCAATACCAATTATATACAATAATGTGTAAAATGTCACTGTTATACAGTTAACACATACCATAAAACTAAATACTAAATAATTATTTTGGGTTGGGTAAGTAGTATAATGGCGTTTTTTTAAAACGGAATAGGCCTAAGTTTATTTAATGAATACAGAAAATATAGATTCTGGTTTATTTTTGGTTTATCTCAGGTACTCAAACCATGTTAGATATTGTTCAGAAATATAATATGATTAAGATTTTAAATTATGCAAAATAAATTATTATTTTCATAAGCATACAAATGGCAAAATTAATATGAAGATAAGTATTGAGCGTTCACAGGTTTAAAATAAAATTATTTTATTTATACCGCAGTGGGTAAAGTTTTATTATTTAAACTGTAATGTGTTAAAATACAATACAATATTCTGCGTTTAGCAACAACTCTAGCGAAAAACGTCCACCACATTATTCAGTGGCGCTACCTGCAGTCCATAAAAGTATATTAAACTCTTAATAACCAGAAGACTGGACAAAATAATGTGCGAAAAATGAGATGAAAAATTCTTGATGACAATAAAAACTGCATCTGTTCAGGTTGTTAAGTATTAAAATAAAGCTTGCAGCATGAGCTTTCTGAATATATATATTCATTTTCTAAAGACAATGTATAACCAAGTTTTGAAAGGCGAAATAAAAAAATCTCCCGTCTGTTAAACACGAATTTTTTCATATAAGCATCGTCCACTGTAGTTCGTCATACTAGCCATTAGGTTAAATAAATAAACTTATACATTAATTCAATTAGTCAAGAATTTTACTAGCAGTGAAACCGAAGATTAACGTATAAATCGTAAAGGCACTGGTAGACCACGAAACTGAGTTGAATTTTTCAGAACTTACATTTATAGACCTATCTTTTTACAAATTTTGATGAAATGAGCCAAAATATTTTACTAGAAACGTCTTCATATAGCCTTAATAAACTGTGTAAAAATGAAACAGAAATTACAAAGACAGTAAAACAGGCTGAGATAAAATGTAATGCAATAGCAAAAGAACGTAATGATTGTAAGTAAAATCTTTACTGCCTTTACAGTTTGTAGCTTATTAATTTATTCTTTGGCAGAAGTAGAATTATGATTATATTCCACAGTAAAATTATAAATTCAACATCTAATGATTTATTACAACTAGATATATTTTTAAAATATACTGAAAGTAGAATAATAAATTAACATTGAGCCTAAATGATTTTAAGCCCCTAACCTAAACAAAATGATTTATGGTTTTAAAACAATCTTACACTAAATTTATTTTCATGAAATTATTAGTTTTAAAACAACACACATGGGCTACAAATGTTTTAAACGAAGTTCATATAAATTCAGCAATATATTTTTTTATATAGCCTAAGAATGAAGCTACTCGATAAATTTAGGTAAATCTAATATAGCCTGAAAAATTACAGAAAACATTAATAGTGCTTGTTATTCAATCTAGGCTTAGGCCTATAATAATTCAAATAATTTTTCATTAATTAGTGGCCCTACTTAAACTTTTAAATATCCAGGTGAAGGGTGAGGTTTAGTTTTCTAGGTTAGGCAACCTATGTTTTAGAGTCAAGTACCCGAAACGGAAATTTTGCAGAAATGCAGATTAATTGATCTACACAAGCCAAAGAGATATATTTATAAACACAGTAACATAGAACATAGTTTAAATATAAGAAAGTTTGTGCAATTTTCTTTCGCTATTTATTCATTTAGTACTGCAATCAATATCTGAGTTGAAGAACAAAATCTGCATGTTGAACAGCAAGATTTGTAATTATAACTCTGCCATTCCAACTTTAGAAAAAAAAATCGAAGAAATTGAGAAAGAGACCGAGGTAAGTTCAACACCATATTTTTTTTGAGAATATTTTTAAGATCGCTTTTTTAACCTTGAATTTCTAAGAAAGTCAAAGACACCCGAGTTTCGGTACTACAGGTTCGCGGATGGAATGTCTTTGTGGATTGTACACTGAGTGAACAGATAGACCATCATGAAAAACAGATAGATATGTCTAGAAAAAACTATAGGCATAGGTGGCAATAATAATGGCACATCATAATTAATTATTATGCAATATTATTGTCGAAAATACTATAGAGCGTATAGCCCAGGACACAGCATCATTATTTGGTATGGTTATTTATTACATGCTACACTTGGAAAAGCTTGTTTTGATAGTGCCCCTATCAATATATAGTCATTTACTATAGGCATAGGTGGCAATAATAATGGCACATCATAATTAATTATTATGCAATATTATTGTCAAAAATACTATAGAGCGTATAGCCCAGGACACAGCATCATTATTTGGTGTGGTTATTTATTAGCCTACATGCTACACTTGGAAAAGCTTGTTTTGATAGTGCCCCTATCAATATATAGTCATTTACTATAGGCATAGGTGGCAATAATAATGGCACATCATAATTAATTATTATGCAATATTATTGTCAAAAATACTATAGAGCGTATAGCCCAGGACACAGCATCATTATTTGGTGTGGTTATTTATTAGCCTACATGCTACACTTGGAAAAGCTTGTTTTGATAGTGCCCCTATCAATATATAGTCATTTACTATAGGCATAGGTGGCAATAATAATGGCACATCATAAGCCAATTGCTGCAATATTATTGTCGAAAATGCTATAGAGCCCAGGACACAGCATCATTATTTGGTATGGTTATTTATTACATGCCACACTTGGAAAAGCTTGTTTTGATAGTGCCCCTATCAACATAAAGTCATTTACGGACATAAATATTAAAATAATTTGATTGTAATTTATATTATAGAAAATCTTGCATAGGTCCTGTAAATATTATAATTAAAAAAAGTTTTACGAATTTCAAAACCTTAAAAATTATTCACAATTTATATGTAACTAATTTATATATAATTTTTTTGTTATTAATGAATATTAGCGTGACTAGCGTTATCCGAGTTGGTATGTAAGTCCATTAAGTTATGAAATTATTATTTTTTTTAACATACGTTTTTTGTATGTAAAAGTAAACAATATTCTTGGCGAACACAAGAAATGTCGTAAATATTTTTGGAACATATGTAATTATATGGGGAAAGTTGCTTTGTGTGCGTGAAGTAATAGTTTTATTTTAGATAAAGCGTAATTTTTAAGTGGCACAAAAAGTAAAGAAATCTACATTCTACAAAAACCAAGTCAGGTTTGGTTAGCCGAAGTTTTTTTTTAATTGAAAAACATTTCAATGTTGTTATTTGCCTATAAATGCGTTCAAGTCCAAGTGGGATAGGAATTAACGATGAATCGTGGAAAAATATGGCCATCGTAAAAGGACTGTTATCATCTCAAAATGAAAAAAGGTTGTAAATCGTTTAATGAAAATAAAATTACGTAACTTATAACAAAATATAGTAGGCCTATGTGTATGAGAAGTGGGGAGATAAATAATAAATTTAAGCTAATTTTTGTAACAGTTTTTTTTTATTCAGAAATTTCGTTATTCCAATGTAGGCCTATATTGTATATAGTAACATCTGTAGATATTTTCAAAAAGCTCACTACAAGGCAATTTTTGCGTTCCCTTAAGAAATTTGTTCGTCATATTAAAAACGTGTGTGTGTGTGTGTGTGTGTGTGTGTGTGTGTGTGTGTGTGTGTGTGTGTGTGTGTGTGTGTGTGTGTATATATAATATATATATATATATTTTAATTTAACGACTATCGTTTGTTTTAATTTAACGCTATCGTTTGGCCTACATTTTTTAGTTGTCCGCAATTTAGGCCTACCGTATTCATTAGAGGCTAGCTAAGCAATTAGGCCTACTTTAAAGAAACTCATTCGACTCTAAATCCGTATAAAAATTACAAATAATAACTCAAATATTATTTCTTATAAAAGCATTACTTCAAAACACGATCCACTAAACTGAACGTTAATGAATTACAGTAACTGAATAACCACTGATGTTTTTCAAGTACAGAGATCAGCTGATTTGTAAACTGTACGTTCTGCCACAACAAAAGGGGAAGAAGAAAAAATAAATTATCACGCTATATCTTTGTGTAAAGATATGTTCTTATAAATATTAACACTACTTGCTTCTAGTACAAACAAAAATTGAAAATAAAAATAACCTAAATGCAATACTTCAAACAATGTAGCTTATTATTAACTCACTCTTCAAACACTATCATTTTATCAACTCTAATCTCAAAAATCATGATCTAAATAGATAATAGTAGGCTACTATTTTTTCAAAACGTCTCCATCCTCAACCCTTGCAGCTTGCAGCGTTCGTAGCGGCAAGTAGTGCAATTACTTGGACTTTAGCTGCTAATACCGAGCGCTTTTTTTAATAAGGGTGGCTGTACTTCTAGTACGTTTATATTCAGTGGTTCAACTGATAAATTCGAACACCGGATTTCAGTATAATTCACAGTTTTCCATCCGTGAATGAATACACTGAATCAACATATATCAGAATCAGGAGTACTGCTTATTTTAAGGTACCGGGTTTGATCTTACCATGACCGTCCAACGGAGATTCCAATGAAAAATCGAAAATTGTAGAAACATGAGCAAAACAGCAACAACATTATGTACGGTAAATTATTCTGTTTTGAATTTCAGAAAGTGGCCGTTTCAACGGAACTTATAAAATGGAAACAAACAAAGGTGAAAATGGTAGATGACCTTGAGCAAGAAACCATCCGGACTCGCTATGAAGCGACAGAACATTTCAAACACATGTACGAAGCTCACGCGAAAGGTAAATGAATTTGTTCGGTGTTGTTGTTGCTGTGTGCACACACACACACACACACACACACACACACACACACACACACACACACACACACACAAGATCAATTTTAATCGAATGAATATATATATTCATTTTTCAAATTTGTAACGACCCCTTAATAAAGTTTTCTTGGGGATCACGACCGGCGCTCATTTCTAGGTCTCGATTTTGATAGTTCAATAAGGATTCACTAATAAATGAATTACATAACTTTTCAAAACTTAAGCAAATTCAATTATTTCTCATTGAAATCCAGCTCTAAAGCTATCGACAAAAAAACCGAAAATTGGTTTAGTTTAGTATTCCGACATTAGTCGTAAAGTAGCGCACAGTTTTAACTCAGGCTCTCTATGGTTGGTCTGTAGTTATTTTTTTCCAAAAATACAATCCAATGAACAAACACGGTTGGAAAAAACAAAACTTATTAAACTAAAAAATCACAAACAATGAAATGAATATTTATGATAACCAGTTTTTTTTATTCATTTAAATAATCGAGTAGATATTTATTTAGGTTTTTTATATATTGTCAATTTTAACCGTACAACTCAAAAATAATTTCCTTGAATTTTTCATTGAAATTTTATTTTATTTGAAGTTTTTTCTTTAAGCGTTAAATCAGAAGAAACAAGATTTTGTGAAAATGTTTAGTGACCTTCACTATCAGACCTACATGTCCTATATTATTAAATTTCATGGTCAAGGGATTTTCGCTGAAGCTGTGTACTTTGATATGAAGTGAATGAGTGAGCGAGTGATTATTTAGAGCCAACCTAAATAGATAAGGATAATAAACTGCACTTCAGAATTAATACAGTACTGTACTATTTTTGTAATATGGCTAAAAATCCGAACAAACAAACTGATGAACCGATTTTGAGAAATTATGCCGTTTCCTGGTTTTTTGTTAATAGCTTCCGCACTGATTTATAATATAGGCCTATATAAGGCACGTTCAGAAAAAAAGCACCGTTTTATTCTACCGCCACCGCAGCGCTGCTATCGGCTTTCCGTGCATGCGCACTAGTTATCTTTTGGTTCATTGCCTTTTCACTGACACCATTACGGGTGATTTGTGTAGTGTTTACAGTTTATGTGTGCATTTAAAATGTTTAAAACAATTCATGAACTGTGAGGTTTTTTCTGTCATTCAGTTATTGAACGCAAGGAACGTTAAGCCGGCTGAATGAACGTAGCCTAATAAAGGCCGAACCAATGTCCATGACGAGGCACGGAATGGGCGGCTTCCTGTTGACACGATGATTTGGTATGGAAAGTTGATGGGAAAATTTGTAAGGACAGACGGTTCACAATGACAATGCCTTTTGATGAATTTCCGCAACTTTCGCGATATATTTTGCATGAGATTGTTTCAGACCCTTTAGGTTATCACAAGCTGGGTTCCAAAAAAATGCTTACTGACGTCCACAAATCCCAGCGACTTGGCAATGCTTTGACGTCCACAAATTCCAGCGACTTGGCAATGCTTTGACGTCCGCAAATCCCAGCGACTTAGCAATGCTTTGACGTCCACAAATCCCAGCGATTTGGCAATGCTTTGACATTTCTTACTCGGTACAGTGATGAGTGGACTTTTGAAACCAAACTGTAGCTGGTGACGAAACTTGGTTTCGTCATACCACACCGGAATCGAAACAGCAGTCAATGGAATTGAGACACACTCAATCTCCGAAAAAAACAAAATGACAATGTCAGCCCAGGAAATCACGTGTACCGTGTTCTGGGACAGAAAAGGGCTTCTGCTCTTCGAATTCCTTCCCAGAAGTCAAACCGTCAATGTGGTACGACATTATAAGGAACCTTCGAAGTGCAATTTAAAACAAAAGGCGACGGATGCTCAACCAAAGAATTGTGTTGTTTTACGACAATGATCGGGTCCATGCCTCTTGTTGACACCAAAGCTCTTATTCGATAGTTTCGTTGGGAACAGTCAACACCAACATACCATAGCTATGTTTTTTTTTTTTTTTAAGCGAAAAGCACATTGAGGCTATAATAGCCTTCCTAAATGTAAGTGTGAGTGTAAAGTGTTAAAGTCGTAAATATAGTGTTGTAATTGTAAGTGGGTGTTAGACTCAGGTACCGCGAGGGACGTCTAAATCCTCTCAATAGGTGCAGCTAGTCTGCACCCCCTGCGGGGACCGTAGCCATAATTTGCGGGATTCTTCTTTGAGCAAGGACTGGACAAGTCGGTCAACCACTGACAAGTGCCTGAACATTGATAGAAACTATGTAGAAAAGTATCCTCTTTCATGTAAAAGTAAATTTTTTTAGGACAAATTTTAAGTTTTTTTTCAAAACGGTACTTATTTTCTGAGCACGCCTCGTATATATAAGTTTATTTTGTCTGTGTATTTGAGGAATAAATTGCATTCAAGTAGATACTATTTGATAAAAATTGTTTCATCGATTTTTATTTACCGAAAAACTGAATAAGTCAAAGCGCACTGAAAATATTGATCGTACCATAATTTAAAAAAAAATACTTTATGTTTAATCACTTGTATATTTTTAGTGGCCACCATACAACTGTCCTAATTAGGTTTGGCAGTAAGCTATCTCTTAAAGTCTGTTTCAAGGCTTTCATTATACATTTCAGCAAACACTCCAACCTTGCAAGAACTACACGTAAAAGCTGAAATTGAAGAAAATTCAAAGAAAAAGAAACTACAAAGCAGAATCGACGAGCTGTTACAAGAGATAAAGGACAAAAAGGAAAAAGCATCCGAAATTGATAAGGATAAACTACATCAAGAAATTCAAATGCTTCAGGTCAGTTTGTGCAACGTCCCTTCTTCACAAACTTTATCATCTTCATGTATTATTACGCTAAGCATTCCGATTGGTTTTGTACCAGGGTCTTGCGATATATTGTGTGGTAGCTACAGGTTCGTCACAACACCAGGGAACTCTCGCCGCATACTTTCCATTTTAAGGTTTAACAATAAAATAAAGCCAATTTAGAACCGGTAAAAGTCTATAAACAAATTTCCAGGAACATTATAAAGTGTCCCCGTGAGAGTGCAACACAATGCAGGCATAGGTAACAGAAATAACTGCGTGTGTAAAAAAACAGATGATTCCTAAAAAAAACATTGTTAAAAGTAGTATTTAAATTATTACTGTATACAAAAAATGCATAATTACTAACCGAATCAGTTTTGAAAGTAGAATCGGTAAGACAATCTAGGCTAGTTCTTATATGTAAATGTTATTTAATAAAAGGCTCTGTTTCGAGTAAACAGTAAATACTTAGCCTAATTTAGGTATGTAGTGTAGAATCCGGTTATAGTGGGTTTCATTTGTATTAATGTTTTAATAAGATACAGTGTTATAATTAAGTTATTAATGTTGTAGTCTGTTTCAAGGCTGACTAAATTTAAATAAGAAATTAGGACAATGAATAAGTTAATATAATGAATGACATTGCTTTGAAATGACTAAGAACTTCTTACTGTACATAAAATGTAGATTATTGTTTTCTTTTTCCGATATATTGTGTGGTTAACTCTCGCCGCAAACTTTATCATCTTCATGTATTATTACGATAAGCATTCCGATTGGTTTTGTACCAGGGTCTTGCGATATATTGTGTGGTAGCTACAGGTTCGTCACAACACCAGGGAACTCTCGCCGCAAACTTTATCATCTTCATGTATTATTACGATAAGCATTCCGATTGGTTTTGTACCAGGGTCTTGCGATATATTGTGTGGTAGCTACAGGTTCGTCACAACACCAGGAACTCTCATGCCGCATACTTTTTTTTTAAGGTTTAACAATAAAATAAAGCCAATTTAGAACCGGTAAAAGCCGATGAACAAAATTCTAGGAACATTATAAAGTGTCCCCGTGAGAGTGCAGCACAATGCAGGCATAGGTGACAGAAATAACTGCGTGTGTAAAAAAAACAGATGATTCCTAAAAAAAACATTATTGAACGTAATATTTAAATTATTTCTGTATCCAAAAAATGCATAATTATTAACCGAATCAGTTTTGAAAGTAGAATCGGTAAGACAATCTAGGCTAGTTCTAATATGTAAATGTTATTTAATAAAAGACTCTGTTTCGAGTAAACAGTAAATACTTAGCCTAATTTAGGTATGTAATGTAGAATCCGGTTATAGTGGGTTTCATTTGTATAAATGTTTTAATAAGATACAGTGTTATAATTAAGTTATTAATGTTGTAGTCTGTTTCAAGGCTGACTAAATTTAAATAAGAAATTAGGACAATGAATAAGTTAATATAATGAATGACATTGCTTTGAAATGACTAAGAACTTCTTACTGTACATAAAATGTAGATTATTGTTTTCTTTTTTCCATTAACTGTGAAAGGTCGCACGAGTCCTCTAATATTCAAATTTAAAATAGGTTTTAATAAACTCATAAAAAAAGCTTTAATCGTTAGGTCTTCAAAAATTTCGGTATTGCGAAATCTCTAACGTCCAAACAGTAGTCTATGTTATTTTAAATTTGGTACAATCATTTGATTTATGAATATTTATATTTGTAAAGTTGGCAAAAACAAAATAATGAACCCTGAACACCGTTTGACGATTTGGTAGTTCACGTTTTGGTGCCAATAGTTTTAAATTTTGGAAAATAATGTCATAGCTATCTTGCAATTTAAAGATCGCTACTAATTTTTGCAAGCGAAATAAGTATTGGTAACGTTCATTTATTAAATAATTTCAATTGTAAAATGATCAATGTGTGTGTGTGTGTGTGTGTGTGCGCGCATGTGTGTTGAATAGATGATTGTGTTGTATGGTGTGTGTGTGTGTGTGTGTGTGTGTGTGTGTGTGTGTGTGCGCGTGTGTGTTGAATAGATGATTGTGTTGTATGGTGTGTGTGTGTGTGTGTTTGTGTGAGTGTGTGTGTGTATATGTGTGGGGGTGTATGTGTGTGATTGTGTTTGTGTGTGTGTGTGTGTGTGCGCGCGCATGTGTGTTGAATAGATGATTGTGTTGTATGGTGTGTGTGTGTGTGTGTGTGTGTGTGTGTGTGTGTGTGTGTGTGTGTGTGTGTGTGTGTGAATAGTGTGTGTGTATGGTGTGTGTGTGTGTTTGTGTTTGTGTGTGTGTGTATGTGTGTGTGCGTGTGTGTGCGCATGTGTGTTGAATAGATGATTGTGTGTGTGTGTGTGTGTGTGTGTATATGTGTGTGGGGTGTATATGTGTGGGGGTGTATGTGTGTTGTGTTTGTGTGTGTGTGTGTGTATGTATGTGTGTGTGGGGGGTAAGTGGGTGGGTAGTTTTACACTCTATAGTTTGCTACTTTTCGTTTATTTCACGTCAGCAAAACAGCTGCATGTTGTGGTTATTTTATTATTTTTTTTAATATTTTTTTGTGATTGGAGATACATAGCTTTCAAAGACCCAAAAAATCGGAACACCAGAGATTTCTACCCGTATTTTTGCGAATCAAACCGCATCAAAGCTCTCAAGGTTGGCAACCTTGGATACTGTATATTCTGCCTACCTTGATAATGTTTAACCTTCGTTTTCAGAACCGTAACATCGCCATCCAAGTCCGTCTGCAGAGACAGATCCAAGAGGTGGAGGCGAGGCTAAAACAGAAGCTGTCAGAACTCGCGAATCTGCAGAGAGTCATCGAAGAGAAATATTAATTGTTTTCTAAAATGTTTATAAAATAGAACACAGAAACAGGAAATCAGTTTGTATTTTAAGTTGTAATGTTTAGTGTGAGACAAAAACCAGATAATTGTGAGTGTTACTTTTATCTGTAACCTAATTTGTTTAATAGATGCCAGTTTTAAGGTATTTGTAAAGATAATATTAGTGTTTAAATATAATTTTACTTGTTAAAGTGTTTTACTTGCGAGTATATGAAGGGAGTTATGTGACAGGCTGAAAATTGTAATGTGAAGAATTTAGTGAAGCTGTTAGTTTTCTCCATGACGCAGCTTTGGACGTGGATACGGTAGTTCAGGGGTTCTCAGTAATCCTAATTCAAATATCACAATAATATTCAATGATAAGTTTTTCTTAACAGAAAAGTGAAATAAACCAAATTTCAGAATATTCATTTGATTGAAATTTATTTTTAAAAAAATCTGTTATTGTACCAGTATTAAAAATCATGTATCATGCTTTCTCTTCCTTTTTTGTTTCAATTACGATAATTTGTTCGAAAACACGACAAATTTACATAATTAGTTTTTAACAACATAACCTGAAACTTATTATAGCCTATCAGCTGATCCTACGACTAGTTTTAACATAACTTACACGCACGCGCGAGCGCGCACGCACGCACACACACACACACACACACACACACACACACACACACACACACACACACACACACACACACACACGCACACACACACACACACACACACACACACACACACACACACACACACACTAAGCATTTGGAAAACTAAGCAATTTATGACTTAACTTTATAGGAACTTTTTTCTTTAGTTTTGCATGTACTGAATTTTTTTGGCGATTTTTTTAAAAAATCCTGTATACTGGAGGTCGGCCACTCATTTCAAAACCTCAGGTTTGGGTCTTACCATGACGGCCGCACCAATTGCTCATTTTCAATGGAAATTAGCTAAACATCTTTCATGTTCACCGTGGGTCTACTTTCTTTACACTTCGCGTACTGTAATTATAGAGCAAAACCAAATTTTTCAATTAAAGGGAATGAATATATTCTTTAAAATAGTTTTTCAACAATCACTGTATTTCCTACACACAGGGAAAGTTAAAAGAGCATAATCTATACCGCAAAATTGTGTAACTCAATTACGTTATCAAAACAGCTGTTTATAGCTCAAGGACATGTAAAACTCTGATACTAACACGCAACGACAAGTGTCAGTATTATAATAAGTATAGTTATATAAGGAGCTCCACCCACAAGAACCTTCAAAGCAGCATTGTATTTGCTTATTTACTTCATTTGCCTGAACAAGTAAGTCGATATTTTTTCATATTGTGATATCAAAATACTAACATTAAATTAATCAGTCAGTAATATGCTAGAACCACTTAACAATAGTGTGACTTTTCCATTGTTGTACTAACAAAATTAATCAATTTTTATGGTTACAATTTCAATTTGGTGTGCCAAAACTTACGTTTTCTTGTTTTTGAAATATAATACCTTTATTTTCATACTGGAAGTCATACAGGCTACATTCAAATAAGCCTACCTATTTTAAAATATTGATGAGTTATTCAAAAACACTTTAAATGTTTATTATGTACACGCACGCGCGCGCGCGCACACACACACACACACACACACACACACACACACACACACACACAACATTTAGTTTGAAACGGATTTTCCGAACCGTGTTCTAAATACAGTGGGGCCTCAACTTACGAATTACTTTACTACAGAAAATTTCAACTTACGAAACGTGCCTCCACTAAAGAACGACGCGAAAAAGCACTTCTTAAGTTCATCAAAACTTTCTGGCTACACATCAACAATTGTATGGGCTTATGACTTTTCTAGACATGAAGTTGGGCGAGTCAGCCGACGGAAAGATCGAGTTCTCCATCATGACAATGGAAGACGCACAGGAAGGTCTCGAAACTCTGCGCGTTGGGTTTTTCTCCGACGAGAACGTGTGTATTGCCTGCGAGATAGACAGCAACCCAAACGCTTGCCGGGAGCTAGAGAGACTCTGCTTGGATACCGCAAAGGACGGACTGTCGGTGATTGCTAGGGACAAAGAGACGAACACAGTGGTTGGAGTGCTTTACAATAAAATACAGGTAATGTAGAGCGAGTGCTTAGGTCTTGGAGTTTTCAAATCGTGTAGAGAGTAACAACGTAAGTAAGGGAAAAGCAACGGGAGCAACTGCGGCTCGAACTAAGACCTTTAGGTGCGCAGTTGAGTGACGCAGTAGACTGACCGATGCTTTAGCCTCACGCCGCCCCCGGTTACAATAGTAAATAAGTGCAATGATTTCCATGATTACGTTAGGTGCACCGCAGTGATTGAATACAGAACCATCTCACGACGGCAAATATTACTTCTTAATGTAACAAAGGTGAAATTCTTTTACTTCACTACCAACACGCCACTGATAGAATTCAAATGCAAAATCTTGTGAAGTAATTTCTAATTATATAGAATGACTAACATTACCCGTCGCGGCTTCGCCCACGAAACTTAAACTGTTTCATTAATGATATAATTTAGAAACATAAAAAAATATATTAATAAAAGTGTGATCATCTAAACTCATGATTATTTTCAGTAAATATGAAAAATTTTATAACCTGAATATGTTGTTTTATTGTCTTCTAACAAGTTTTAATTCGAATTTAAGAAAATCTGAAAAAAATATTTTTCTCCAATACAAAGATTTATACATTTTTATATTTTTGTGTTCTTTTACATTTTTGTGATCGTAATATAAATGGTGATGAATTCGGGGGGGATGCTGAATTACGTGTATCATAATTTGTGTTTTAAAATATTTTTTTACTTTTAAGAAAAGCCGATAAAAAATATTTTCTCCAGTGAAAACAGTCTCTTTCTATAATCATACCTCTTTTTTACATTTTTATTCCTTTAGGGAATGAATTCAAAAAATGTTGAAATATGTGTTTCATTATTTGTGTTTCATAGTATATTTCTAGAATATACGGATGCAAAACAAATATTTCTTCAATTTGAAAATTGTATACCCCTTTTTTACATTTTCTACCCCCTTTCAATCTCTTTAGAGTAAAAGTTTTGGGAAATGGTGATAAATATATTTCATTACTTATATTTAAGAGTGACTATGTTACGTTTTAAGAAGGCCAGACGAAAAACATATTTTTTCCAATACAAATTTTTGTACCTCATTTTTACCTCTTTAGGGGTTGAATATTGTAAAATCGTTTTTCAGTGCACCCTTACGTGTGGTAACCCTGAAAGTTTCAAATCTTTAGCTATTATAGTTTCGGCTGTACGTTGATTATTAAAGTTGGACTGCGTAAGTAGGAATGTAGTAAAAAAATAGAATGTGTAAAATATATATATATTGCAAAATGTACTTTCTACGTAAAATCATCTAATGATAGTTCTATAGCATACTTTGGAAACTTCCGTTTTACAAATCGGAGTGTAACTTAAAAAAACACATAAATTAATAAGTTTTTCAAGCTGACTGGAAGTTTCAAACTTGGTGTCGGAAAAGCTGATACAGAAAAAATACTAGAAATTTTATATCCTTTTTAATAAAGTTTTAATAGTCATATGTTTTGAAACGTTTATTGTGTTTATTATTTGTTTTTCAAGGTCAAAACAAAGCCAGGAGAACAAAATTATTTTGAAAAGTACAGAGACACAAGCTGCGTGGAGAAGAACTCAATTGGACTAATGAACCTGATGATTCATGTATGTAAACTACAACAAAACTGTAACCTAAACCAGGTGGAAAACTAGAGCTAAGTAGGACAGCTGTTTTACAGTGGTGGTAATAATAAGCCCATAGAGCCCCGGTGAAGACCCTACGATCCGTAGGTTATAAAAATAAAAATCAATTTTAGGTTGAAAACTTTTTTAACATATATCATTCTTTAGGGCTCGTTTTAATGTTGAATTTTACGGGACGCGTGATGCGAGGAACATGTTTATATTGATATATAACAGTATATTTTTCGCGTCGCAAGTCTTGTATATAAGTGTCAGGTTATGTTGTTAAAAATTAGCTGTGTTAATTAGCTGTGTTTTCCAACAAATCATCGTAATTAAAATAAAAAAGGAAGAGAAAACATGAAACATGGTTTTTGGTTAAATAACAGACATTTTTCACAGAATATTTTTGAATCGATAAAAATACGTAGGACTGGAAATAATGTACAGTACGTAATTTACATACGACGTTAGGCCTATAACAGCGTCACACCACATGGGCGTGTAAACAGATGATACAGTATACCATGCATTATTTTTACTTACTGATTATTTCTCTGTGATTTCAATGTCTCCGTAAAGTTTTCACCGGTGTTCCTTTACAAAATTTCAGTCTCATAAATGATGTAATGTAGGCCTATTAGTTAATACATTTTTAACACGTTTTTAGTTTAACTTGCAATTCGTATTGAAGAAAATATTTAATTATTTTATAAATTTTTCGCAAGCGTTGTTATTGTATAGGTGGACTCCCAGGTAGATTCCTTTGCTATGTACAACGCTGACTGTTCTTTGGAACTGATGTTTTTAGCAACGCATCCTGAGTTTAGGAAACGTGGAATTGGCACAGGTCAGTATTCCACAGGGCAGATCTTATTTGGGATTTTAATGTAAGATAACCCTTGTGTTAAGCTTTAGGTAAGAATGGCAGATTCTTGACTTGTTTTAGATTTGGTGAAGCATTCACTGGCGCTGGGAAGATCGCTAGCTGGCACAAAGAGAGACAACATACCTCAGATATCGAACATAATATGCACGCATATTGGGTCCACTAAGATTTGCAAAAACTTAGGATTTGACGAACTGCACAAAGTGAAGTGGAGTGAAATGGTTTTCGACGGAGTTTCTTACGACAAGAAAGTTGACTGCAAGACCCACGAGTGCTTGACACTGTTGGTGAAACGGCTGTAGAGAATGAGTGAACTGCACGTGTTCTCTATCTTCGTCCAGTTTCAATTTAAACAATTATTGCTTTAAATTAAACTATATTTTCCAAGTAACAAATATACAGTTTTTATTACTTTTTAAGTTGATTATTCAGAAATGTGTGTGTAAGCTTTTTAATTTCCCCCCCCCAACTGTTTAATATTATTTTGTACAGTGGTTTTGAACACATTTTATTTTGAAATTATGGAAGTCAAAGTTGACGAGTTCAAACTTCAGTGTACTGAAGTGGACAGATTGTTTATTACTTTACACAATTTGTATTTTTTTTAAATGTGAAAAACATTACACAAACTTTCTCACATTCAGCCATATATTTAAAAAATTGCTCGGAAGCTACCACCAGGAATGCTCATCAGATCTTGCTAAACTTTTGGTCAAATATATTAAAATCTTTACTTAAATCCGTGTACCAAACTTGTAGTAAATGAAATTTACTATTCAAAAATAAAAGAAAAAACTAGAAGGCAATCACGTTTATTTTTTTATTTATTTCCAAAATGTAAATTTCTTTTATTTCTAATTTACTTCACTGGCTTTAATTATATACATTAAAATTATGACCAAAATTTGATAAACCAATTTTCATTAATTTATTTAATTACAAAATTGTTCCGATATATAATCAAACAAGACATTTTTTATCTAAAATCGATCAACTAGTTTACTTTCCAGCGATGTGCTCAAACACACAGAAGTATGAAAGATAGGTCTTTACAGACACCAAGTAAAAACAATATTTTGGACTCAGAAGACCTGAAGTCACAGATTCATAAAAACTACAAAGTGATTGTTTCACTATCGTCATACCTTGTACTGCCAAAGTTGGTAAATTAGGCTACTGGGTTCTGTAGGCAATATGAAAAAGCCTACTAAATAGTTCCTAATATAAAATTGGTAAAAATGCATTTCTGGACCTCATGTCAATTTTGGTAATTTTTGCACAAAAACACTATTGTACGCCCAATATTAATAGTCCAAAATATAAAAGTGCGAAAACAACAGTTAGAAAAAATGGAAAATATAAGTGACAAACATAACCTCAAAATGACTATCTCGCGAAAGTAGGTAACACTTTTTTCATCGCGAAACGATTAATTAAATGGTTTTGGTAAATAAAAAAAATCACTATTTGAAAAAGCAACATACACTGCATAAATATGTTTGTTTTTTTAAAAACTTAGACGTAACTAATACGGCTGTTGTGTGAAAACCTGACACGGTTTTTTGTATCAGTAGTAGGCCTATGGCGTAAAAAGTTACTAACCTTGTAAAGACAGTTATTAGCATACTAAGCATGGCTTCGTAGTCGATTAATGGCTTAAAATTGTAACTTAAAACCACTGCTTTAGTATGAGGCCTAAAAGTGCAGAAACACCATAAAATTAATACACAATTTTAAAAACTGTTTATAGGCACTAATACGTCTTTTTATTATTTTAAACTTAGTGGTAATAACAAACAAAATGATAACACAATATCCAATTTGTCATTGAACCCAATTTATAGGCCTAAAACGAGTAAATAAAACAATTTAGTATGTTTTATGGTTTCCTTAAAAGCATAACATCCATTTGGAATCATTATGTCTGTGTGTTGTTTCAGTACGATCATGTATGATTTATTATAATTTAAGTAAATCCCTATGAATTGGTGCAATCGTTGGACAGAAATGCACTCCGAAAGCATAAGCTGCTTCGAGGTTATTCTCACTGGGGGTCTGTTCTTTACGTCTTTATTAAACCCGTGGGCCGCCTCTATGGGCAATTAATTGATTCATTAGAGCACGCCTAATAAGCAGCTCGATAAAATGTCGGGTTTATTGCGCACTGACGATTAGTGTGCGTTTTATTAGCTTATGGAAATCTTGCCTGACGTCATCTGCATCTCCCGTCCACGTGTTTATACTGCCCGTATTTTATTACTCTGATAATGCAGTACTTCATTAGTGTCCAGTGAAAATGTCAAGGTGCTTAATCCGATTGACGCTCGTTAACAGTTCTGGTTCGCCGAGATGATTGGCACATTCCTTCATGTTGTTACTTTTAATTCTTTGCTTGTGAACTGACTAAAGATATGATTCTTTATATTTTTTAACGAAATCTACGATTTTTTAAATTGTTTTCACCGCTGCTGATAGCTTCCGAACATGAATTTTTGCACGATTAATACATATTGTTTGGGTCCGTAGTCAAAAATGGTCTACATGAGCCAATTTTGATCAAAATCATTCGAGTCGTTTTTCAGCTAATTTATTCCTTTGTTTTCCTTCTGGCAGCGGTGTTGTTTTCAAAAGACCACTTTGAAGAAAACAGAGAAACAGCTAGTTCTACAGTCTAGACCAAATTGAAATTTTTAATGACACACAAGCACGCATACAACCAAGTAAAACCACTTTTTTGATTCAGTGGATCTGAAAATAGATAGATCCATCAAAATCTCTACATCTTCAGACTTTTTGTACTTTGCAACTTTATAGTGGAAAACAAAAAATATTTTTTCACGCCTAATTTATTATTAACTTATTTTTTCTCTCTGTTCAAAAAGTGACACAACCTTTTAGGGAAATAAGAAAGTTACTACTCTATGAGTTAGTTACAACTGTTGAAAACGGACGCCATTACGCTATTCGCACAACTAAATATGACTTGCTTACACGCTGTAGCGTTTGTTGAAAAATTGAGGCAACACATCGTTCAATTTCTCCTTGCAATTCGGGTATGGTGTGAGGTTGAGTTTTGTTTCTTCAATTCCTTAGGTGTTTCCACAAGAAAAAGTCAGTTGGCGATAAATCAGGAAACCGAGGAGGCCATTGAAATTCCTTCTCCCCGAAACCATTGTTCCAATGGCTGTATGAGCCATAGCACTGTTCTGCTGAAACCACGTGTACTGTAGCGGGTCTGCAGGGATAGTGTTCACGAACCATCTGAATTTAGCGTTCACTGTTTATTGTGTCACGAAAAGTTTTTATAAAGTTTCGATTTCGTTACATTGCACCTAATTTTTGTGCAGGGAGCACTCGTGTTGCTGATGTTGATTTTGTCCAAATGCAATAATTCTGTGAATGTACACATCCATCAAAATGCCTCTTCAGACTAAAACCAATTTTGCCTATTGAGCTCTTCTCCATCGGGCGTTAAAGAGAACATGAACCATTGTCAGAAAACTTCACGTTTTCCATCGTCTTCACGTAACAATGCGTGAACAACAATAGCTCTGTATGGATATATCTTTAAACATTTGCTTATAATAGTGTGGGCACTACCAGCGTAGAGACCATACTGACTAGATAGGCATAGTACAAAATTGTTGAGACTACAAACTTATGCAGCTTGCACATCAACGAACTTACAGCAGTTTTTATAATTAACTCATAAAATAAATTTTATTTTTCACTAAAGTTGCGACACTTTTTGAACACTTTGTGTAAGGTAATGAAAGTTTTCTGTTCGTTTCTAAAGTCAAAAACAAATTTATACTAAAATCAATTGCAGAGTTTAGAAGGAAATATTTGGTTTCGTTTCCGTCTGTCTGCGTTAGTCTAATTCTAACAATGGCCTTATGTTTTTGTTTATGTTTATCCGATAGTAATACTTCTGTATTTAATAATATCAATGACCATAAATTTAAGTTCAATCAGTTCACAAATATAAATTTCTGCTATTGAACTATAAATAAAAATCACGTGTTATATTTTCTCTTTCTTTTTTATTTTTAATTACGATAATTTGTTCGAAAACACAACTTAACGTAGGTCCCTTAGTTTTTAACAACGTAACCTGAAACTTAGTAGGCCTACAGCCTATCAGCTGTTCAATGAAATCAGCTGATCATTACAAATTAATATAAAACAACTTATCTTTTAAATATCCTAACTACCAAAATTAAATTAACTATTCATTTCATATACTTAAATCGGCCAAACTTCGTTGTTTTCGAAGCGATAGTGTAAGTGGTTATCGCTTGGGCTTAACACGCTCAAGGTCCCCGGTTCGATTCCGGCGGAAACAGAAATTTTTAATAATAATTAATTTATAATATGAGACTTGCGACGCGCAAAATATACTTTTATAGGCTATATCAATATAAGCATGTTCCTCGCATCACGCGACCCGCAAAATCCATTAAAGCCAGCTCTAAAACATTATACATGTTAAAACTTGTAGTTTCTGTGAAGGTATAGGCCTATATGTTGATGTATGTAATAAAATTTATAGACCATTAATTATGGTGTAAAGCACTATTGGTTCTATGGGCTACATTTTACGTAAAGTGTCTCTAAAGCCTGCAAAGAGTTTAGAGAGAAAATTTAAGTATTATTATAAATTTACATTAAATGTTATTTCATACGATAAAAATTCATTAGCATTACTTTAAGTTTTTATAGGTTTTTAGTAGGCCTACAAAGACTAAATTTATCAGAACCTCTTTTGCTTAAAGTAGAAGTTTCATTTTAAAAATAATATATTAATGTAATGTGTTACATTAATTAAATATATGAACATTAAATATATTAAACATTAAATATATGAACAGGCAGTTTAATATATTTTATAAATTATTCGAAATTTCAACATATTTACTTAAATGCAGCCACTTTTTTGACTAATCTGTGGTTCAATTTTGAAAATAATGATTTTTTGGTTATTTTAAGGCGAAAAGCACATTGAGGCTATTTCCCTAAATGTAAGTGTGAGGGTAAAGTGTTAAAGTCGTAAGTGTAGTGTTGCAAGTGTAAGTGTGTGTTAGACTCGGGTACCGCGAGGGACGTCTAAATCCTCTCAATAGGTGCAGCTAATCTTTAATTTATTCAATCAATTATAGGCCTGTTGAGAATAAAACAACAAGACCAAACAATAAAGTAGCGAAACACATCGTAAAGCCTAAAATCACCGAGGAAGCAATTAACGTCATTAATAAGCCGTGTATTTGTGTTTAACGACTGATAAAACCAATGGAACTGTAGACCTACCATTCATGTAAAATAGTCCAATTATTTTCCATTGTTTCACTAAGCAAGTTTTGGTAAACACTATTACAAAAATAAATTATGTTTTAAGCGAAATAATCAAATGATCTATCCACATATCTTGCATCCATTCCCCTCCCCTCAAAACATTCCAAGCATTCAGCCTAACAAACGTATTGTGCTAGTTTATTTCTTGATCGATCGGTCCGTTACGTAAATTATTCTAAGGAAACAGACTAAAGATTGAACCATCCACGGCAGGTGTTCCTTAGTGTACTGGTGTGGTCCTTCCATTGTACCCTTTCAGCTGCTTGAGCGTGCGAAAACATTTCAACCGTAATCTTATACACTATACGAGACAGTGGATGTAGGAGGAAATGCAAAACAGGAAGGGTTTTGCATAAATAACAACTAGGACCACCGGAAGAGCTTTTCTTAAATAAATAATATTTAGTTACGTAAGCTAAGCGTTCGGATTTAGTTTATTGATTCAGAAGGCTGAGTAAATTGAATGATCCAACGAACGTAGTGAGTTTGCGGTTTTCGACTATTTGTGTAAAGAGCAGACTCACGATTAATATCGTATTAAATGGACCAAGTGTTATTTGCATTGAGGCCTTCAATTATTGTAGTCTGTTTCGTAAAAGAGTGACGAACTTATGTAGTAAAAACAAAAGCGCTTCCGTTTAGGTTAGGTATTTTAAGATTTCTTCTAAAGGTGAAATTCCTTTAGAATATAAAAATGTAAAATAATATACAAGATCACCGATTATTGTTAAACAACAATTTGATCGGTAGAGTATTTATGTGATATGTAGGGTATTTATGAATTACATTTCTAGGTATAGACTGGTTCGTCTGGTTATAGGTTAGGCACTTCATAGTTTTCTAATCTAAATGAAAGATTTCTTACAATGAACTTATAACAATAGACACGATAACTGATCTGTTAAACAACATGACGAACTACGTTTCTAGGTATAGGTTACAGTTCGTCAGGTTAGGTTAGCCACTTAAGTTTTCAAATTTAAAGGAATAATTTCTTACAATTTCCGATTTTGCTCAACTTAAATGCTATATTTTGGTCATACCAGACGACATTATTACACACTGTCGATATCAGAAACAACAAATTATATTACTACTGACCTATTTAGCATGTGGATGTAGGCTATTTAGGCCATACTAAAAGATTTTTTTAAATTTTTCTTAACTTAAATGAAACTTGTTTTTTAAAGATAAGAATCTTCGTAAAGTAGGCCTAAGAGCAAAATCTAACCTAAAATCTGTTGAGCCAGTTTTGAATAATTGTCATGTTTTCAAGTCCCTTAAGTCCAAAACAGTGGTTTTTGCTTGTCCGTCGGTCTGTCTTTGTGCTCGTGTAGACTAAACAAACTGACCGATTTTGATAACAGATATGTAGACTTTTATTCCATATCTCGAAATCTTTTTTTTTAATTAAAAAACGAGTTTTTGAAACGAAAACTTGTATGGTCGCGATTGACAAAACATGGGTATACAAATTTGTTTTCGCGTCACGATTGATTCCGTAACGCATATCAAACAGCATATATTGTTCTTATATAGCCTATAGGTAGACTTGAAGTGACTATTTCTAAATAGATGATTTCGCACAACAGCTGTTACTTCCATATCATTTCCATACCATATGTTTATTGTTCTTGTTAATTTTAAAAACGTGTATTTTCTAAATTTGTTCAGTTAAATTACTTAATGAATATACCTATAGGCTACCAAATTTCACTTCTGTTGGCACTACCATAAAAGCCTTACGTAATTTTTTTTTTTTAATCTTTAGGCCCTATGATTTTCTCAAAATCGGTTCAAACTATTTTGATCAAAATGTAGTCTACAAGTAGACAAACAAAACGCAACCTATCAATCGCTTAACTTTTCTAAAAAAAAAAATGAAATTTGTTTGTAGCTCTGCAAAATTGGCATAATTTCTCAAAATCGGTTTATCAGAATTTGCTGAAATTTTTGTCATATATGACAAACTTTAAAAAAGGAAGTGAACTGTAGCCGCCGTCAGGTTAGCTTTGTTTTTCGATTTACTCTCGTAACATATCTTATTTAAATTTCGATGTTCTGACTACATGTAGCCTATTAATCTTCTAATAAAACTAAAATTTGAGCAAAATCTGTATAACCGGTTTTATAAAATTAGACGTCTTCCGGTTTATTTAAATTAGTTTCTGATTTTTGAGGAAATTAATGAATGAGAAGATTTTTTTAATGTTTTCTGTCTATTTTTGACATGTGAACGTAAATACAATGCGAATTAGCCTACTTAGATGAAGTATTTATTGTATTAATTTTTCTGTGAATAAAAGTACCCTTCAATGAAGATGTTTGAAGTATATCTTCAAGTTTCAAGGAAACTATCGTAGACGCTGAGTATTGTGTAGACTCACGGAAACGTCGTTTCAAAAAGATTTGTGACCAAAAAACCAAACACGAAACAAGCAATTTAAATATATCCCGTCGTTAACTCTGAAAGCTAAAAATTTCCAACATAAAACAAACCCATTGTGTCGGCCGGGGTTAATGCGCTAGATTTCCGCCAGAGATACCAAAGTCGAAATTTGTAAGCAATCCTCCCAAAAAAAACATTCTTTAACACGAGTGATAATTTTACATAGAAATGTTCTCCGGCCAACAAGGTGTTTTGATTTCACTAAAATTAGTGGCCTTTTGTAAAAGTTGGCCACACTGCCACACTTATCGTATTTTGTAGCTGTCGGAGCGTGGGTGGTCCGGCGTGGTCCACATAACTTGTCTAGCTGAGGTCATTAATTACAGATAGGATGCCCGCAGCCAATCAATCACAACACGATGATCTTACAACGACAAATTGTTTTTTTATCGACTTTTAAAAGCCTATTTATTGACAATAACCGATTATTTGTGGAGTTGTCTGCAGCAATTGGGCTTTGGTCGTGGATGGAATGCACCGAACCAAGCCAATGTTTTGGTCAGTGTTGTTCACGTAATAAAGTAAAACTTTATCAGTTGAGTAGGGGGCTACATAAAAAAAAAATTCGACAAACCGCTCAAACATTCTCGCAAATCAAAAACCATTTAATATATATTAGTGTAAAATTTAAAAAAAGTGTTTTTACTAGTGAAATTGTTTATTTACATAAATTTAATATTTAGTGACATTATAGGCCCTACTCACAAAATAATTAATAAAAAATTATCGTGCTAAAAATGTTTAAATCTACTTTAATATAAAAAAATGCATACATGAACATAACCTACAGTCTAATATGCAATGGATATTACGTTATGTAACATTCACTTAAATGTCGTACAGATCAGATGATCCTAGATAAATCAGATGATTTAATATCACATCTTTTTCGTTCGTTAATATACTATTTGAAAATTGAGGTTTGTTCAATTATACAGGGTGTTTCTAAAATAGGTTGCCAAACTTTTGCAGTGGTTTTTTTCAACTCCAGAATAGTTTGACCAATTGCATCGACATTTTGGCATGGTACTTACAAAGATAAAAAATGCCACCTTTAAAAAAAATAAGCAACTTTATCTAATAATACTTCCCGAAATGGCGGCCATTTGAAATTTTTAATCCAAATAACGCGAAAACGATCAGTTTTATGGAAAAAACCACTAGAATTAAAAAAAGTTTTCTTTTTTAACTTTAAATAAACTAACATAGACTACTGGTTTTTTTAGTTGCTTCATAAAATAACCAGGTTTTTACTAAAAACGAGTGTATAATTTCAACAGAAAATACAATAATAATCATTAATACAAAAACATATTTTGAAAAGTACTTGAAAAAACAAAATTCACATTAAGCACATAAAACGTTCACAAACATACAAAAAAATCACGAGGTGCTTGATATTACCTTCATTTGAGGTCATACATGATACAACAACAATATGTTTTAAATATATTGTTACATATCAGTGTTATAATAATCTTCATAAATTATTTTTTGTTTTTCTATGCTAAGTAAAAAAAACAAATAGCCTATGCTACTTTTTTTTAATTTTAAAAATTTGACTTGTTTTTTCATAAAATTGATCATTTTCGCTTTATTTGGATTAAAAAATGTCATATGACCGCCACATTGAAAAATATTATTATATAAGGTTGTTTACTTTAGTAAGTACCATGCCAAATTTCAAAGTTAAAGATAAAACCATTCTGGAGGTAAGACTGTAGTGAAAAAACAAAATGGCGGGCAGAACGAAAACAAAGCATTGACGGGACCGTGTTTACAAGAAAGTTTTTCTTTATTTAAATATAAAAAAACCCGATGCAAAAGTTTGACGGCTTATTTTGAAACACCCTGTGTATTTCTATTGTTTACGATGAACATAAAAAATTAACAAATAAATCATTAATGATTTTATTTTAATTGTTAATATTTATGTATTCGGGAATACAAACAACTAAACGATTATTGTTATTAACTGTTAATATTAGCTTTATTAATATGTTTGGTAATTAAATTTTACTAGCAAAGACAACATTATGAATTGTTATTTGCCCAATTACGAATAAGAAATATTGTGAACTAAACGTATTACAGACAATTTTGGGCATTTTTTTTTTTAGCGTGTATTGTGGTTACAAATTCTTTGTCGTCAACATTTTCTACACTTTTGTAATTGTGAAAACCCCTTCAGAGTCACTGCTACTGAATGGCGAACTGTAAAGGGGGTTGCCTGTTCATAGAAAAACAGGCGAATCTATTTTACATTTGGAATAAAACAAAAGTTATTATTAATAATGATAAAATTTAATTACAAACGGTAAGAATAATGTTTTCTGGTAGATTTTTTTAGTAAGTATTGCAGGTTTCCTCCTTTTAGGCTATATGGAGTGGACTGAAACTAGGTACAAAAAGTGCAAATTCAAAGCACTGACATTTTCAAAGTCTATAAAGTAATGCAGTCGTAAGAAAAATTGTATTAGTAATTTTAACAGATATTTACTTGTAAAAACACTAGATGGTCGGAATTTGTTTTAGTTTTTTTTTATTTACCTTCGAATTTTAATTTTTTAAATTTCGAATCTTCACATATGATTAATTTCAGCAAAATCTGCTGCTGACTTGTTTTACTTTACAAACCCCATTTGTTGAGTATAGTGTATAGTATAGTGTACCTTTTGTTTGAACACTAATGTACTAAAGAGCAATATTTGATTAAAATCGTTATAGCCGATTTTGAGAAATCTTATTTCCATTCAGAAATTAGCTTGAAAAATCTTTTAATTTAAAAAAAAAGTTATCTCAACATTCAGGCACACCAACCCTACAGGCAAATTTTCATCAAAATCGGTCAACTGGTTTATTCAGCAGTGATGAGCACAGACACAAAACACAAACAAACATCCAAGTGAAAAGCACTTTTTTATTCGAGTTTTCTGAAAACGATCCGTGAAGTGTCAATATTTTCACGAATACCAAACTTTTTCGTATAAACTAATTCGTTTAAAAAAGTAGGCCTATACATTAACGACCATCATTCATTAATTCGTTTCAAAACATAAACATAGGCCTACATGTGTTCGCTGCGGAACAGCCAGACCAGAGTATTGTACATCCTACAATAGGGAGGGGAGGAGTAACTCCCTGCACATCCCTTCTCACCTCACCCAACTTTCCATGTAGTACCTTACGGGAGGACATGGCAAGTGGTTTTCTATCATTAACCCTTAAATATTGATGTATCCTGTTTTCTTTGCATTAACTCATATTAGCCTATAAACATTTTTATTTTTCATATTATGCAATGAAATTATAGTTTTTTGTTAATAGGAGAGCTCTTATTAGTGACTCGTCTTTGAATGTTTTTCGTTTTAAACAAATCAACCTGAAGATGCCATTAGTTACTGGAGAAACCCGTTGCCGAGTTTGTAAGTTTTCGTCTGTTATAAACTACTGTTTTACATAAAAACAGTTCCGAGTTTAACGCACAATGGCTTATTTGTTAGGATAATTACCCAATAAACACTGCAATAATGGTATTAGCGGTAAATACGTTTTGGACTAGGCAGTGGATATTTGATTCTTGACTTCTTACTTCCAATGTAAAGGAGACATTAACATTTATTTTACAAACCAAAAATGGCCGCCCGCTGTGCAGACCCATACGACCACCTTTAAAACTCATTTTATTTCCAAAACTAAAACGATCAAACTCGTTTTGGTTCGGCCACAGGAAAGAAACAAGCCAAATTTTATTATTCCACTTTGCATATTAGGGAACTGCGCAGTCTTGCACTCAGCTGTTAAGAATTTTTTTAAAACCGTTAATTGATTACTACGTTTTTACGATAATTGTTCCATAAAAAAGACGGAATCTGTGTTTATTATATACAGTACATAAATGTCCGTCAATTACGTATAAAGATAATTCCGGGAATGTAATTAGGCGCGGAGGGGAGGGGAGGGGAGCCAGGCGGAAGCGCGGTGGGTGGTCTTCTGACATGCGCAGAGCACGCGTACTGAGGTGTCAGACCACCCAAGTAGCCCCGCCCCCTCCACTGCGCAGTCGCACTGTGAAATAAAGAATTGAAAAGCTGTTCCGTATGACTTGTCACACGGAGTAAAAAAAAAGTATCGCTTTACGTCTTCGAAATGGCTTTTTATGGCGATAAATTCGGTTTAATCTTCTTAGGACGGTTATTTATATGAAAATAAGGAGAAGAAGAAGAAACGTTGAACGTTACGGTATGACGGCGGATCAGCTGTATTTACGATAATAGTTTGTGCCCGAATACAAGTTTGTGGTTAGGGAGAGTGTCTGCCCACTGCAAAATGTGGGATTTTAGAAAAGCTGCGTGTAAATTGTAATATTTTAAGGTAAAAACTTTTATTACGCTATGAGGGTTTAAAATGTAACTACAGATGAAAATACTGATGAGGGTCATCACAAGTAAAGAAGAGAATAATGGAGCTGAATTGAAAAATGTATCCTAGCCACTAATATTTCCATTTTTATATTAAGCTGTTATTGTTCACAAGATCTCTGTTAACTTGGTTTTCTTTCGTATAGCGAAAGTTACATAGTCTTCCAATTCAAAGCAATGTCAAGGTCATTGCGTTGAAAGAAAATTGTTGCTTTGTTTGACTTAGCGTAGCCCGATCAGTGCCGATATAATCGTTTGCTTCTCCAAAAACATTAAAATTAAAAAGTCTACACATTATTTTCTTGAATAGTGTAATAAAATGGGTAATTACTTAATCACCATCGTGAAATAAACGAAATCGTTAAAAGAGCTATCAAGGCCAAAGTCAACAAAAAAGTGCTTCAATTTTTAAAAGTGGATCAACTCTTAAACATAAACACAACCTTTGTCATTACCTCCCTGAAAATTTCAATACTGATAAGACTAATTCTCAAAATCAGCTCAAAAGATCTTGCAAAAAAAATTGGACTTAAATTGCCAAATAATTTCGAAATAAAATAAATTTGAGGTCCTAGACTCAAGGATACGAATACTAATTATTCCTGAAACGGAAAGGTTTTTTATTCAAAATTAGGTACATTTAATGAATCGAGTTCTCTAAGTTTTCTTTTCTGTCGGTACACCTAAAGCTGGAATTTTTGAGAGGTAGCGACTTTTAGTTGAGTATCTTAGAGTATATTCAATGAAAATTGTTACTCAATTTAAGATTTGTCTTGATAATTTTAAGGATTTCTTGGAAAGTTTTTAAAATGTTGAATATTTAGAAACTTCCAGGTGTACATAAACTGTAGGCCTGTATGAAACGTTCACTGAAATCTGTCAATCAGTTTAGTCACACAAGCCCAATGTGCATGACAAGAGGTACTGTTTATCAACCAAAATCAAATGTCACTGTTACAATACAGTAGCTTCTTCTTTACAAACTGAGAAAATAAAATTTCAAAAAACTGTAATAATTATTAAATTTTATCACTGTACCTTATCAAGGTCGAAATACAAGGTCATCTGATAAAAATGTTCACCTTGTTAAGAATCCAGCATAATGTTTTATAACTAAATACACTCGGGAATTGTCAACATTCTTAGTTTATGAATCGCTTCTGTAGCGCCTGCATTATTCCGTTTAGGCAATTCTTTAAACAGCACGGTAAGCGTCTGCCTAGCTCCTGTACTTGAAGAAAGAATACTCCAGTACATGTCATGTTTGAGTCAAGACATATAAACGGTACAGCAGACTGCACGCAAAAAATTAGTCGAAATCTAAGACTCAATTTATTAAAAAAAATTAGATCAATAGATTTTGCTCACATTTTACGAAGAATCACAATCAATTCAGTGTACCGAATTTGGATTAATGCAAGTTGTAAAAATAGTCATGAACCTAGAGTAGGCATACGAGTAAATTTTTCACTCTTTGAATTTTGTAAATTTCAGGCAAACTTTAATGCAGGGCTATTTTTTAACAATCATTGATCCAAAGATGTATGATAAACAACAAAGAAGGGGTAAAATTTCATCTCCACTAGCTCATGTTTATTTAACACGAGCTCTTAAACGGTAAATGTAAATGTTTGATATTTTGAAATTAGAACACTGACTCGAATTTTTATCCTTCCATGACTAAAAATTTTAGCAAATATGATTATCTGATTTTGAAAATATCCCGATTTTGTAATTTTTTATCGGAAGCTTTCAGAACAGGATTATAGGGCAAAGAACATGAGAAGTTTTACAGAATATTTTTGAGCACTTATATAATACTATTGAATATAAACGGACTAGAAGTACAGTCACCATTTTATAAAGCGTGCTCGATATAAACGGCTAAAGTCCAAGTAATTGAACTATCTGCCGCTACGAACGCTGCAAGCTGCCAGAGTAGGGGTTGCGTCGTTTGAGAAAATAGACAGTACTATTATCTATTTAACTGTAGTTGAACTCTGCCGCAAGATACCAACCAGCAGAGAGAGCTCATAAAGCTCTCGTAAGGGTTATCATTATAGTATGTTTATACACTATACGGTAATACAATGTACAATAATACAATACAATTAAGTATTATATACAATGTATAATACAGTAATAGAATGTAATACAATGTAATATACCTATGGTTTATTCAGTGGTAATACACTATATTAGATTATTATCAAATTGTATAACAAATTGATATTTATAATCTATTAACAAAAATTTATGTAATGGAGAATCTTTTAAAAAATTACAAGAGATGATATAGGGCTAAAAATACAAAACTATTACCTTAACAAGAAATATTTCATTAATATTTATCAAAAGTAAACTTAAACACCACTAAGACAGTCTACCACTATAATTTGCCTACATTGTATGTAGTTTCAGCAAATCTTCGAGTTCATTCCTTGGAAATTAGCTAATAATTAGTGATGAATGGTTTGTAAATCGATCTTCAAAAATGAATTTCAACGATCGACAGAGTTACCCGAGCAACAGGCCAGTCACGGATCGCCATGGCGCCAGATCACGTTAGATACTTCTTGATAGATTGTTCCGTAACCTTCAACCAGAAGGTTTATTGATTGATAGTAGATCCACATTCTGCCTCATCATCACGACTAATATTTTTAAATGTTTCATGTTTGTGTAGATGACGAGATTAGACAACCGCTCGGGAGATTTTGATTATTGGAGTCAAAACAACGAGCGTAAAGGATCAGTGGATCAAAACAGCAAAATGCACTTTAAAAATGGATTGAAACAGTATAGCGCACTCGAGTAGAAACATAATCTGTTTTCTATGTTTAAAACAATAAATTTTCTTTAGTAGTTTTAAGAATTGTTAACGATAAACAGGACAGGACACATTAAAATAATCGCGGAACGCAGCTGTCTCGCTTATGCGATAGAAACGAATTTCCTAAAGTATTATTTTTTTATCTTGCCCTTTCGATTGCACAACCATAATAAACATTAAAATCTGCATATATTAAGATTTTGAACTGTCAAATTATATTGAAAATACGAAAATGAACCCTAACCGCCGTCAACTTCAATTTACGAAAATGAACTCTAACCGCCGTCAACTTCAATTTACGAAAATGAACTCTAACCGCCGTCAACTTCAATTTACGAAAATGAACTCTAACCGCCGTCAACTTCAATTTACGAAAATGAACTCTAACCGCCGTCAACTTCAATTTACGAAAATGAAACCTAACCGCCGTCAACTTCAATTTACGAAAATGAACCCTAACCGCCGTCAACTTCAATTTACGAAAATGAACTCTAACCGCCGTCAACTTCAATTTACGAAAATGAACTCTAACCGCCGTCAACTTCAATTTACGAAAATGAACTCTAACCGCCGTCAACTTCAATTTACGAAAATGAACTCTAACCGCCGTCAACTTCAATTTACGAAAATGAACTCTAACCGCCGTCAACTTCAATTTACGAAAATGAACTCTAACCGCCGTCAACTTCAATTTACGAAAATGAACTCTAACCGCCGTCAACTTCAATTTACGAAAATGAACTCTAACCGCCGTCAACTTCAATTTACGAAAATGAACTCTAACCGCCGTCAACTTCAATTTACGAAAATGAACTCTAACCGCCGTCAACTTCAATTTACGAAAATGAACTCTAACCGCCGTCAACTTCAATTTACGAAAATGAACTCTAACCGCCGTCAACTTCAATTTACGAAAATGAACTCTAACCGCCGTCAACTTCAATTTACGAAAATGAACTCTAACCGCCGTCAACTTCAATTTACGAAAATGAACTCTAACCGCCGTCAACTTCAATTTACGAAAATGAACTCTAACCGCCTTCAACTTTAATTTACCAAAATGAACCCTAACCGCCATCAACTTTAATTTACGAAAATGAGCCCTAACCGCCATCAACTTTAATTTACGAAAATGAACCCTAACTGCTGTCAACTTTAATTTCTTAATTTCAACAGATTTTGAAAATTTAAAATTCCAATTTATCTAGTTTTAACGCTGATTACGAAGCTATAATTGATTTTTATGCTAAGTTTGAATAAAATCATGTAGAACACAAATTCGATAAAAAAACATTCAAATATTTAAAATATAGGTCTATAATTAAAATTGTATTTACGTTGGTAACGAGGACTGTGTCCTTATGCTCATAAATGATTATGATTATATTTATTGTTTATGAAGGGTTGAAAAATATTTTGCTGCGACGGTAGGGAGCAATTGTCAAAAGTTGAGGTCGTAGGCCTACAAGTAACTGCGATAGTAACTAGTATTTAGCTAATGTTAAAGTACGTTTTGCTGTTTGGATCTGTTCTTTGTGACGGTATCTATTTGTAACTTACGACAGTTGTAATATTACTTAAAACAAATACTTAACTGCATTTTTGTTGGTTATGTTTGAACACTTAACAAAACTGACAAGGTTCTCATAAATATCCTATTTACGTAGCAGACGCTCTCGCGAAAACATAAGCGTCTTCAGTAGATACTTAAGGCCCAAACAACCTTGGTGTGTGGTTCCTGAGTCTATTATTGATTTAATTTGAATTTTCGTGCCAGCTAATCGAGTTATAATCTAGTAGTATAAAACGTTATTTAATTAGGCGTGCCTGGGACCCGAGACCCGAGCGGTTATCTGGCCATGGCACAACCAAATTACACTAGATTATCAGTTTGCTCAGTTTTATTGCCTGCCTAATGAATGGCTGTCAACTCATGCAGGCAGTGGCTCTGCTCTGTGATGTGTACACGAAATTCTTTTTCTCCTTTTATCCAGCAGCATAGAGGATTAAATTTAATCTGTTCTGTGTAGTCAGAACGGAATCCGTGTGGGGTGATAACAATGGAGCATATTAAAATTCTTCGAGCACCAAAACGTAAGTCTATTTAAAAAACGATTCGGGAAAAGACTAGCATTCTAGACGTTTCAGTAGAATACATAGTTAAAGTGAGTGCAAATGTTTATTTCTCCTTACATTTTATGTTTTAGAACAATTTTTGTTCATTATGAGAAAATGTATCAAATGTTTGAAATCAAGAGTGACTCAGAATTTTATAATTTGACAGGTAATTATGTTGTGTGAAAGAACTATTTGTATTGAAGGAATCGGTTGTATTGTATTAAATCAAGACTTGTCGTTCCTAAAATTAAGTCCTTCATTTAGAACCTATATTTGTATTTGTATTAGTTAAAATAAAGACATAAATTGATTGAAATGAAAATAATTTGAAATAGACACAAACTCGTAACAATTTTTGTTTATTTTTGTTTGTAACACTGTATGCTTATATGTAACATCTAATACTGTATTTACGTACCAACAATGCAAATGATAAAATGCGTAAATTTGCATTGTTGGTGGTTGAAAAAAAATATTTCTGTCTTAATTATTTCTGTCTTAATTAACGGATTATATATATATATATATATATATATATATATATATATATATATATATATATATATATATATATATATATATACCAATGTAGTAAATTGAGTAAGTTAGCAGTTTTCAACATTAAAATTACAGAACTTGTCTTAATTGAATTATTGCCCGATAGATACAAACGCAAAAATAAATATTTTCTCTTACCAACATTAGTTGGTAGTAGTTAGTTGGTATATTAACACAACGTATTTTGGTTTTAAGCCTAGCTGTACCTATTGAGAGGATTCAGACGTCCCTCGCGGTACCCGAGTCTAACATACACTTACACTTACGACTTTAACACTTTACACTCGCACTTACATTTAGGGAGGCTATCTCAATGTGCTTTTCGCCTTAAAAAAAATTAATAAAATCATTTTATAAATCGACAATTTATTCAAAAAATACAAAACTGATCAAATAAACACACAATATAACTACATTTTTTCTTCGCAAGTAGCGCAGATTTGACGCGAATGTAACCGCCCTAACACATTGGCCTGTGTATTAGTTGTAACGTTTAAATATTACCGACACGCGCGACCGGAACCACGTGACAAATATCTGCACGCGCATGCTCATACCAAACCAAATGCACCATTCATCTTCATTACGCGCAGTGCCTGCCTTACAGAGCGTTCCAGTTTTTCATGTCATAACGGGTTTTATGACTGCAATTGTAAGGCTTCTATTGCAAACCTGATTGTCAAGGACAAAAAAAGTTTAAATGAGAAAATTCCTTTGCTTAAGTGTCAACTCGTTCGTGGAAAAAATAGTTCTTGCAATTCACACGTTCTGTTTTTTTTTTTAATAATTAATAGTATTATAACAAAACAAAGGCTTACAGTTGATCCAGATATACCGAACTTTGAAGGTAGAACCACCTGTATTGATAAACTGCGCACCTGCATCGAGAAAGTGAACTAATCGAAAAGACTGACTAAATCAGGGCGACCAAGATAATCGTGAAGGAATGAGTCCACGAAGTGACGAAGGTTAGATGCTTCGTATTTGAAACGTACTTTAATATGAACAGCTGCGAGCTAAAAACAAGCTGAAGGGAAGAAATAGAGGTGTCGTTCGACAACGAACGGCTCAAACTGAACTACTCCACGAACTAGTTAGTGGTCGTTCTTGCAATCAGGACTACTAACGGATTCTTATGAAATTGCAAAAGTATGCAGAATAAGCAAAAACAATTGGGCCTACTACCCTACGTTGGCGCTTTCGAGTACAGTAGAGGTTATGCCTACACATTATAGCCTACATTTTGTTTATTCTACTAGTTCAGTAGTTCATTTCGTTCGCTAGTTCAACTCTACAATAGTTCGCGAACGAATGACATGACCTACACAACAATATTTTTTCCGTCGCAGAAGACTTGTTATTATTGATTTTTTTTAATCACTGTTTGTAAATTGTAGTTTAGTATTTAAGTTAAAATTTAATAATTAGACATATAATGTAATAGTCTGTAATATTAAATATACCAGTCAATACATACGCGTATCTGGGATAGTTAAATGAGAGTGGTCAAATCAGTTCCGGGGGTCCTCTACTGAAAACTTATCCAAACTTGCAAAATGGCGAGTTTTAAAGCTTTCTGAAGGCAACTTTATTTTTACGTCTTTTTAGGAAAACAGCTATAATTTGAGTAATTAGTAAGATATGCGGATGTTTTTAAAATACTTTCAGGTTATTCAAATAATCTTAAAAGTTACGGTTTTTCAACTATGTTTGCAAAAACCCAAACATTTTACTAAATATCTGTTTTTTTTTTTGTCTGACGTTATAATTGCAGTGAAGAAGCCTAGTGCATTTCACTAAGCATGTACAGTCCAAACGTTAATATAATAATGCAGTAATTCATTAATCGCTTTGTTAATGAGTTTGGGGTTTGTTGCGGGACAAATAATTACGTAAAAATTTAACTAAACTATATCAGAAAACGAGTTAAAAATCTTTAAGTTTTTTATCAATGTGGAATTACAACTCTCAACCGCCTCCGGATATGCCTATGAGTCAATAATAAATTAGGTTAAACAAATTGAACCAGTTCGTTCATTGAACTAGATTTTGAACTAGTTCGTTTAAATGAACGAATTAGGTACGATGAACTGTTCCGCCCATATCTAGCAAGAAGTTCTGTTACTGTATTGTACCAAAGTGCTGGCCAGTGATCTTTGAGTTGCATCGATGTTAGCAACATTAACGGCCTTAATGTTCTAACTTCAAAGATGTTACACCAGTCTATTACGACGATAGTAAAAAGTAAATAATAATTATTAACAACTGCGTGACCAACTACGTTTGAAGCCATAACCTATTATCTCTGCAATAATAGATTTCTAAACGTTTACAGAAGACAGTTGAATCTTGCAATCTTACTTAGGCGCAGGTAAATATCTGTCGAAAGGTATTCCATACGTCATTACGTGCACATTCGTTTGTATTGGTGTATAGGCCTACATGAGTATGCTTTATTTTGGCTTGAGCAAAACTACCACTTAAATTTGCTTCAAATTTGGAAGTTCCTGAACTTTTTCTTGGAGTTTTTGGAATTTGTTTTGGAGCTCCAAAATCATGGTATCAACCATAAAAAACCAAAACAAAAAGATGTGAAAGTTCATTGTCACTTATTTTGATCTGCAAATTAAAAGCACATTAATTTTTAATGTTTTACATCGTTTCCTTTAAAAAATAGAGAGCTAACTCTACCGAATCAGGTCTAAGTGTAGAATTAGATAACCTTTTAATAATTAATTCCAGTATTTTTCTGGTAAAATTAATTCAGAACGTGGCATTTTCTAAAAAACACACTGTACTCGAAAGTGGTGATGGCATAAAAAAAACAGAAACTCGATTAATGTTATTGCATCGTTTGCCGACTACATTTGCAGAGAGTCATCGCAAGGACTTCCCACAAAGGTTACGGCTGCGGCTGCCCCTAGTTGACATTATTTACAAATTTCGTTCCGTCCGAAAGTGTGACGGAGAAAGTGGCAGTGCCTTTATGACTACTGACCGCAGTCGTACAGTGGACAAGGGACATTTGTATCCCGCTTTGTCGGAAAGCTTAATTATAAAACGCAGGGATTTGTAATTAAGGCATTGCAAGGTGGGTGGTCCGACGGGCCTCTGCTCAGCCTCCCCGGAGTCAAAGTGTACAGTACGCCTGCCAAGGAAACTGACATAATGCTTCCTACCATGACAAGGTCAACTTTGGTTTCCACAGCGTACACCAAGGACCCTTTTATTCGCGTTAGCGTTTCTTTGTCGGCTATCCATTAATAGCGCCTAAATAGTCAGTTGAAAAATTATGAAACGGTCGTTTTCACGTGTACGGGACAAAAATATGGGGGCGTTTAGGTATTTTGGAATTCTACAAGGATTCTACAATGCGGACATTAAGATAATATTACCCCTATTTCAAAAATACCCTAATTAATAATGTTTTACAGTCTCACAACCCAAAGTAAACCAATATTTAAAAAATTGTAATAATGCTAGAAAATATAGTCTATGTCAAGGATTTGTACTCAAGTAGCCGAAAATAATATTTGTCATGCGGTATATTTACTAAAAAATCGTATTGTTTAAACAATATAAAGATTATCTAAAAAACTCTGGACAGAGAAGAAATATGCTGAAAGTAGCCAATTCAGGAAACGAACAGAGCACCGCCACAACATCGATGGCTGTAGCAAATGTGGAGAAAAACAAAAGAGATCTTTTTCAAAACCTCGACGTGATTAGGAAAAGAAAACTTTTCAAAAGCAATAATTACTTTTTGCGATGGCTTTATGACGGAAATATTATGAAAAAAATCAAAGGATATTTTTCGTACCATTTATATTACTGGTTGTTGCTGAAAGAAAAAATAAAAATGGTTTGGCGGTCTATGGGCATCTTTAAAATGTACCAGAATGAAGTTGATATAAGGGTCCTTTAAGACGGTCATATCAGTCGTCAGTTCAGTTTCAGTCAAACTGACAGTTTTGCCAACGTGTAAAAATTAAACAATGAAACGGAGACTGAGAACTGAGGGGATGGACAGACCTGCTTGTCTCATTTCACTTCTTCGAGTGCGTCATGCCTCAGTCCGTTTGCTCACGTCCGTTCTCTTGAAAATCTTATCCAGTGCGTGTCGCAACGTCGCTATGTCCAAGGATTGTTGCGAGTGCATTGAAATTTATAAAACTTCACCGTGTTTGTGGAACAAAACATCACATGCAAACATTAAGGAAGCTGCCTACACTCTGATATTAAAGAAATACCAGGAATACGAAAACTGCTACAAAGGCGATGATAAAATCCAAAATTAATAGCCTACGCTCAACTTATAACAAAGAATATAAAAATAAATAAAGACATAGAAAGTAGTGGAGCTGTACAAAGAACTGAAACGAATAAGAAGAACAGTGAGAACTGAACTGATCGTTTAAAAACAAACCTTCCGAACTGAAACTGAACCGAGAACTGATATGACCGTTTAAAAGTCACTCCTTAACTACTCTTGGATTGTTACTCTTAAGGACGAGTTTTCTGGATTTCGTGGCATAATTTGGATGGTTTCTTCTGCTTTCACATAATATGAGACGTAATAGCTGGCGTTTCTGTCCTTTTTCGTAAACTAAGACCAAAAAGGCCATTTATAGTTTAGTTGTAAGGGTGCATCGTGGATTTGTTGACATGACCTCTGTGAATTCTGTTTTTTTATAGGTTGTGACTTACGTGACATTTGTGCTTATCTTCAGGTCTTGGTGGTCGATGTGGATAAAGCACCAGTCAGTCAGCTGTATCTCTGAACTGCCTTAAAGTTCTTAGTTCGGGCCTCTTAACGTCGTTTGGTTACTCGCATTGCTTTACCGTTAAAGCTGATCCTTCGCCCTCATTAGTCTAACTGGCGTAAAGTATAATTTGAAGAAAAGTGAACTAGATTGTCCGCTCCTGAACTAAAGGTCTAAACCTTTAAACGTCTAAACATAAGGCCTACAAACCCAAACAATTTCTGAAAGTTTGCACCACTTGCTGAGTAACTGATTGAGGAAATTCCTTGTAATGTTCTTATTTATATTCTTCAGTCAACGTTTGTAACGAGATCACAGCAATTTTGTCTTCAATTTATTAACAACGCATTGCTGTGAACATTAGGCCTATCACCGAAGAGGCTTAAAGAACATAGCCTAAGTTTAAAAATCCGGAATAATAACATGTTCTCAAAAAATATGGTTAGGTTATGTTCGCATAGGTTTTGAGAAAAAAGAATTTCTAAACGTAAAAACTTTCATTAATTTTGCTTAAACACAGTTTGTTAAAATTGCAATTTAGAATTCGTAGTAACTTCTCAGCAACAATACAAAAATTGTGATCTTGTTAACACCGCTCACGTATTGATTGAATGTGTTTATCTTCAGTGATATTTTCCACTGATTTTCAAAACCAAATGAAAACTAGCAATCACCTTACGAATATATCACTTCTTAAAATGTATTAATTATAGGCCTAAATATAATTGTAGGAAATTTGCGCAGTTCAAATTATAAAAACAAGTCGCAAGCAGTGGGCTCGTTATAACCGGCAGCTTAGCATATAAACTTAGTACCTCACGTCATCGCCCAATCAGCGTTTTATTTACCTTCAGCCGAGATTTATTGCACATTCTGCATTTTGACATATGGCCAAATCGTGCCACGACATTTCTACAAGTAACTTTACTTTTTGCATTCCAAATATAATTTCTCTTTCACTCCAAGGTGAATGCATGTGCGTGTGAGGTTGCTGGGTACGTGCTGAGTGGCACGACAGTGTCCGAGGTCCGGATGCGATGGTTAGTGCCAAATGTGAGTTACGTGCGTCGTTAGTACTAACGGATATTTCGTAACAAACGTATCGCCAGATTCTAAGAAATTATACAGGCCTTCCGGAAAGTAAGTTTAACTTTTTACAGCTGTTTTTTTTTTTGTTTTAAACAGTACATAAATAACACCAATGATCATTAGGAGTTTACCAGTAGAACTCGAATTATATTCTTAGGCCCAATACAGATAAGATCACGAAAGCGCTGGTAACTATTTCTGTCAACTTAACCTGTAACAATTTACGGAACATGTTGTTGGACCAACTTTATTGGAAATTCCATGGTCTTTCTCCGTGAAACGGTCAAAATTATAATGTTTTGCCGTTCAGCCAGTAGTACAGGAAATAACCAGCAACGTTATTACACTCTCAACGTTGAATCTTAGCCCGCCAACTTGAAAAGAAAGTGAATGGGTGAAAAAAGTCTTACACATAAGTCTTTTGGGCTTTGTACAAATTCGTACCAAATTTCAAAACAGTCAGTCAATGCGTTTGGCTAAAATTAAGTAACAAACACACAAACCAAATGCAGAACGGTCAAGTTGAAACAGAACAGTGCCGGATTTAGGAACAGGCAAACATAGGTCCCCATCACTTGAACAAAATTTTTTTAATTTTTCAAAAAAAAATTGAAAAACAATCAAGATGACCAATGTTTTTTTTTTATTATTTAAATTATATAATGTACATAATACATAAAAGACTAATAAAATAAAAATCATATATAAAAGTAAATATATTGTAGTACTCAACCTATTTTCAGCCGCCTCGGTGACCTAGTTGATAGCGTACTGGGCTTTCCCCCCGAGGACCCGGGTTCGATTCCCGGCCAGGGCTTGACATTTTCATACGCTATAAATCATCCCATCGTCTGCATTAGCCCAAGTGTGCACAATAGTCGGACGTTAAAAAAAAAAAAAAAAAAAAAAATCTCTGTACTAAAGAAAAAATCACCCCGTTATATACGCGAGGCCCCAACCAAGTCTGCCTGTGTTGTCAGATTTTATAATTCCAGCACTGAAACAAAGACTTTGCTTCGCTCGGTCATCTGAAGATGTTAATTGTCAGTCCATCACTGTTTTATTATATCTGTTGATTTTGACATACTGTACAAAGTGCCGTTAACAGTTCGAAAACCAAGGGGTTTTGCCAAAATGTTCTATTTTATTTTTATGTTCCTGTCAATGTTGATACAGGTTTGACAGCCAGCGTAGTGGTACAATGTAATTGATTGTTAGTGGTAGCCTTCGTTACCACCCAGAAAAATAAAACCAGATCCATATCCGAATCGCAAAACCGGTTAAGCGGGACAGTACGGAAAGGATCAGCTTAGAAAATGGTTCACTTTTAACAACTTGTATTGAGTATTTTGACACCACTAACAACTTTGTGTTAGTCAAAAACAGGACTGTACTGGTAAACACAAATACTTAGTGCTTGTTTTTGAAGTGAATACCTATTACAGTTAGGTATGCAATTGTTGTAGGAAGAGTAAAATTGTGAAAGTGACAAGAAAAACCGACAAGAATATATATTCGTTTAAAGTATATGATACATGTTAAAAATATTTCTTTTTAAAAATCAAATCTGTTTAAAACAAAATCGATATAAATGTATTTCGTTTTCGAAAAATTTCCATCTTATTGTTTGAGTGACATGTTATGTTCTATTGAAGTAGTGGCGGAAAGTGAACAGCTGTAAATCCTTTTGGAGCTTTGTGAGCTCTCGCTGCTGGCGACATCTTGCGGCAGAGTGTTCAACTTTGTCTATTGTTAAGCAGACAGTAGCACTGCTACTTTCCTAAACGACTCACCTTGTCCTTGCAGCTTGCAGCGTTCGTAGAGGCAGATATCCCAAACACTTGGACTTTAGCCGCTGTTATCGCGCATACTTTTACTAATGGTGGCTGTACTTCTAGTACGTTTATATTCAGTGACTATACTTACTACATACATTGTTAGTTTAATCTCGAGCCTAACATCTTGTCTGTTGAGTGAAAACCTTTCTGAAGTGGACGTTGGCAATCCTTCTTGCACAATGCCATAGTTCAGGTGATAAATGGTAAAATTAAATCACAGTAACCTTCAGGATATTGATGAGAGAAAGATTATGCAATATGAATAACCTGACTATGTTAACCTATTGCCCATTTTGCTACTTACAACACAACCTAAAACTTATGTTAGCCTATCAGCTGTTCAATGAAATCAGCTGATCGTTACCAATTAATATAAACAACTGATCTTTTATTATAACTACCAATATAAATTAAAAAAATACCAAGAAAATATTAATTTAAACAGTGGTTAGTGTCGTACACACCAGTTTCTTTTCGGGCATTTGTTTGGCAAGAAAATACGTAGACATATAAAGGTATAAATCTCCATACGTATACATTTATAGGTATACATACATACATATACACACATACATACATACATAGGTATACATACATAAGTATACGTCATCTTTTAAATTTTAAAGAGGAGTCTACAATGGAAAAACCCTAACAGGTCTATTCTCTAAAATAATTGAGAGATAATAGCGTGCCACAATATAAACCAAATTAAAACCTATAAAAGACCTGCAAACCAAATTCCAGATATAAAGTGCTCCCTTGGAGTGCAGCACAATGCAGGCATAGGTGACAGAAATAATTATGTGTGTTGCCAAAACAGCTGATTAACAGCTAAAAAAAACATTGTTAAAAGTATATTTAAATTATTACTGTATCCAATAATTTCATAATTACTAACCGAATCAGTTTTGAAAGTAGAATCGGTAAGACAATCTAGGCTGGTTCTTATATGTAAATGTTTTTAATAAAATACTCTGTTTCGAGTAAACAGTAAATACTATAGCCTAATTTAGGTATGTAATGTAAAATCCGGTTATAGTAAGTTGCATTTGTAAATATTTCAATAAGGTATAATGTCAGAATTTAGTCATTAATTGTACTTTTACATAATAAAGTAGAACAAGAGTAAGGCATATTGTATTAACTAACCTAAATGTAATGAGTGACATTGCTTTTAAAATAACTAAGCATTTTTTGTTGTACATTGTTGTATATTATTCATTTCTTCTTCCCAATAACTGCGGAACGTCGCACGCTCTAACTAGTAGGCCTAATTTATATTTCGGAAACGGGGCCTAACAGTTTGAGTAAAATTTTGCAATATTACTCATCAATGTAAAGACCTAATTAAAAAAATTAACTTCTTCCAGTATTTTGTTCTAAATGGCGCCATTTAAAATTGTTTAATGAAAATAACATAAATATTTTTGTAATGTGCATTGCTGAGAACGATATGCAGTGTAGGCCTATACATAATAGTTAGTGCCCCTTGTTGCGACTTCGCCTTTTTTTTTTTTTTTTTTGAAGAAAGGATTTTGCAAATTAACGCTTCTCCCGTGAACATTTAACCTGTAGAGGACGGGGGTTTTCGTATTTCGACCACCCAGTTTACACAGACTACTTTGTGCTTTTACAGTATCCATCAAATAGTTCTGCATCTTGGGTGGTCGAAATATCGACCACCCCGTCCTCTAAAGGTTAAATAGAAAATGAAATCTATTATTCAGAGTTCAAAGTAAAGATACATTTTCATGTTTGAAATAATGGATAACATTTTTGTAATTTTATTTAGTATTACCCGTTGCTGCTGTGCCCACGAATTTTAAACTGTTTCAGTAATGTAATAATAGGCCTATAAACATAAAAAAATATCTATAAAAGCATGATAATTTAATTCACCAAAGATTTGTTTTTATATTATTTATAATTGTAATTTTATTTATAATCTAAATTAAAACAATGTTTTTCCAAATGCTAATTTTTACAACCTAATTTTCTTTATATGGATTCTGGAAAATGTTAAAACACATATATATTTTTTACATTTTTGAGAATTTAAGTTAAGTTTAAAAAAAACATGACTATTACTTTTTTACTATTGCAAACATTTATACCACCTTTTTACGACTTTAAAGGTTGAATTCAGGAAAATGTTGAAATTTATTTCATTATTTTTGTACGTCAGTATGTATTTGTTAAGTTTCAAGTAAATCCGTTCAAAAAAAGTAATTTGCAATGTTCAATTTTATAAACATTTATCTCTCCCCCACTTTTTAACTCCTTTTTGCCAGTTAGAGGATGAATTATGAAAAATGTTGAAATGAGTTTCGTAATTTGTATTTTGGAATACTTTGTCAAGTTCGAAAAAAATTCGATAAAAATATTTTTCTCTAATGCAAACATTCACATCTCTTATTTAATTTTTGTTCCATTAGGGGATGAATTGGGAAAAATTCTGAAATACGTGTTTCATTATTTGTGTTTCAGAGTAGGTATCTAAAATGTACAATTTAAAAAATATTTTTTCCGATGCGAAATTTTATATAAAATGCCGCTTCGGTGGCCCAGTTGATAACGTACTAGGCTTTCACCCCGAGCACCCGGGTTCGATTCCCGGCGAGGGCTTGGCATTTTCATACGCTATAAATCATCCCATTGTCTGCATTAGCCCAAGTGTGCATAATAGTCGGACGTTAAAAAAAATGCCTTAAATTGTCTACCTTCTTTTTATTCCATTTAGGGGATGAATTTTGGAAAATATATTTCATTACTTGTGTTTTAGAGTAATTATGTTAAATTTCAAGAATATTACGCCATTTTTACCACTTCAGGGGTTAAATATTGGAAAATCGTTTCTTATTACACCCCTACATGGTGGTACTAAAAATTTGAAGTCTCTATTATACTCTTATTGTGCGTTGCTGAGTCAGTATGTCGACTTTGCCATAAACACTCACGCACGCACATATACACGCGCACGCACGCACACACACACACACACACAGGGGGGGTAAACTACAGTATTTCGTATGGACAATTGAAGCTGTTTAGTTGTTACTCTTTGTTCCTAATTTCTTTTAGTTTCAACATTCGATAGGAAATTAAACAAACTACAAAATAAAGTTTAAAGTTTTTTTTTGAGAAAATTTTTTTTTAGTTATTTTCATTTAAGTGAAAGTTTAATCAGCTTATTGAAAAAAGTTTATTTTTTTAACTATTTCTATACATTGAATAATAAGATACAGAAATGTCAATACAACCGGTTAAGCCGCTCTAGAAATAGGCTGTAAACTGCTTTGTAAAAGAAACAAATTGAAGGGTAACTCGTAAAATAAGTCATTATCGGACCTATGTTCATAATATGAACAGTTTTTCGGTTATTTTTGTCCCCTATCACCTCACCAAGTTTATTCTGAACCTATTTTGTATATATAAACACTGTCTACTTGATTAAACAGTAGATAATTTTTTTCTTCAAGAGATATTATTTTTATTATTATTATTATTATTATTATTACAGTAATATAAAACCAAATAAAATGAATTGCAAAGTGTTTAAAACAATGTTCTTGCATTATTTATCGATTGTTTAAATTTCGAAGTTTCCTGAACGGTGAGGCAGTACTTCAATATACCTTAATAAACCAAATTGTTTCTAGTAATTCACCTCGAGATGACCATCTCGTGTTCCCTCCAAAATTAAGAAACAGGTGCCTTTGTGTAAGCCCACCTCACCCGAGCCGATAGTGGCTCTGTCTGAAGGTAATTTAGGAATTCAATTAGAAGAGAGAAAGGGCTATTGTAGTATAGGCGGGCAGACTGGGGAGAGGCGCCTATAAAGTTAATTACCACGAGGGTTGGGGGCTGGTAGCCGACAATTTGTTTGTTTGGGCCTCGTATTTGTCGAAACATGCGTAACACGCTAGGCACTACCCTCTGAAACTTCCGAAGCTGAGGCGGGCAACGGAAGCTATAACATCGTCCCCGAGCTTCTACAATATTGCACAAACGTTCAATTTATTTAAATTTGACTTAGTAGTAGCCCTAAACCGACAACGGTCGGAGTTTAGTTTTAGTTTGTTTCCCCGAAATACTCAGCAACTCTAAATTTATTTAATTTCAAATTTGCCACATTCACTTGAGTCATGAATTTTCATATAGACTATGACCTAAAATTGAGCAAAATCTGATGAACCGATTTTGTGAAATCAGGCAGGTTTTTAACTTTTTTATAGCTCGAACCCCGTTTTCGTTATATAGGAACTACGTCTGGGAACTAGTGGGCTACATGTCAATTAATTTTGATCAAAATTGTTAAAGCCGATTAACAGTTTTTATTTAAAAATAGACTCCAAAAATCGTGTTTTTCTGAAAAAGTAAAGAAATTGGTCTCGATAAATGACCCAGATGTACAATTTCATCAAAATCGATATTCGTGCGTATTTTTTGCTTGATAATCAAACTTACTTTATAGTGAGGACATAGGTTATTAATTAAATGCAAAACTTTATTTTTAAAAGAAAATATTTTCCCTAAACTACACTTAGTCTCCAACTCAAAAATTCAAACTGAAAATTTCATAATAGTAGTTCAAAAACCAGTAGATCCCGCAGTATGTGACAAGCGTTCTGACGTGTTCATAACATTTCCCGCCAATTTAATCATTAAAATATTTTTAAAATGTTACTGGATCAACGTTATTGAAACTATTTCTCCATGTAGTGGTCAAAATTATGATAGATCTTATTGGTAGTTCAGCCAGTCAGCAACTACACTGCCATCGTTAAATCAAAGCCCGCCATCTTGAAAATTAAAGCGAATTGGGGAAAAAATCTTACACATACGTCGTTCAGACTTTGCACAAGGTACCTTAGTACTAAATTTCAAAACAAAGCGTTTGGCCAAAACGCCGTAACAAACACTCAAACCAAATGTCGAACGGTCGAGTTAAAACAGAGCCTTCGCTTCGCTCTGTTGCATTTTAAATCACAAAAAGCACGTTGAAAAGCTTGAAGATTTTGAACCCCCACGTGTCGGTGACCAACCAGCGCGTAGCCAAGCGGCAGAGAGCCGAACCATTAGCGTGGTCATCTGATCCGAAGATTAGCGGTGTAAAGGTTCCAACATACTGACATATCTGCATCAGCATCTCGGGCTCAGTTCGGTGGAGTACGGGGTTGGAATCGGATCAGTTGCCGCGAGCATGATGTATGATGTACGACAGACCACCCAATACTCATTGCATCTATTAATATTTAATTTTCTGCCAGGCACTCGAATCAAGTATTTGCTTAACGATGGCTGCCGATGCTTCGAGGCAAAGAAAACACTTCTCTAGCTAACAGAGTAATGTAAGCACTGTACGTAAAATTATCACGGCCTACAGAATGCTTTCTGCAATGAAAAACAGTGTTCAAAATTTAAAATTTACCTATCAAGAGAATAACCGCGGCACGCAACTGTCTCGCTGACGTGATAGAACCGAATTTCGAAAAATATTTTTTCTTATCTTAACCTCATTTTGAAATTCCGATTTCACCATCACAACCAGCATTAAATCTGCACGTAGGCTATTAACAATTTTAAACTTTCAATTACGTAAATGTGTTGTGACCAATTCAAATAGTTTCTTCATTTCAACGGATTTTGAAAATTCTAAATGCTGATTTATGCAGCTTATAATGCTGATTGCGACAATGAAATCGGATTTCCAAAGCAATCTGAGACGGAAAAGTTTTGTAAGTTTTTTTAAGATTTGAAATGACCGTCGTTTTTAAATTGATTTTTGTGCCAAGTTTGAATCACATTGAACCAAAATTGTAATTGTGAGTGTTGCTAAAAACGCGCGCGCGCGCGCGAACGCATGCATATCAATTATAACGACTCTTCAAAAAGTGATCTAGATGCTTATTTCAAGGTCACGGATCTTGGTCTTACCATGATGGCCGCTCCAATGGAAATTCGCTAACAATCGCGGAACGAAGCTGCCTCACTGACGTGATAGCAGCGAATTTCCAAAATAAATTTTTTTGTCTTCTAATAGGCATTCAAATCTGCATATTTAGTGCAATAAACTTACAAATTTCATTGAAAAAACAAAAATGAACCCTGACAGCCGTCAGAGAAAATTTTTTGATTTCCAGGATTTTGAAAATTCAAAACTCTAATTTATGCAGTTTTCAACGCTGATTACGATAATGAAATCGAATTTAAAAACATATGACAAAAAAATTATGATAAATTTTGAAATAGCCACCATTTTGTGTAAATGTTGAACGAATTTTACTTGTTAACCAGCTTGACCAAGTTTTTACCATAATCGATTTGTGATAAATTTTTGTCAATTTAAACGGTATATAGCTAAAAAATTGATTTTTATCACTTAGTAAAATATGTGTTGTTTGGTTATTTTACGACTAGATTTAAATAAAACTTTATCAAAACGTTTGGAACCAACTTGAAGAAATCCAATTTAAAAGTGCTTTGAGTTCATTTACTGCAAGACACTGTATCGGATTTTAATAATAGACATTTTCGGTTATTACTTAATTACGAAAAAAACTTAAATATCGCAAGTCGTCAAAATAAGTGTAAAAAATTTAATTTCTTTAAAATAAATTAGTTTATATTCTATTACAACTTTCCAGTTTAATATACAGTAATTTTTTTCAAATACAGTTAAATAGTTATTTGTACATTCTACAAATGGTTTTTACTTTCAACAATAAAAAATGAAAAGAACAAATTTCATAATCATAGTAATTACGTATTTGTTCATACCTACTTTGCATAAATACGAGATTTGCAAGTGAACATCAGTTTATTAATGTAATAAAAATAAATTGCTATTTAACCATGTAATCTGTGAAGGTAATGAAAGTGTAAATGAAGCAAAAAATGGCCCGATGGACAACTTATTGAACGTAACCGGCACACCTCTTGTTGGCGAATATCCATTGGGAAAATGAGCTATTGGAATGGCCATCATGGTAAGACCCAGACTTAGGACCTTAAAATGAGCAACGATCTTACTTTTATATCACTTTTTGAGGGGGGTTGTTAAAAAAGGCGCACGCACGCACGCACGCACGCACGCACGCACGCACGCACGCACGCACACACACACACACACACACACACACACACACACACACACACACACACACACACACACACATATATATATATATATATATATATATATGACTAAACATGCTCACGTTCGCAGTTTTGGTCCGATTTAATTCAAACTTGGCACACAAATCTATTTAGGTTATTAGCTTGACAAGTTTGTTAATCAGCAAAATTCTTTCGATAGTTTCAAAATGGCGGCCATTTCATATTTTTTTAAAATTCATAACGTTTTTGTCTTTATTTATTTTGAAAAACTCATTTCACACTCGTAATCAGTGTTAAAAACGACGTAAACTAGTATTTTGAATTTTCAGAATCCGATGAAATTAAATTTTGTTTTTGACAGCGAGCGGTCAGAGTTCATTTTCTATACAATTTGGAAATTTAAAACGCTAATATATGCAAACTGTAATGCCGGTTATAATGGAGATTTTAGAATATAAAAAAGGTTAATATAAAAAAATACATTTAGAAATTCGCTTCTATAACGTCAGCGAGACAGCTGTGTGCCGCGATTATTTGCCGCGATTAAAGATTTAACAAAATCGGTTTAATTTACGGCTAATCGTTGGTTTATGCAGGATTATCATGTCTGCAGCCAAGTAGGTAAGTAAACGTTGAATAGATTACCATAGTCAGGTCTATTCATATTGCATAATCTTTCAAAGTTTTCCCTCATCAATATCCTGAAGGTTACTGTGAATTAATTTTACCATTTATCACTTGAACTGTGGTGTTGTGCAAGAAGGATTGCCAATGTCCACTTCAGAAAGGTTTTCACTCAACAGACAAGATGTTAGGTTCGAGATTAAACTAACAATGTATGTAATAAGTATAGTCACTGAATATAAACGTACTAGAAGTACAGCCACCGTTAATAAAAGTATGCTCGATATCAGCGGCTAAAGTCCAAGTGTTTGGAATATCTGCCTCTACGAACGCTGAAAGCTGCAAGGACAATGGGAGTCGTTTGGAAAAATAGCTCTACTCTCCATTTAACAATAGACATAGTTGAAAACTCTGCCGCAAGATGCCACCAGCAGCGAAAGCTCACAAAGCTCCATAAGAGTTTTACAGCTGTTCACTTTCCGCCACTACTTCAATAGAACATAACATGTCACTCAAACTATTAGGTGGAAATTTCTCGAAAACAAAATACATGTATATTGATTTTGTTGTATGCAGATTTGATTTTTAAACAGAAGTACTTTTAACATATATTATGTTTTAGAAATGGTTGTAATATTGGATTTTGCGTGATGCGAGTGCACATTTATATTGACATATATTATTATATTTTGCGCGTTGCAAGTCTCATATTAAATTAATTATAATTAAAATTTCTTGTGTTTCCGCCCGGGATCGAACAGGGAACATTGCGCGTGTGAGGCGCACGTTAAAACCTACACGTAGTTTCTACAGAAACTACGAAGAAGTTTGACCGATATAAATATATAAAATGAATCGTTAATTTAATTTTAATATATATGTAATAGTAAAAGATCAGTTGTTTTAAATTCGTAACGATCAGCTGATTTCATTGAACAGTTGATAGGCTATAATACGTTTTAGGTTATATCGTGTTTTCGAACAAATTATCGTAATTTAATAAAAAAGAAGAGAAAATATGATACGTGATTTTTATTTTTTGTTCAATAACAGAAATTGTTCATATATTTTTTTTTATTTAATGTAATTCTGAAAAAAATAGAAAAAGTAATTTCTAATATTTAGGGATTTCGGTGACTCTACATTTACGCATGATGTACGAGGAATTTCTTAAAATTTCAAATGGAAAATTAGCAGCAACCAATATCAGTATTCCTGTGAGAAAAAGGAGAAGAACCATTCCTTTCTTTGTATGGGATAGTGAACTTCCAGTTTATCAATAAAGTATCTTTTTGTGTGTAAAGTGTTGCAAATGTTTCGATAGTGTAGCGGGAAAAGGGAACGAATATCGTTATGAACGAAACTAGAAATTATTTTGAAGGCCAAAAATAATTATAGTATTTTCTGAAAAATCTATTGTCTTTCTGGGACTGACAAAAATAATATATTTTAAAAATAATATATTTTCCTGTACAATAAAAAACTGGTTATTTTAAAATTAAAGATATAAAAGAAATTCTAACCAGATAGTGTGTTTATTTTAGTTCCATGTGTCATAAAAAAAGGAAAATTCATAAATTACTTACAGTAAACTTTATGTAGGTTTGTAAATAATGTACAGTAGTTTGCTTTAGAAGAATTGCTTGTATTACAGTAATTGTAAGAAATGGTTGGTAGATTGGCTCGGTCGAACAGGATTACTAACGATTGTTTCGTATCGGAAGTGTTAGGTGTGTTTCCTAAGCCAAAGACACACTGCACGTTAGCGTTACCAGTGATGGAACGCGACTGGTTGAAGTGGCTGTATTTTTGGTGCAAGACTGTCATCAGATGGCAAAGTATTTTCAGAAGTACGGTATATTAATAGCCTATGTAAATAATTTTTGAAAAAATATCTATTCTTTATCATACAAATCGAAAATCGAAAGAGCATCTAGTTCTCCAATTGATATTCTTCTGCAGTAGGTGGTTGTCATTTTGTAGCAGAGCTGCAGGCTTTACGTTATACTATTCTCCGTAGAGGCTACTCAGGAATGAAATAAGATACTGGAACTGATACAGTAAGCCAGCTGATAGGTTTGCTTGTTTGACTGACATTATGCCAAATGATCGTTAGCTTCCGATTTGAAAGAAACGATTTATAAATGTCGAACTGGACACAGAGCGACGTACCGTGAGCAGCGAGCACTTATCC